>RCWM02000233.1:1200000-1668621 GCA_003667255.2 Euschistus heros
CAAAGAGATAAAAAGATACAGGGAACATTTTCCTCGCAAAATGTCTCGCACAGTAACCAATACCGACATAATGAATAATTTGTTTATTTCTTCTGATCCTTTAATTACCTGATACGGACTACTACCAGAGAAAAATACGACTTTAGGTAATAGTTTTCTCAATTTGCTTGTAATATCAGACACAGATACGAGTGTGGTACCCTTTGGTACAGTATAGTGATGATAGTGATAATATCGATCAAAGATGACGACAAATCATTATAGACTATAATTTTCTTTTCAGTTGAAAACAATATACTGTGTTTGAGTTCTGCTCGTTTTAAGATAGAAATTAAGTATTCAAGTGTTAAAGCTTATAGTTTGATGACACATTGTCCTGATTTATATATATTATAAATTCTATTTATTATTACTGAACAAAACTTCAGAGAAATTGTTAGTTGTTACAGAGGTGTTTTCCCAGTCATAATATTGACATTATAATCATAAAGTAGGTATATTCATTTTTTTAAAATTCAATTTATATAAGCATCGATAAATCAATAAATGGTTTTGTGTTCTTTTTTTTTTTAATAAAACAAAAAGTCACAAATAAAATTTTAAATGTTTTATCAACCTTTCAATAACCTTGTTTTAATCATTTCAAGTTGTTCTGGATGATAAAAAAATTATCGATACGATCGCTTTCAGACTTTTGTCCCGCTAGATTCACGAATGGCCCCATTGTGCGCATGTGCTGTGCGAGTTTGATGTCCTTACCAAAAATATTAATAGCTTAAAAAAAGATAAGAGAATCAAAATTTGTAATAAATTGTGGTTCATCTCCTAATTATTTGTATTCATATAAGTAATAGATATTATAAAAAGTAAGATTTCTTACTACAAAAAGTTTTATCATATTGTGTAGCTAATTTATAAGAAATATGAATGGTAGGTGATTTAAAAATAACATATTTCAATATTGGTGTGAAATTACACGATGGTGTATTGGGAAAGGAGGGGTAAGAGGAAGAGGGCGAAGTTTGGCAAGTTTCCGGTAGCACTTAACAGAGTAAGAGTAACTAACCGCCATTGGAGCTTCTGAATAAAAAAAAAAAATTATAAATTATCTATTACTGGCAAGGTTATCTAGATAAAGTATTTTTTTTATTTTATCAGTAATGTGCCAAGAGTGATATGGGCCATGGGGTAATCCATTAAACCCAAAACCTTAAACGTGATTATTTTTCTAATACTCTTTTATTAACTTGACCTGTATGTAACGGAATATTTCATCGTTATATTCACCAATTTCTAACTATCTGATTAACGTGAAAATCTGCACACGTTTCAAGGACCAATGACAATACAATAATTGCACAACATTGTTTTAATGTTCTCACTCAGTCTAGTCAAATTACCCCCAAAATGGGGGGGGGGGGTCCTGCCTTGCAAAAGGTGAAGTGGTAGGTTTATTGGATATTAATTATTATTTTATGTATTATTACTAAATGTATATTCTGTTGATTATTATTATTTACTATTTGTGTTAATTGTTTAGTGACTTTGAAGTTTATCGTCTCTTGGTAACACTGTCAAGTTGCCGCCTTTTGTTTTTGGACTGTACAACCTTCCAGATATATAATCGCCATTTTGTTGTTTGTGTTAAGGCTAAACATCCCGATTTTTAGTAAGATTTTTTTTCAAGAGATGGCAGCACTTTTGGGGCGAATTTATTTTCGCTCTCATTTGTAAATAAAATCATCAATATTAGATCTGTAAACGGTAATAAAAACCCCATTAAATTCACGCTACGTTGTCCGATTTTTTTTTTTCAATTATTTTAGAATTTAAAAAAATTATCTGGCGAACTATTGATTTTTTTAAAAAAAACTGGTTATAATCACTTGGACATAAGTCAATTGAACACAATTATGCAAACAGATTCATTTTTGGTTGCATAGGTTGATCGTAATTTGAAAAATACGATATAACAATAGCGGGTGATTAGATTAGTAAGCTACCTGCTGTTGTAGTAGTGGGGGAAGGGCTGTGAGGACCCAGCTCCCAGTCAGCTACCGATCTAAAGTCTCCCCAATAGTGGATAAACCAACATCCTTTTTTTAAGTTTTCCGCTTATAACTCGAAAATGGTGCGTTTTATTAAAAAAGTTTTTTAGTACAAAATTAAAGCTTATTAAATTTGCTACAAGTTTGTACTATTGTAATTTAAAATTTTATGCTAAAAACTTAGCTTAGGCGGAGATTCTTTTTGGATTTAGAACTGTATCTAAGTAAATTTCTACTTCCAATAGATTGCTATAGATTGCTATATAGATTGCTATATAGATTGCTATATAGATTGCTCTTCTTTTCTTATGCTCCATCTTTAGAACGACATGTATTGACCGAAAATACAAGAAATATTGTCTACTGTTACTGGGTTTTCCCTATATTTCTTTTGCCTGGTTTCTGTACTACGGGCTGGAGTTTATCACTTGATTCTAGCGCTCTATTTTGGCGGTGGACTAGGTGGGTAGAGAGGGCAGTCGTCGGTTTCATTCGGAAGTTGTCGGCGGTCATTAACACTTGTGTCTTTATCGTGATTAGTGGTTGGACTAACTACAGTCAAGACTTATTATTTTTTCTTAGTGAAATACACAACAAGTTTCTTTATTCTCTTGAAACATGTACATAACAACTACAATTAGTGTAACTTTCAGGCTTTTAGCTCTAGTCCAATCACAGCTATTGAAAGACAAAATGAACGATCTAAAAATAAAGACTGATTTTTTGAAAGTTCATAAAAAAATTAGGAGCTTTAGAGTACAATTGATATTATATGTGGTTTTACTACCAACATATATCAACAAATAAAAAAAAATAATCAGATTGCATTTGACTTTTTTTCTTCTTGAAAATTTTTTACAAATTGTGGAATTTCGATGGATTTTATATTCAACTTGTCCTGTGATTTTCATAGTCAATACGGAATGATAAGTAATTAAACTGCTAGAAGCTTATGAATGTTCTTGTAAACCGTTATGATCGAAAAAAAAGGCGCGTGCAGCAAAACGAAAACTGCCTCCCTAAATAAACTGTTTGAGAAAATTTAAAAAAAAAATTAAGAATTAATGACCGTCGGTAATTAATTCATTATTGTATTGCGCCACATTTCAGGCTAACCACAGATGAAAACTTATGAAATCACTTGTGCTTTGACTATGATTTTAAAATATAAAACAGTAAATTTGTTGTACAGCTTTTATCACAACCCGAGAAATACCACAAGGTGTCTGTGCTGGTTTCTCATTTTTTTTTTTTTTTTATAAGCCATAAGAACCGTGGTTTTTATGCCATTCAAACAGAAAATATATGTGATTTAGGTGTCTATCTATATTCAAAACTAAGGAACTAAAGTTGAAGAAAAAATGAATCATGGTATATATATAGATAATAAAAAAACAAATGCCATTCAAGGTGTGTCTACATACAAAAAAGGAAGAACCAAATCTAAATAAAAGGCAAATTGATTGAGTTATCTGCAGCATTAGATCAGTTGGAAGTTCCATGGAATTGTCAATTACCATGAATTGTAGAACATCGTTTTAGGATCATATTTAGAGCGATTGTTTCCTTTTCTTTGTTAGTTGGCTTACTAATCGCGTCTGCTTTTTTTTTTTTTTTTTTTTTTTTTTTTTTTTTTTTTTCTCGCAGAAACTAAATGAATTTTATTTGAACTGTTTGTATCAAATACTTAGCCGGTGAAAAAGGCTAGATAGTATGTGATTTCCAGCAGTAGCTAAAGAAATTATTTTTTTTTATTTGGAAATAAATGGACTGTCCTCTCATTTCTTGCATTTATCAAACGCTTTTTCATATTTTTGATTTATCAAAGTAGTGTAGAACACATTATTACAAAAGTACTTGAAGCTATTTCCAAGGAATATCATCCTCTTTTCATTTGAATATAATCATTTTCTCCGTTTTCAATTGAAAAAACAACAACAAAGAATCAGGATTGTTGATGTACCGAATGAAAAGAAACCGTTCATATACACGAGCCTTGGGAACAATGAAATTACTATATAGCAGAATTGGGGGAATAAAATAAATAAACAACTAAATATTTGACAACTAACTTCTTGGAATTTAAATATTTCAGCCGATTTTTTGCCCAACTCTTTATAGTACGATAATTCTAAAACATTTCCAAGAGGTTAGCCATTTTAATGATGTTCATTTTATTTATTTTTCGTTTTTTGATTATATTTACGATGTTAACGGACAATTAGTACAAAAGTATTCATACAAAGTCGAATTTTCACAACTCAGCGAACCGACAACACTATACATTCAGATTACATTATAATGAATATTATGTGGGTACTTACTTTATATCATTATCATTGTCTCTTCTTTTTAGTGCAGTTCTTCTTCGTCTAGCAGATAGGTGGAAATTCTTTTTGGATTTAGATCTATTTCTATGTAAATTTCTACGTCCAATAAATTGTTCTTCTTCGTTATGCTCCATCTTTACAACGATAGAAATTGAACAAAAATACAATTTGGTCTGAACAGGTAATATTTTCAATTGTTACTGGGTTTTCCCGAATATCTTTTACCTGGTTTCTATATTATGGGCTTGATTTCATATACCGACATGCCAACTAAATTATTATATTTATATCTATAGTTACTTTAGTCTATATAGGTTATACCTATTGATACATAGGTAGCATATTATAGTTACTTATAGGTTATACATATTGATACATAGGTAAAATGTTATATGGTAGTTACCTAAATACCTATCGGTTAGATAACTATATGAAATTAATTTAGACTATTTTATGTTATTTGTCCCTAATACTTTGCAGGTGAGAAGGGTCAGTGTAATTTCCTGCAGTAAGTAAACGAATCTTTTTCTCTATTTGAAAATAAATAGACAATGACTCCTTTGTTGACTTTATAAAAAGACATATTTATCAGAACTATAACATTTTTTTTAATTATTATTTTATTGAAATATATGTACAATCTGCCTCAGTTAAGGGCAATAAGTAACAGTGCTAATGATGTAGTTCATTCGTACCATATATACAAGTTCTCATCCATACACAATTGATAATAATAAGAGATAAAATACAACAGTCATAATACAAAAAAATAAATCAAATAGTCATTATACAAAGAAATTAAATAAATTAAAAAAAAATAAAAAAAAATAAATAAATAAAATAAATAATAAAAAAAAAAAAAAAAATTTTTTTGATACATTCATACTCTATGTACAATATAGACACACTCAGCCTAGGGTACCCCGAATCGAACCTATTCCCCCACTTACTGGGAGTTAAGGCCAGACCCGTAGGGATCCCAGCGCTGCCCTCTCAGCTGCATCACCAGTAATGTCCAGTGGAGGCTGAGTGGAACAGAACTATAACAGCTACGCAGTTCAGCTATTATCAGTTCATGATTTTTCGAATTTTTGATTGATCTTCAAATTAGAGTACAACACATTACAGTAATAGTTTTTTTTTTTTTGTTTAAATTGTAATTATCATGGTTGCCATTCAATCTGTGCGACCGTCAAACGCTTCAAGTGAAAATAAAAGTTTACAAATTACTGTAACTAGGCCTGTTTGTCCCTAATAATTAGTCACTGAAAAGGGCCAGTGTTTGGTATAGATACCGCAATAAAATAAGGATTGCATAAACAAAATTTAATTTTTATAATATGGTTATAAATAGACAAATAACACATTTGATAAATTCATCAAAATATATATTAAAACTTTAATTCAGCTTTTGTCAATTCGAAAAATTTATTTTAATTGCCTTATTCTTACTTCAAAAAATGAGAAATTGTTAATAGACTGAATCTAACGACACATACAAAATATAACATAATAATAATAGCAAGAAAACAAAATCATACAATTTTTCTTTGGCTCTTCACAAATCGAGGAATACCTATGTGAGAGACATTTCGGTAAGGAAGAGACCGTTTCAGCCGGTGACGCAATCCCCTCCAGTTGTAAACAAAATTCGTATTTTTCACATTACGATCGCAATTTGCATGCTATGATTAGTTGAAATATGTCATTCGTTTCAAAAAACGTTTCTACAACTGACTATAACCTCATATTTTTAAATATATATATTTAACACCTATTTTTACGTTCTATTTTCTTAATTATTGAATTTATAGAAAAAAACGCTTCGTAGCGTGAATTCTGTGTTTACCAAATACCCAAAGAATTTTTCAGATTGAAAATCGAACATTCCGTTCCGGAGAAATTGCGGAAATAAATTCTTCTGTTTCCAACTCTTGACTGAAAGGGGTATATTTAGCCTTAAACTCTTGAGCTCTTTTGTCGGTCACTTGTATTAATTCTCAATTATTTTTTTACACTTGTATTATTTTTTAAATTGGCCTTTAGTTTTATTCAATAACCCGATTTTAAACAAGGTTTTACGTGTTTATTTGGTCCAGATGGGTCCTGAGAATAATATATCAAAAATGAAACTAAATTTGATAAGGGGAAAATGTTTAGGGGGGGGGGCAAAAAAAAAAAAACCCAAACTTTTTGAACTTTTTTCATATTTTGTAAAAAAAACATATAGAAAAATGCTATCAATCGAAAAAATTTTCTATATACAAAATTAAATTATATTAAATTGTGCGTCTAAAGACAACCCTTAACCTGAATTTGATTTTGGCATTTAGCTACAATTGATTGTCAAACATCGAAGAATATTGCCAACTTAGAACAAGTTAGTTTAGATCATGTTCAAGAGTCAATATTACAAAAATGGCTAGTTTAATTAAAAAATTTTATATACTAAAAGGTGTAGATCATTAAAATTTGTGCAAGATAGGATTTTTAAACTAAATATTTGTCCATTCCTACTCTGAGATATTTCAAAAAAACAAAAGTTGTTGGTTGATTTTGGATAAACTGACAATGAGTTCTTCGAACTCAAAAAAATAAAAGGTCTGACTGCTGCAAATTATGCACCACAATTAGCTTTTTAGTTAGGTTTACTATAAAAGCGTGTTTTTTTTAAACTATAATTTTTATTTAAATATAAGACAGGAAATTAAACATGTTTTGTGTTGTTTTTTAAAAATTGTATTATATAATATTTTTTTAACAAATATGTTTCAGTGCATTCCTTACCGAACCTGACTGTGCTGAGCTTGTCCGGCTGCAGTAAGGTCACAGACGAAGGAGTGGAACTAATCGCCGAGAACTTGCAGAAGCTGAGGAGCCTAGACTTGTCCTGGTGTTCCAGGATCACAGACTCCGCCTTGGAGTACATCGCCTGTGACCTCAACATGTTGGAGGAACTAACCTTGGACAGGTAATAATATTTTAGCTAACTTGTATGATATTATTTAAGATACCTCTGACATAAAAATAAAAAAATAAAAAATTATAAATTCATTGATATATTCAATAATACCAAAATTTTGTTTCACCTTAGTTCTAGTATATAAATAATTAGATTGATTTTGAACTAAAGTTAACAATTTCCTGTTATATATTTTTCATCTAGTTGCAAAACCGGCCAACTCCTCAATTTTGAGAAACACGTTTTTTTCTGTTTTCTGAGTCCTAAGATACATGTTCCACCTATTGGAAGCAAGAAACCTCGCCAAAACCCGTCAAATCCTTGTCAAACCTGCGTTTGAAAATCACAGTGTGCTGCGAAACCGGCCATCTCCACATCCGCTAGATCGCGCTGTTGTTCCAGATCAAGACGACCTCTTATCAGGCAACTACCAGTCTGCTCCTGCTTTTCCTGTAGTTAACGTTTATGCCTTCATTGTTCAGTGCACTTTGTTTTTTTTATCTTCATTGTTCAGTTCCATGAAAAGAGACAAAGAGACCCTGCAACACGAAGAAGAAAAAAACCCCTCCAAACAAGAAACAAATCTTGATTGGAAGAGTCCCAGTAATGCCCTCCTCAAACCCCCTGCACTGTGGCACATCAAATTCACCCCACCGAAGAGATTTTTCATAACCAAACAAAATAATAAGGCACTAGTTCAAGGGGAGGTTTTCTACAGATCTGAGATTGGAGCAAGCAAGTCTGTCGTAAAGAGTAAGAGAAGCATCACAGCCAGTAAAATTTCGGCCGTTCCAGGTACTGTGGTGAAGCCTATGAAACTGCGCGATGTCCAAAACTTATTGGTGAAATATTTAGGGCGCAACTAGGAGACTGACGACCGTTTGATTTTTTACAAGAACGTCGTAGCATCAGCTGCTCAAGAAGCGGGGAGCAGAGATGTAGATGAGAGGGATGAAGAATAATATCAGGAAGAAATGTTGTGAGCCTGTTGAAGACGATAATGCCGCAAGAGTATACGTTTCTGAATGTTTATATTTTTGAAAAATTAAGTTTTTCTGAACTTAATTACTTTAAAAACAATTCTCGTTATTCCGCCTAGATGCTTGGGTTACACTACAACATTTCAGAGTTTAAATTTTTACTTAATTTACTTCCTAATTATCCGTTCCTATCTTAGCGATAGAACCTTCAAAGTTAATCATAACTTTTCCTATTCTCCTCTCTTTACCCAATCTGCCGGTGTTCCTCAAGGTAGTATCCTAGGTCCTATCCTCTACACAGTGTATACAGCTGACATCCCAACTCATCCTACCACTGTCCTCAGTACTTAAGCTGATGACACAAGTGTGTTATCAGTAAACAATAATCCCTTCATTGCCTCTCAAACACTCCAATCCCATATCCTAAACCTTCAAGAATGGTGTCAAAAATGGAGAATCGAAATAAATCCAAACAAATCCCACCAAATAACCTTTACCCTTCGTCGTAAACCTACTACCTCCTGTCCTACAGTATCCTTTAATGATATTCCACTAATCCCTCTTGAACAGATACGGACTCCACTTGGACAAACGACTAACTTGGAATCCACATACAAGACTAAAAAGACAAGAAACTGTACGTCGTTTCAGACTACTTCAACATTTACTAGACAAACGTTCAAAGCTCCCAACTTATTAAAAAAGACTCATATACATGACTGTGATTAGACCTGTTTGGACGTACGGAGTTGAGCTTTGGGGCTCCACTAAACCATCCAATTCATCTCGTATTCAATCCTTACAATCCAAAATCCTTCGTAAAATCCTCAATGCTCCTTACTTTGTCACCAATAAACTTATCCATAAAGACCTTAATGTGCCATATGTTGCTGATTTAGCCCACACCAGATACCATACCTATCCTTTCATAGTAAGCTCCATAATCACTCAAATCCGTTAGTTTCTCAACTTGCTTCCCATTTCATTCCTGATAATCCTCCGAGGCGTCTGAAACGAAGATGGCCTAGAGACCTTCTAGTGTAGAAGTTTTAATTAAGTGCTACTGATGAGTAGTTCTTCCCAAGTTTTAACATGTTATTATAATCGTTGTCAATACATTTACTTGAGGTATATATTCTGTACAGCTGTAAATTTCAATTAATGCAAATAAAAAAAATAATTTTTTTTTTTCAATTTATATTCACTTATTCAAGAGACTTTTGTTCATTTGCATCCCTAAAAAACCAACAAATACATTAAATTTAGTTATTTTTCAGGTCTAATTGGTTGCTAAACCGGCCAACACTAAAATGAGTTGAAAAAGTGGCCAAATCCAAAATAAAAAATTGAATGACTCTCCCTCTCCACTTGCCCTTTCCATTTCAAAAAGTGCTTTCAAACACACTACCCTTGTGCCACTAAAAACCGAATAGATTTTGTTCCTACTTCGTTTTGGCGTGATGTAACAGAAAATCAGCTTTCCTAAAAAATTTTGTTTTTTAAAGATGACCGGTTTTACTTATTTTTCATATCTAAAGCCCATCTACAAAGAATTATTAAGGAAGCTTTAAAAGAGACCATTTTTAAAATTCAGAGAATTTTCACCTTTTCGAATTCACTATTTTATTATTATAAAAAATACTGAAATATTTATAGATTAATTTTTTAGTATCAACTACAAAATAAACTTCAACATCTACAAGAATTTTGAATTTAATAATGTTGAAATTAATAACCTCTACCACTAAAAAACGTAAATAGCCTTGAGCTCAGTTCTTGGAAAGTTGTTTTGAGATAGTTTTACAAGAACGTAATCAGCAATTACGCTCAATCATGAGATTTCCCCATTAATTTAAGAGTATTTGTAAAGGCTAGATCTGCTGCAGCAGGATTTCCAGACGCAGAAATCGATTTCTGTTTTTTTCAGATCCATGGCTGTAATAACAGAAATTAAATTTTTCGTCTTCAGCTGGACTCGAACTCGGGCCCCAAAGCTTAGAGTACAGAGCCTTATCTACTAAGCTACCCCACTCCCTCGACATAATTAATTACAGTAAACGGAGACTTTGAACATGCGGGACTACTTTATACAAACATAATTCTAAACCGAAAATATAGCAGATCTGTAAAACAGTGTCCTTAAAAACAGAAGCCATCTCTTAATCCCGCCCCGAACCCCCACCGCCACTCTACTATATCGTACCTTTTTAGCAAAAAGAGTAAACGGGAAGGAGTCGTTTAAGCTAATTTTAATTGTGGATGGAGAGAGTGGCCAAGGATGTCCTTCGGCCTCGAAAAAACATCAGATCCTGGCAGATCTGTAAAACAGTGTCCTTAAAAACAGTTAAAACAGCAATCCTTAAGGACGAAAAAGCTAATTCTAATTGTGGATGGAGAGAGTGGCCAAGGATGTCCTTCGGCCTCGAAAAAACGTCAGATCCTGGCAGATCTGTAAAACAGTGTCTATATATCTATAGCGGGCTCCGTTCGCAAGCTAGAATCCTCCAGTTTGTTGTACGCATGTAAATATTAAACATAGAATGTGCTGCGACCCCGATAAGAGCGCATGTTGGCCGTCCTCGGCCGATGTAAGCCTTTTTATGATATCAGTGTTAACAGGTGGTTTTATAAACGTGTCCAAAACCTCATCTAGTTTGGCGCATGTTTAAGCTAGATTATTTCATATAAGTAATAAATTAATCACCAATTCATTCAAAAACTATTCTTTTTTGTTTCATGTCTCTAACTCATTTCTTTAATTTTATATATTTTATTCAAGACTAAAACAAGAAACTGCCCGTCGTTACAGACTGGTTCAAAATTTACTAGACAAACGTTCAAAGCTCCCAATTAATTACAAAAGACCCATATACATGTCTGTGATTAGACCTATTTGGACGAACGGAGTTGAGCTTTGGGGCTCCACTAAACCATCCAATTCATCTCGTATTCAATCCTTACAATCCAAAATCCTTCGAAAAATACTCAATGCTCCTTACTTTGTTACCAATAAACATATCCATAAAGATCTTAATGTTCCATATGTTGCTGATTTAGCCCACATAATTATCAAATTATGAACTAATACTAGTTTTAATGATACCTTTTTACATCTAGGTGTGTCCACATCACAGATATTGGCATCGGATACATATCAACAATGTTATCACTATCAGCACTATTTTTGCGATGGTGTTCACAGATCAGAGATTTTGGAATAACACATCTCTGTGGAATGAGAAATCTACAGATACTGTCTCTAGCAGGTAAGTTAACACTTCTGCAACTAATAAATTATATTAATTTAATTTATTTAAAGAAATCTTATTAACTTTTCAATATAAAAAACAAATGATGTATTATAAAAAATATGTTTCACCGAATGTATACACTTGGAACTGAACTATGTAAACTGCTCACTCATCAAAACTTTGATAACACTCTATTTTAACCATACTTCTGTTGTTTTTTTCTTGGTGTATTACCTTACTTATGCATTGGTAATGATATTTGTTTAACAAAAAAATACACCAAACCAAATTTGAGAAAAATGTATTTTTTAAAATCAAATAAAAATTTTTTTACAATACAAACATTTATATTTTTACAAATGTTATTGGATATTGTTCTATTTTTTTCACCTTAATAATCTTCAGTCATGTTCATGTTGGACCCTCTCTACTTTGAATTAATGCTTCACACCGGCGCTATTAAACTATTCCTACACTAATTCCTCAATTAAAGAGTTAGCAAGTTCATCCAAGTTACCTGGACTAGGCAAACACATGTGTAATTGGTGTTGGAGTTTATCCCAAACATGTTTAATTGGATTCATATTACCAATCAAGCAAACAAAATTATAAAATATCTTTAATTCCTAAAGTAGTCCACTTCAATTTGTGAGCAGTTTATATAAATAATTTATGCAATAGGGCTTCTTTTCAAAAGATATTGCAATATTATTTTAATATCCCTTACAATATTATGACTAAAAGATCAATTCATAGTCCCTATGTATAAAATATGCTTTTTTGTATCTGTCATCTGAAGTCGAATTTGAACCAAAATGAGTTAAGTGACTAAAAAGAATTTTGTAGGTTTTTCTTCATGGTGAATAAGTGTTTAAGTAAGATGTTCCTTTTGAATAACTATGTTTTAAAATGACCATTTTACTTAAACACCCATTCACCATAAATAAAATCCTCCACGATTCTCTTTGTTATTTAACTCATTTTGGTCAAAATTCAAATTAACCACTTATTGACTGGGATGACAGATATAATGAATGTCTCAAGTAGCTGATTATAATATTTTTTTAATAAAACTTTTTAAAAATTTTGTAATTAATTTTTTTTCTATAAAGGCTGCCCGTTGCTGACATCGAGTGGCCTGTCCAGCCTTATTCAGCTTCGCCATTTACAAGAACTGGAGTTGACAAACTGTGCTGGAGCTTCTCGGGAGCTGTTTGACTATCTTCGGGAACATCTTCCTCGCTGCCTCGTCATTGAGTAACCTCAGCCAATGATTGATTATCATATCTTATCAAATAATTTGGTCGAAGATGAGAAAGATATTTCATCAGTTAATTCATTGCTAAATGGTGGGAATTATTTCCATGTGAAAATTATGTTTAAAATCCCTTTCTTTGTTTTGTAGGTCTTTCTTAATTCGCCTGTAGAATTTTATAATTTATTTTTTTAAAATTATGGTTTTTCCAGTTCATGGGCAACTTACAAATATTGTTTCTAACTATTTATTGACATGAGGAAACAAAATTGAGTATAAGCAGCAGGATTTTCTTCAAAACTGACTCCACTAGATCTATTTCTCATTGGGGAGAGTTTCTTCTGTTGTGTGGAATAAAACATTTGTCTATATGTAAATAGTTGTGCTCGTAACTTTTCTGGGTACTTCAAGTATTACAGTACAGAATATATTAATGCTCAAACAGCTGCATTGTTTGGCTAAATCATTAAATTATAAGTATCTAATCATATTTTTGTTTTATATGATTGGCTTATTGTATTCTTTACCATTGACCTAAAAAAAAAATTCCATATTAGATTAGAGAAAAATTATCGTATAACAATTATTCAGATGCAATGCTTAAAAATTTGAAATTTAAGCTTCTTTTAAGTGTATTTTTTATATTATCGATTGTAAATACATTTCCAGCTATAAACACAAATATCTATTCTGAATTAATTTAAAATTATTTTATTATTTTTTAATTTGTCATAAACATTGTTGAACAAAAGTATAGCTTCTATTTTTATAATTCTTGAAAAATTAAAAAAAAAAATAAAACATTTCTAATTAGAAAAGTTAAGAATTGAAGTTCTCTGACAGTAAATGCATTACAATAAGCAAAATAATGCAGTACACTGAAAATTTTAAGAATTATAGAGCCATTAAAATGTCACTAGTGTCATGATTTACAAATAAAAAATTGTAAGAGTCAAAATTGAAGCTACTTTTCATCGATAAGGCCTAAAAACGGCACTGAATAAAGATAGTGAGATTAAAATTTACAATAATTGATGAATTAAATTAAATTTATTTAAAAAAGTTATTCAGAAACTTTTTGCTGTTTTTCATACATATATGAGAAGAGTACAGAGGAAGAATGGGACCAATCCTACTTTTAGTATTTTCCATCATAGCATGTTATTTTATAAAAAATGTTATTTTATAAACAACTAAATCCCTCATCAAAAGTATCGCAACACTTTGAAATATTTAAATTTTATAAAAACGTATTTTTTTTTCATAATAAAGAGAGATTTTGAAGTCTATAATAAACATTCCTAAACAAGACAAAAATTTTTATTAAAATCAATTACAATATTTTTCCAATAAACAAAAATGTTAGAAAACTTACTTTTTAAAATTTTAATTTTTTACAATTTTAACTTTAAAATTTAAAATTTATATTTAATAAGACATATTGCCCCCTCTTGCTTGAATGACTGCTTTCACTATTCTTGGGATATTTGTAAATAAGGAAACAAATGATAAACATGGACTGAAGGAAATTTGAAAAAAAAATAATCTAAAATTCTATCGTTTGTTATTAACAGGGAAAAACATTAATGTGTCTAATCCTTAATGTCTCGTGTTTAATAAATAATATTAATATGAATATAAACCAAGTATGGTTAAGGTAAAAACCCGCTTTTTGTGACCCTCTTTTCCCTGGAGCTGACTAAACCATTGGATTAACTGTCCAAAAATCTGTAAGTTGCCATCATAAACTCAATTCAACAATAAAAACCGAGTTGACCTATTTTTCCCTTGTACTCTTCATCTGTATATTTACATATATACTTACTTACTACCTGCCCCTTGTGTTCTGAATTATCTCCTTTCACTTCTACCGGTCACGTGCCGCAAGTCTCCAGTTCCGAACTCTCAACCTCACCACATCTCTTGCCACTTCATTCTTCCAACGGCTTCTTGGTCTTCCCCTTGTTCTCACCCTCTTAAATATTACCATATCCAGCATTTTCCTCTGAGTTCTTTCATCCTCCGTTCTCTCAACATGGCCGGCCCATCACAGTCTATTTGCTTTTATAAAATTATCTATATCCTTACTTTTTAGTATATTTGTCATTTCGGCATTACTTTTTACTCTCCACCTTCCATCAACTCATATTGCACCATCTATTCTTCTTATTTTTTTTCATTAAAAATTTTACATATATTTTTATTTATTTGATTGGCACTTGGCCTCCTCCATGAGGTTCCATAACGATAAGTTTTTTTTTTTCGGGGGAGAGTTGTTGGCACCACACCAACCCCCAACCTGGAGGACCGGAATTATGATCAAGGTTTGTTCCTCTAGATGGATTGCTAGGAGCTAGGAGCCCCGTCTGCCCCACCGCCTCTGTTTGTGTTACCCAGGGAGCACCACGTTAGAGGTCGGATTTTGCCCCCCATATATTTATATTTATATATACCCCCCATTTATATATGTATATATATATGAAATATAAATACACTTACAAGTAAATTGACCCCTTAAAACATTGTTAATTATTCTTTTCACATTTGTGGAGTTTCTTTATGCCTTGTTGTCCATTCATCCAAATAATTTTCTCGATTAACATATACTTGTGGAATTTTATGAGATGAGAGGAGTTATGTATCATCGCCAAATGTGGTGTATGAAGTTCTAATCCTACTGAGTTGATGCTCGTATAAATATGTCGAAATATAGAGGTACCAGAACCCTGCTTTGAGTCACTCTAGCAGTAACAAACTGCAAGCCATATAGTTCAATGTAAGAAAAAAGTGATCAGAAATTAAAAACATTTAAAAATTTTGAAATGATACTAAACATAATACTGTAGAAATGGTTGACTGTGGATACAAATAGTTGAGAAAAGGGTAGGGGTCAGATAAATAGACGCTATTAGTGTAAATATTGTGCTGAATTTTGGGCCTACTTTCGTTCTTCAGGGCTATATAATTAATACTCATTAAACATTTTCAACAGGTTTCATTAGTACTTTTGAAAAAATGTACACTTGTCCAAATAAAAAAAGATTTTACAACAATTAAAATAAATCATAAGTCATTAGGTGTTCAATATATTTTTTAATTAATATTCCTTCGCAGTAACATTAAAAAAGTTATTGATTACGAGTAATGTACTACTGTCAGAGATCTTTAGTAGTTTTCAAAGAGTTGCATTGCCAGGCTTAAAAATGTAAAATTACTAATCAACATAGATAAAATTTATTTTTATCCAACATCATTTATATTGAAATATTGTTTAGTAGTTTAGTTGTAAAGAAAATTAATTCAGGCGACGAGCGTCCCTTTCCTAGTATTATTGATATAAAGCATCTATTTTAAAAATTCCTATTTTCTCCTTAACGTTTACAAACCTCGTTCTATAGCAATATAAACACACTAGTCCTTCATAAAGCTAAATTATTTTAAAAAAATGAAAAAAAAAAAAATATTATTTAAAAATTTGAGATGTAAAAATATATATATATTTTGATGACTTGTATAATGCTAATGTGTAAATTGTTTTATTGTGGACAAGAAAGATGTGAATACTGTAGAATAGTGATATAGTACATAAGAAATATTGTGTGTGTTATCCCAAGTTGTAAATACTTTGAGTGTAACCTGTGCCTAACCTTAGATGAGTGCATTTTTTTAAAAAGAAAATTAATTTAAAGTGTGGAGGGAAAAAAAAAAAAAAAAAAAAAAAAAAAACTGCACTCCATATTTTTGATGTTGAATGTATAAAATTCTGTATCTCGTTCCAGTTTTCTTTTCTTTTCTTTTTTAATTTAAAATTTACAAATCAAGTGTGTGATGTAGTCATGGAAATAAGGAAGTGGGGGATCTAGATAGAAATTTGAATCATTAATAAATGAAGAATTTTATCTTCGTTAATAAAAATTATCAATTATATTTTTTTCTAGTTTCCATAGAAATAATTAATTTTTGGTTACATTAGAATATGTTTACAAATAAATGAAAACTTTCTTGATGATTGTTTAGGTATAATCTGGATTAGATCAAAATATCCAAAGTCTGGTATTTGATTATTAAAAATAAAATGGATACTAAATAACCAATTTAAAGTGAAGAAGGTATGGTCAATCTGAGACTTTTGTCAATAAAAAAGTTAAAAAAAAAATTCCATTTTCAATTTATATATATATAAAATAAATATACTTTAAATTCTAGAGAAATTACTTATAATATTTGCTTTGTATTCTACTGTCACAGTTATGAGCCGATATACTACACGTAATAACAAATAGCCTCCTAAAACATTGTATAAAATTCAGAGTAAAAAATGTAACGGTATGAATAAAAGGCTTATTTCAAATAAAAACCTTAAATAAGAAGCAATTATTGTATCAAATGGTATGGGGAATTAGCATTAATAGAGAAAACAAATATTTGAAATACTTTTTAAAAAAATATAGTACAGTATTTTGATTTTCAGTTTTCAGTCCCCTCCGATATTGATTGGACTGAAAACTGAAAATCTAGGTTTCGATGAAAAATATTTGTTCGATAAAAGCCTATTTCATATTTTATCATAAAAAACAAGCAAATAAGAATTTGCAACTCATTTTGTTGTAAGTATAACAAAAAGAAAAAAAATAAACATCTATAGCTTTAGAATTATACACACGTGCATTATTATTAGAAAAAATTATTTATTTTAATGAAACTTTTTTTTGCATGAAAAAAATAAAAAAAATTTAATAATGCGATTTCTCAAATTTCACGAAACCAGGAATGACAAATATATATAAAACAAAAACAATACACAACTAGAAAAAAAAGTTCTACAATTATTATTGACTCAAAATTATGAATTCACACTCTTTAATTTTTTCGTATAGAGCTATTATTTTGTTAGAAATAGTTTCGGTTTAATCCAAAGCCAATTAGAATTCAATTAAAATTAAAATGAATTTTTTATAAGTCAAGAAAAAAAATTGTGAAAATATTTAAAGATATTAATATTCATCAATACAAGATAAAAATAGATCTGATAAGTTCTAAATGCTTTTATTGAAATACTCTCAATACTGTCAAAAAAATTTCCACTATTATCATGAAATAATAAGTAAATGAAAAATTTAAATACACTGAATCCAATCAAGTTAATATTATTTTAAAATAACTAACTATTGTTATCCTGAAAAACAAAATAAATGATTTGAACTTCAAATTTTTTTAATTTTTTTTTTTTTACATATTTAATAAAGAATAATAAATAGTTAAAGATAGTTTATCGGGGTTGATACTATGACCACTCAGGTTAGATATGTGATTCAAATTAAGATTTCAAAAGAAGAAATTAATACAATTTTATTAATATTTGATTATCATTTAAAGAAAAATATTCAAATAATTATGATCTAATACAATTATTAATATTTGCTTGTATTTTAATACATATCATTTTTTAATCCTAACTTAATTTTAAGTCATATGTATAAACCTTATACAATTGTTTAAATATAATTAACACTTAATAGCTCAAATAGCAAAAGAATGAAAAATATTGCTTTGCTAAAAAATAGTTCCAGTTTGTTTGAATAATTAATAAAAGAATTTTCATGTTAGGCGTTAATTATTAAACTAACTTTTCGAATAATAGTTGTTTTCAGTTTATAGGATACTCTGGACAAATTTAAGAAATAGGAAGAAATAGTATCTACCTCACATTATAAATTTTAACAGTAGATGAGATGAGAAGGATTTACAATAAACAAGCAATACATGAATTACTTTTCATACAATGGTCATATTAATAGCTAAGATGCTAATAGGTTAAATTATTTTCAAAATCATGAGAATTACATAAAAATTGGGCAAAGGTAATAAAATTTCAATCCATATAAAAAGTGGATCGATTGTCTACATCTAACAAATTATATGTACAATTAACTATGGATGAGCAATAGTTTTACATATAAATAGTCAAGTCATGGAATTAATAGTTTGATGTGAGGTAAAATAAAAAACAACTGAGAAAGCAAACAGGATATGGTTTGAATGAAACCATGTTGTAACTATTAATACAAAGTTACGAATAAAAATAGTCAAAAAGATTGCAGTATATGAGAGAAAAGTTTTAAATCAGGTCAATATAAAACATAAGTTAATAATAAAAAGATAAGGTAATAACGAAATAAAATAAGTTTGTGACTCTATTAACTAAGGTAACCATAAACTGGAAGGTTAAAACAGGTTTGCAACTCAACCATTGTCAAGAAGTCAATAATATACATAGTATAAATTTTAATAAACATAAACTTATAAAACAAACGTGCAGGAATATAGTAATATAAAATTCAAAAGGTTAGCAAATTATAAATTAAACAAAGTGTTATTTACTATGTTTTTTTTTATTGTTCAATATTATTTTTATTACACCAACCATTATCTTCTCCATGATTTAACCAACTTTCAACTATATCTATGGTGTTTTTTCGTCATGGAAAGGTTATATAAAAGATAAATAATGAACAATTATAACAAATTTGTTAAATCAATATTTATAAAAACTGTCATCTAATTGATTTTAATTAAATTCATAACTGTATTTATTTCCAGTTAATAAATGTTAATATCATGAAGGCTTAGGTTTAAATAACTATTATTTCATTTTTAAAATATAATTTAAATATATATTTTGAGTTATGATTCAATTTTCTATAGCTTGGAATGATTACACTGTTTCTTACTGATATTATAGAGTGTTTTCTGAGTAAAATAAACTTATGTAAATAATGAACTTTTGGCATTATATCTTCCATTGTTTACCATTATAGTCCTGAATATACTTTGATGTAATAGGTTAATATAGTGTTAAGTACTATAATGAAAACAAAGAAAAAGTGCACAAAAACTATAACATGCATTCTGTTATAATTGTGCCCGTTAATTAATTCCAGGTAATTATTTACCTTCAAACAACTCAACTGCTAAATTTGCTGAGATGTGTCATAGCTTTATAGTAATTAAGATTTCAGTTTTCAAATCCAAGTGATTAAAAACATCACAATATAATACATTTCTTCCTGTTGTAATCTATTTTTTAAAATCCTACAGACTCATGAGTTGTAAAATATTATTGATATTTTCAAGCAATACAAATCATATCAAAAATTGAGGAGTTTGTAGTTTATAGGTGTATATCGCAAAGAGTTTATAAGTGTTATATGATATGTGTTGTTTCAACTGCATAATATAGTGTATAGAATTGAAAAGATGGGCTATGAGAGATCCACATCTAAAAGTCAATATTATTTCTCATTATGAACCTAGCCTCTCACATTTTAATAAAAAGACATTTTGATTATAGATAGAAATGGATGTATTATTGTACAATTTGTATGTTATTTTTCTCTTTTGGTGATAAGTATCCAGATCATTTATACCTTGGCAAATTATCTGTGATGTATTGATTCTCTAGTCACAAAACAATAAATTCAAAGAAACTGTATTATTTTTTTTAAACTTACAACCCCTTTTATTTTAACACAGTTTGTTATTTATTAACCTAATGAAATATTTTTATTTCTATTTATGCTATTTATTCTTGTTTGTAAAGTTAATCCTAGGCCCCATCCTCTGCATGGTGTATACAGCTGACATCCCAACTCATCCTACCACTGTTCTCACCACTCATGCTGATGACACATGTTTATTATCAGTAAACAATGATCCCGTCATTGCCTCCCAAACATTCAAGAATGGTGTCAAAAATGGAGAATCAAAATAAGCCCAAAAAAAATCTCACCAAATAACCTTTACCCTTCGCTGTAAACCTATGACTTCCTGTCCTACGGTATCCTTCAATGATATTCCACTAATCCCAGTCGAACAGATCCCCTACCTAGGACTCCACTTGGATAAACGTCTTAGTTGGAATCCACATACAAGACTAAAACGACAAGAAAAAACTCGTCGTTACAGACTACTTCAACATTTACTGGACAAACGTTCAAAGCTCCCAATTAATTACAAAAGACTCATTTACATGACAGTGATTAGACCAATATGGACTTATGGAGCTGAGCTTTGTGGCTCAACTAAACCATCCAATTCATCCCGTATCCAATCCTTACAATCCAAAATCCTTCGAAAAATACTCAATGCTCCTTACTTTGTCACCAATAAACTTATCCATAAAGATCTTAATGTTCCATATATTGCTGATTTAGCCCAAAACCAGATATCAATCCTTTCATAGCAAACTCCACAACCATTCAAATCCATTAGAATCACAACAACTTGCTTCTCATTCCATTCCAGATAACCCTCCAAGGCGCCTGAAAAGATGATGACCTCGGGACCTTTTAATATAGTGCTTGATCATATAGAACCCTTATAAGTGCTACCAATGGGTAGTTACTTTAAAAACAAGTGACGTTTCATTTTTATCTATTTCATCACATTTACTTGATGTATTATATTTGATATTGTATATACATTTGTAAATTAAAAAAAAAATATATTGCAACTTACCTGAGGTACTAGAAAAAAAAGTAAGTTAATAATTGTAAAAATGGAGAACTTATTTGCATTTAACGTTACCAACTCATGTTATGGGACATGTGAGGGAAAAAGAATTTGACGTTTTGATTTCAAATTTAACCATGAAAACAAATCAATAACTATGGAAAAACAACTTTACGCTTAAGAGGTAAGTACCTTGTACCTACTTCTTACAGTCGGGTTGCCAAAAATTTCATGTAGAAACCACAATCGCTTCAGGACACAAATTCGTATGAAATGGGAGAATGACCCATATGTGTAAATAATCTAAATTTTTTAAATATATTTACCTTATTTAACAGAATATTGGAGGTACAAACTTATAGACACAGTGTGATGATAACAATTTCATATCCACATCGAAACTGATTTATACATATATATTTTAAGTATAAGGTACAAAGTTATCGAATGATCATATTAAAGTATTTGTTTATCTTTAAAATGTTTTTTTCTCTATTTCCTTTTCTCTCTTCTATTTCTTTTTATTTATTATATATTTAGTGCATTAATTAATAGCCCATAATTTGTTCCAGTAACACCCATTTTAAAATTTACAGCTTTATGTATATTTTTTAAAATAAAAATTTATTATAAAAATTCAGAAATATGTTAATAATCAAGGAAACTTTTTGGTTGAATAAATATTAATTGACTATGAAGTACATTCTAGGTAATACTAAATGATAATATTTATATATAAATGAATAATAATTTTAATTTATGATTGCCATAATACAGTTTATTATTTTATTGTTTGTGTTTTTTAGGGCTTGAGAATATTTCAATGTCATGAAATGTAACCAAATTATTATAAATGTAAATAAAAATGAAAAAATCGTTTAAAAACGATCCAGATTTTTGTTCAAATGACCAGATAAACAATTCCAATAGCTCCATTTTAAATTTGTTTCCAATAGGAATGGAAAAATCCAATGAGTGATAAGGGAAATCCCATAGTAAACCCCAAAAAACATAAATGACCCCTTCTCCTTCCCATGATGGATATATTTTAGATATATGTTAGATATCCTGAGGTGAGTACTAATGTTTGATTTCTGGTCTTACATTTTTGAAAACTTTAGTATTTATAATCCATGTAACATAGTACGTATGTGTTGAAAATTTCGTATGTTTTAGAACTGAAGATGAATGTTTAGCATTTGAAATTAGTATTCTAATAAAATAATTCCAATAGAAAAGCCAATTAATACATCAATCCTAATAATGAAAATAATGTTGGGAGATATTATTGCTTAATATTTTTATATTATAAAATAATGTTACTTTTCAAACATTAAAGTAGACAACTCAATTAAAAATTGTATTTGTTATGGATAATAAGTAATATATGTCAGCTTTCATAACATATTGATGTTGAGAAATGAAACATCAATTTCAGTGTTTTATTCTGCAGTCAAAATTTCTTTTATTTTCATAGCAGTCAATGATGCCGTTTGGCCATTTTCGTTGCTGACTTGAAGTTGTTTATACGGTTCAGTTCCTTGCAGCATCGTAGCGACAGCACTAAGTATTATGCATGCAGATCTCATTGTTAGGTAAGAACACTCAATGATTTTATTCTTTTTGGCATACTTCACTTTCCAACACTGATCATCACCCACTTCTAATGCCAATTGTAGAACTGATAACTTTAAGCCAAAGAGTTAATTGTTAACTGTACAAATTATCTAATAAAATAAATATACAATATTGTATTATAACAGTATTTATAAAAACCTAAGAAGAATGACTGGAAAATATCATTTTAAATAAATTTCTCTCAGTACTTAGGGCACCAGTAGAAGACACTTGTGAGACTCTTGCAGCAATTCAATAAATAAAAAAGTAGTAATTCAATAATTTTGCCTCAAGATTCTTTTTGCCCTACATATGCCCAATAGCACTCTCATTGAAACTAAATTATTTTTAAAATAACTCTATTATTGATGTTAAGGTTGTTTTTAGACATTTTTTGAGAACATATTTTTTCACCAATAGTAGACACCTGCATAGGTACCAGTAGTAGACACAGAAACGCACCAGTAGTTGACTCTTCACTTACCGAATATATTTAATTTATTTTTCATGAAATATGTTTTTTTAAAAATTAAAATTAGGAAAATAAAAAATAATCAAAAACTTCTACTTTCATTTTTGTCCTAATGAATCACGTCCAATCTCTTTGCTTTCTTAATAAACTTCGAACAGGAATAATACAAGTAGCATTTATTATCACAACACTAAGGTAGCTTTTATAAAAAAGGAAGTTGTTATTAAAAAAAAAGTTCTTTGGTCATTGCCAGCACAAGCTAATTTTACACAAACGAAAATTCAAAAATCGTCATTTTAAAAATTGAAATACGAACCATATTCAATCATTATTACAAAAAATTGGAATTTTCTTTTAGTAGACACTTTTGTCTACAACTGGAACAAGGGGGAAAATCAGTGTCCCAGTAGTAGACAGGTCGTTTATGGGCTCATTCAAACAAAATTTGTAATGAAAAATTGTAACGATAAAAAAATAATAGATGAAAATCAAATTAAGCTCCTCAACTAGTGTGGTTAAGGGAAGAGCGTTTTTTGAGATTGCTAATTAAAAAGTGATTTAACGTTTCCACTGCTGCCATGATCAGCTGCTACGTTATAGTGGAAGTACAGTCGAAGCTAAAGTTTAAAATAGGACCAAATTCAAATCGTTCTGATGGTTTTAGCTCTTATTTTTTTTTGGTTGAAGTTGCAAGTGTCTACTACTGTCTCAGTGTCAACTACTGGTGCCTTTACCCTAAATAATTCACTGAAAAAAAAATACTAAATACTCATTCAAATAATGAGGAAATTATTAAATTGAAATTTAGATATATTAGATTTAAGAAAATCATAGAACAAAAGATTTGTTAATTTCAAAATAATTAATTTTTATGTCCACTTTAGCCATCATTAAGTAAAAAAAAAAAAAGTATGGAGGATAACAAAAAGAAGGAAATACAGAAAATGATGAAGGATAAATAAAATTTCAATAAATTGATGTTAAAAACAATCAATGTAGATTATATAGAATATAAAATAAAATGCTAATAAAAATACAATTAAAAATATTTAATATGAAATACTACTTAAGATGAAAAGGCGGGGTCAATGACTAGGATCCAATGTTGCCGCTTCTCCTACCTGAGAATAAGTATGGGACATCGAAAGACAACATCTATGATTCAAATTTCATAACATAGAGGGTGTGGCAGAGGAATAGGGTGCTTTCGAAAAAATCATAACTTCGTTAATTTTGCAAAAAAAGATTTTATTGATATCAGTATATTCTTAAGGATTTGCCATTTGAGAATATTAGGTATGGAAAATTAATAGGGCGTATAACAAAAAAATGACTGTTTTATCAAATTCCAGAGTTCAAAAGTCTGTAAATATCTTAATGCTATTTATTATTTACCAATACTTAATAATCCTTTCAGTGCATTCTCTAAGCTTGTTTCTAACACTGGACTTCTTAAAAAAAAAAAAAAGCCTCAGTTCAGTTATTTATTTCAAAGAAGAAACATCAAAGTGGCCTACGAAATTCTCGTAATTTTAAGACATTACTGGAAAACAAATTTCACAGCCGCTGAAGCAGCTCGTGAAATTATTTAATATGAAGGGGAAGGTGTCCTTGAAGAGCGCACTGCGCGGCGTTGGTTTGAAAAATTTAGAAGTGGAGATACGACGTTGGAAAGGAAGAAGGGCTTCGGGTGGACATTAATGAATATTGATGAGGTTCTGAAGGAAGCTGCTGAGTCAAATCCGTCCACAAGTACTCGCGAACTTGCCAGGGAGTGTGGTGTGGAAACATATAGTGTTAGTCACCATCTTCTCTCCATGGGGAAGGTGAAAAAGACCTGTAGACTGGTCCCTCACGAACTTCCTTAACCTCAACAATCAGCAGAAAAGTTTACAGAACTTCATGGGTTTGAACTCCTGCCTCATCCACCATATAGTCCAGACCTCGCACTTGTTTCGATCCATGGCTCATTTTCTTCAAGGGAAAAAATTAGATAATTTTGCGGAAGTTGAAAATGCTGTCCAAGAGTTCTTTGACAACTATCTCAAGGAATGGTATCAACGTGGCATCGAGCAATTGGCTATCAGATGGGTAATGACGGTAGATAACAATAGTCTATACTTTGAGTATTAATTGTATTTTATATCAAAGAAATAATAATACAAATATTTGTTTAAAAAACAGTCATTTTTTTTTTATACACCCCACTATATCAGTCATGTGATGCCCGTTTTTATCGACGCAGTTCAAGCCATTCCTGGAAATTGGCATCTACTCTTTCCAGTAGGTCTGCATTGATGTTCAATTGACACCTTCAGTTCTTGCAATGTGCGTGGTTTACTCTCGTAAACCTGTGACTTAAGATAGCACCATAAAAAATAAATAAATAAATAAAATCGTCTTCTCAATTCGGGAATGAAATTTTTTTTCAACATGGCGACGTATTGTTCCGATGTAACGGTAACAGTAGCTCTGTTCTCCTCGAAGAAGTAAGGACCGATGATGCCCACATTCCCAACCGCACACCATACAGTTACCTTAGGACTATCTAGTGTTTTTTCATGAAAAAGCCGCGGATTTTGAAGAAGCAGCCCAATACCTGCAGTTTTGTTTGTTGACAGCACCGTAGAGGTGGAAATGGTCTTCGTCACTCATGACTGATGTAAATTTCCGTACCTAATATTCTCAAATGGCAAATCCTTACGAATGTCCTGATATCAATAAAACCTCTTTTATTTTTATTTTTTGGTAAAATTAACGAAGTTATGATTTTTTTCAAAAAGACCCTATTCCTCTGCTGCACCCTGTAGATAAATGCCACTCGATTCATCGACTAATAGACATCGATGTTTTGAACCTCCATGTTATTTTACGTATAATGTAAACCAGGCTAGGCAGTTAAGTTCACAATAAACTAAGCTTAATAATATAATTGATATTAGTTAAATAAGCAACTGAAAACTTGTTTTAAAAAAACGATGTTTTTCATATTTATTTTAAGCGGGATTAAATTAAATTTGTCTGAAAACATCAATGATTTTTATATCCATTAGAAGTCAAGTTTTATGGTTAGCTATTAACTAATTCAAGTTAAATATGTTATATTAGTTAAATTAATGTTAGAAAAAAGTGTTAAAGCCAGTCATATTTCTCATATTGTTTGTAACAGTGGTTATGTCATTTATAAGGTTGACGTATTGGGTTGTTTCACATGAAATGTCCGTTTTCAAGGTATAGGGATTTTAGTAAAAATACAATATGAAAACAATATAATTTTATTCGAAGTATTTACCTTCTTTTTCTACACATTTTTCCCAACGTGACAACTTTTTTATCCCGGATTTGAAAAACTCTGAGCTTTGAAGTGAAACAATATCTGAAAACGCACTTTTGATTTCAGCATCATTTGCAAAAAATTTTCCTCTGCAGAAGTTGTCTAAATTCCTGAAAAGGTGATAATCTGTTGGAGACAAGTCGGGAGAATATGGTGGGTGCGGAAGAACTTCGTACCCCAGCTCTTTCAATTTATGCATGGTAAGTTTTGAAACGTGGGGTCTAGCGTTGTCGTGTAGGAGTATAGGGCCCTTCCGATTTACCAATCCAGGTTGTTTTTTCAATAATTTTTCGTGCATTTGGCCAATTTCATTGCAGTAGGTTGTAGAGGTAATGGTCTCACCTCTCTAATTACAGTTGGAGGTCTTCCTCGGGGCTGGTTTTCCAAGTTGGTATCCCCAGTCGAAAACTTAGCAAACCAACGGCGAATGGTTCGTTCATTTACACTCCCTTCCCCAAACGCCTTACAGATGTTTCTAGCAGCCTCAGCTGCCGAACGACCTAGTTTAAACTCATAAAAAAATATTACACGAAAATCGCGTGTTTCCATGTTCATATTTGAAGGTATACTAAACAGTGTGTAATTGATTGAGAAGCTAATGTTTATAAAAGAAAAGTAGAGGATTAGTAACTGCTTGATTATGATATGTGAACTTTGGAAGTAAACAACAGAGACACGCAAAATCCTCTATGTATTTCAAATATTATAAAATCGGACATTTCATGTGAAACAACCCAATATAAACCAATATGAAAACATGGATGTTTCATGTTTGGTTGGAGACTTATTGTTAGGGTTACCTTTTAAATAATTTATGTTAGTTAATATGTTTAAAGAATTGTTTGAAAGAATCGATGTTTGTGCTGATTAACATGTGTATTAAATAAAACTAAAACATCGAAGTTTTATAACGATTCGTAAAAGAGTAATTTAACTAAAGGTGCGTTTACCCGTGAGAGTTACTAGCAGCAGGAGCTGTCGAGACTTACTCTCAAAGTCCTTTACGCGGGAGAGCGAAATTCGCGTGAGTCCACTCTCGATAGTAACTCTCGAGATTAGTGATGAGTCGTTCTGAGTGGAACGGAACGTGGTACTCCAACCAACCTTCCACCCAAGGTAGTTCCCGCTGCTTTGTTGCGTTGATCCTTCCGCTGTTGATTTCCTCCCCATCTCCATCGCTCTCCCACCCCGCGAATGGTTATCTTCAAAATAAACCGCTTTCTTTGAAATTTTCTACTCTACCGGCAAAGCTCGGCTTCTTTCGAATTCAGAAAATGAACCACACAAGGTTTTACTGCTTATGTAATTAAATGATTTTTTTTTTTTGCTATTTTAAATTCTTCTTTTGACATAAGGTTTATCTTGTTTAAAGTTTTCTTTTGTTTACGGTGGGGAATTTATTACTCTACCGGCAAAGCTCGGCTTCTTTCGAAGTTAATGGAGCAGTCACAAGAATTGATTACTTACTTTTTTTGTAGTTGGAAGATGCATCTTCTTTTTTTGGGACTATCCAAACTGGGCTGTTTGTAAGGGGAATTACTCTCTCTGATAATACCATTTTTTAACAATTTATTGATTTCTTCGTCGACCTTTTCCTTAAAATATGTGGGTATCTGTAATTTCTGGTATAAATTGGTTTATCCGTCTTCAATCTAATTTTATGTTTCAAAAAGGTTTGTGTTGGCTTTAACTTTTCGTTTTCCGACTTAACAATTCTGGATATTTCATTAAAAATATCAAATAATTTACTTTAGTATTCTTTTTCTATGTGATCATGTCTTACTAAACTGATATAATTCTTTTTTATTATTAAGATATTTAATTCATTGCTATCAATATTCATTATTTCACCATTTAAATATTTTTATTTTTAATTTATTAAATTTAATTTCTTTTATATCTTTTGTAATATTAATTTTAGTTTCTAATGCTTCCATTGTATCCATTCCTAATAGCAATTCATTATTTTTGACTAAATTTAAATATCTTAAATCTAACTAAAAAATCATCTCTCAAACCCTAGCTAGGAGCAAAGATCAATTAGCACTGAGCCATTTCCTCTCTCACTTCCTACGGGGGTGTGATGACTATGAAACTCTTCCGATTTAATTTCAGTTCCTACGGGTACGGAACGGGGGTTTTATATAATTAATTTCGGATCTGTATCCACTACCAATGGTCGCCAGTATTGTCTTGAAATGAAGGAGAATCATGTAAAAGATTTAGATGGTATACTGGGCATTGTCTGGTGGTTCCGTTTTTTGGTTACTCCTAAAAAATTTTCAAATTTCGCTTTTCCAATCCGCCAATCTTGTTTTAATTCCTGATTTTTCCTCTTCCAGGTGATGGAAGTTGTTACTTTTCACTGTTCGCATAGAAACAGTGTTTTGAGAATTGGATTTTGATGTTGGGGTTGGTTATAAGTTTGTGGTTGTTGTTGATTATTAAAATTAAAATTTGAAGGATTATATGGGTTCTTATTTGGTTACTATGACCTCTATATTGGTGCTTTGGTCTTTGTAGTAATTTTGAGGGTTATAGTTTCTATTATATCTCTGCTGAACGATCCTTGGTGGTAATCGTTCTGTGGTGATGATTATTGGGGGACTTTATTGTAATTAGGATGATTATATTATTATTTGATGGGTTTTGATATTTTTCGGGTCTTTTTTATTTTGGGGTTTGTTTTGTTTATAAATGGTGGGGCTGGTAGTTTCTACCATGACCTGGGGGGTATAAGTCTTCCATGATTATTCTGCATTCGTTGTACAGAATATTTTTCATGTCTGAAAGTTCTCGAATAGTAATGTGATTCAGGGGTGTCTTTTAATCTAGGATGTAAATTCCTGATCACGTGATCGACTAATATTCTCATTTGTGTGGCGGTTTCCTGTGGTTTATTTTCGATAGATATATCAACTAATATTCTATTTTTTATTAGTATTTCATAGGGGATTACCCGGTTTATATAGTCAATTGGGTGTTCATTCCGATTAATGGAAATGTTGGAAAATTCTCGCTCAATTGTGCACTATACTTGAGATAACTTCCCCCCTCCCCCAAAAATTAAATTCTTGATTGAAAAAAACTATTTTAAGAGTATAATTTTTTTTAATAAGTAAACTAAGTCATTTAAACCTACTTAATATTATAGTACCTATAAAATTTTTGATTATAAAATAGAAGGAGGAGGTTGACAGTTCGAAGTCACAAAAAGGTATGTGACCAAAATGCATGATACATAGGTAGTGGGTAAGTAAAATTGACGTGGAACGAAAAGTGGAACCGACCGTAAATTCTCATTCTTATTTTAATCGGAACGGCCCTAAACTAGTATGTAGTAGGTTAATCAAACTGAGGTGGAATGAAAAATGGAATGGAATGGAACTGGAACTGGTCCCAATCGTGGAACGGAACGTAAAATCTCATTCCACTTCTAAGTCGGAACGGCCCTTCACTAATAACTGTAAGTGTAATAACTGTATGTTACATCTGTTACTGTATGTATGTTCTCAAAGAAAGATATCTAAAGGTAAATAACGTTTCTACAAAATATTACCCTATTTTTTAAAACTTTTTTTTTAATTCTGTTTTAAAGTTAGCGTTTTGATATCTCAAAGGATTGGATTTAGTTCATACGCTTCGATGAGCTTACAAATCTCGTGGACCCACTTTTTACTGGATTGAGCCATGGCTACTCTCAGAGAATTCAAAATTATTTGATAACTGTGAAAGTACTCGCAGCGAGCATGAATGACCGTTTGCACTAGCGAGGATGATGAAATATTATGACTCTCTGAGAGTCCTCCTTCTCCTTTCCGCGAGAACTCTCAGTGGACTTTACACATGCCAGTTTTACTCTCGAGAGCGGATCTACCGCTCACGAGAGCAGAAAATTCTCACGTGTACACGCACCTTAACACAAATGATTTAAAAGGTAACCCTAACATTAACATTAATGTGAATTACTTTACATTCTTTTATTTGTCTACATTTTGGCTTCCTTCTAGGATTATAATTCCTAAATCAGTCTTCAGTCAGTTACTCAGATACTTTTGTGTGAATAGCATCAGCCACAATGCCGCATACATATTCTAATGTTGAATACGCTGATATGATTTTTGTGTATAGTTTCTGTAACGGCGATGCTTTATAAGCGGTGCGGGAGTATGCGCGCCGATTTCCAAATACGAGGGTGAATCAAATATAAACGGTAATTTTCAAAATTATATTTATTGAATAATATTATACAGAAACTATACCTTCAACATTTTTCAATGTAGTCTCCTGCATTATCTACACACTTCTGCCACCGATTTGGAAGCTTGAATATTCCCTGTTCATAAAAAGACTGAGGGCGAGTTTTTAACCATTCGCGCACGTGCTTTTCGACATCTTCATTGTTTTCAAATCGTTTTCCTCCACATCACATCACATGTGATGGGACGTGGGTCCACCATTACACCTCCGAATCGAAAATGGCAAGTAAGGAGTGGCGAAGGAAGGATGAAGGCTGCCCAGTGAAAGCCAAAACTCGTCTCTCAGCCGGAAAAGTTCTTGCAACAATTTTTTTTTTGACTCAAGGGGAGTTCTACTCATTGATTTTCTTTACGATCAACGAACAGTGAATGCGGCTTACTACTGCCAGGTGCTACAGTCAGCAAAAACCAGTTACCGGAACAAAAGACGAGGTGTGCCCATTAGAGATGTCATCCTTCACCATGACAACGCAAGGCCTCACACCGCAATGTTGAAAAGGGATAAATTGGAAGAAATGGGCTGGGAAACTCTCGAACACTCTCCTTACAGTCCAGACCTGTCCCCTTGTGACTATTTTTTGTTTGCGCCCCTGAAAGAATCACTTGGAGGAAAACGATTTGAAAACAATGAAGACGTCGAAAAGCACGTGCGCGAATTGTTAAAAACTCGCCCTCAGTCTTTTTATGAACAGGGAATATTCAAGCTTCCAAATCGGTGGCAGAAGTGTGTAGATAATGCAGGAGACTACATTGAAAAATGTTGAAGGTATAGTTTCTGTATAATATTATTCAATAAATATAATTTTGAAAATTACCGTTTATATTTGATTCACCCTCGTAGAAGAGTGTCTAATCGACGAGTCTTTTCGTTAACTTTTAATAGACTACGAGAGACTGGGTCATTCTTAATACGTAATGAAGGCGACCAATTCCAGGCAGCAATAAGAGCAGATTATCGGAGAAGAAATTTTGTCCAACGCCACTTCGATAACAATCCTGAGACTAGCATCCGAAGAGCATCTGCCGCATTAGCAATATCGCGGCAAGCAATATGGCGAACTTTGAAAGGTAGTAATCGCTACCCATACCATCTTCAAAAAGTTCAGAATTTATTACCTCAAGATTATGCCAAGAGATTGAATTTTAGTAACTGGTTTCTTGACAAAATTCGCGATGATAATTTATTTCCATTAAAAATTATATGGACCGATGAAGCTACCTTTACAAGAGGAGGAATTGTTAATCAAAGAAATTATCATGTATGGGCTCTTGAGAATCCCAGAGCAGAGAATCCCAGAACAGAGAATCTTTGTTGAAAGTTATGATGATAATTTCTGCTATATTTTCTCAAGGGAAGTGGAAATAAGAAAATATGAAACCTGTGATATACTTTCTCACATTTATTTTTAGATCAATGTGTTTTATTGAATTAATAATACAATCTGTCTCACTTTATGGCAATAAGTAATATGGACGACAAAGAATCCATTCACAAAGTATGTATACTGAAATTTTCTCACTTAAATTGATACAACGAAATAAATATATAAAACACCAAATCCATGTACAAATTTATCTTTTTAACTTTTGTAACACCTTTTACACATCAGAGAAGAGGAAATAAGAAAACATCAATTTAAGAAACACTAAATCCATTATAAAACTCATGCTGTTAACTTCTGTTTTACCTTTTTCCATTTAAGAAGTCTAAATATAAATATAACACACTAAACAACACAATCCAAGTTGAAACTGTAGAAGTGACATCCCAACTCGTCTCACCACTGTCCTCACCACTTGCGCTGATGACACATGTGTCTTATCAGTAAACAACGATCCCTTAATTGCCTCCCAAACACTCCAATCCCATATCCCAACCTTCAAGAATGCTGCCAAAAATGGAAACGCAAAATAAATCCAAAAAAATCTCACCAAATAACATTTACCCTTCGTCGTAAGCCCACGACATCCTGTCCTACAGTATCCTTTAATGGTATTCCACTGATCCCTGTTGAACAGATCCGCTACCTAGGACTCCACTTGGACAAACGTCTTACTTGGAATCCACATACAAGACTAAAACGACAAGAAACTGTTCGTCGTTACAGACTACTTCAACATTTACTAAACCAACGTTCAAAACTCCGAATTAATTACAAAAGACTTATTAACATGACTGTGATTAGACCAATATGGACATATGGAGTTAAGTTTTGGAACTCTACCTAACCATCCAATTCATCTCTTATCCAATCTTTACAATCCAAAAATCCTCAATGGTCCTTACTTTGTTACCAATATACTTATCTATAAAGGGGTCACCTGTGGTGTGGTGGTTAGCATAGCAACCTACTAAACCCAAGATCGCGAGTTCGCAGCCCGGCATATGACCTTAGGATTTTTTAAAGGGAGTAAAAAATCCTTAGCTATGCCGTCCTTCGGAAGGGACGTAAAATGGGGGTCCCGAGCCTGTGCGATGTCAGGTACTCGTTAAAGATCCCTATCCTAACTATACCTCGATAGGCAAAATTTAGGACTCCCACCGTAGCATCGTCCGATTAGCTATAGCAGCATAAACTGACGTTAAACGAAATAAACAAGCAAACTTATCCATAATGATCTTAATGTTCCATATGCTGCTGATTTGGCACGAACCAGATACCTTTTCTTTCATAATAAACTTAATACTCATCCAAATCCACTTGTTGCACAGCTAGCTTCCCATTCCATTCCTGGCAATCCTTCGAGGCGTCTGAAAAGAAGATGGCTCAGATACCTTCTAGTGTAGAATTTTTATTAAAGTGCTACTGATGTGTAGTTCTTTTCAAGTTTTGTCACGTTATCGTAATAGTTAACAGCACATTTACTTGATGTATAAATTTTGTACAGTTGTAAATTTCAATAAATTGTTATAAAAAAAAACTATAGAAGTGATTGTTCACATGTGAGGTATTAGGAAAGAGCTATATATAAATGTAATCTCGAAGTGAAGCGTAAGGATCGAACTGGTCGGTGTAGTGCGGGTCAGGCCGGTTTCGTGGAGACACGCTTATGTAAGGGTCTCCACAAATGATCACACGACATAATCACAGTGTTGCCACATCTTCAACCAAAAATAAATCTTCAATTTCATTCAATAACGCTTACATTTGTTATGTTGCTTATTGTTAAATTATTTTATAAATATATGTTGAATGATAAAAATACCACGTCTAATCCGGAGGCATTCATTATCAAGTAAAGGGAGCCGAAGATATCCAGCAATGTATGGTCCTTGTAGCCTATTTTATAATAACCGGCCACAGACTTGACGCCTCTCTTCAGCGCCCTCTCCCACATTTTCTCATTTATACGTCTTGGTGGCCTCGGGTGATCATTGAAATACTGAGAAAATACTTGAGGTACTCATTATGGTATATAAGGATCAATATATCTTAGGATAGGTGTCTAATTTGCCATTTTTAAATTTTAAAACTAGTTTAGAATGTTAAACATTTATCATTAGTTCTTAAAACATAAAAAAAATTGAAAATATCAGACCTTACATAGATTACATATTTTAATTTATTTTTTTTTACATGTACGACATCCCTTGAAGAATGGTATCATAACTGGAGACTTAAGATTAATCCCATCAAATAACCTTAACCCTCCGTCAAAAACCAACCTCATCCTGTCCTCCTGTATCCTTTAATGGAGTACCATTAAATAATGTGGAATTACGATACCCTGGATTTTATCTAGGCAAAAGACCTGGAACCCTCATACAAGATTGAAAAGACAAAAAGCTGCACGTAGATTTCGACTGCTACAATACTTATTTGACAAACGTTTAAATCTCCCGATTCACGACAAAAAACTCATCTATATGACGATTATCAGAACTTTTTGGATTTACGGTATAGAGTTATGGGGATCCATCAAACTATCGAATTCTTCCAGCATCCAATCACCCTAATTCAAAACCCTTTGAAAAATCCTTAATGCTCCTTACTTTACCACAAATGAACTAATCCATAATGACCTTAATATCCGATATGTTGCTGATTTGGCACGAACCAGATACCTCTCCTTTCATAATAAACTTACTCCGCATCCAAATCCACTTGTTGCACAACTCGCTTCTCATTCCATTCCTGGCAATCCTCCGAGGAGTCTGAAAAGAAGATGGCCTCGGGATCTTCTTCTTTTGTAAATATTTCTATTTAGTACTACCATTGGGTTGCTCCTCTACACGTTTTCAGCATGTCATTATTTTCCATTGCAAACCGCTTATTTACTAGATGTATTTTTAATACAGTTGTAAATTTCTATTAATAAAAGAGTTTTAAAAAAAAAAATGTAAGAAAGAAAACAAACATGTTGAAACACAATGAAGGAGGCAGGGTTTCTGAAACTTATAAAGACCTAGAGTAGACTAAACTAAAACTAAACTAAAATTTGTTTAAATGGCCAGATAAATATTACCAATAGTCCTAATTTAAGTTTGTTGTCAGTAAGAACGTAAAAAACCAACAAGACATTGGGAAAACCTAAAGGACCAATCTCTGCCTGACCCTTTTGCCTATTTACATTCAGTTTCCTCAACTCCTTAAAGATATCTTTGAATGTCCTGTTCATTTTGCCAACTTTGCTGCATATCAAAATGTTCGATTTCTTGTTTTACATTAAAAAAAAAAATTAATGTATATAACCAATGTAGCAAAGTGCTGATGTTTTTAGAACAGATGATGAATGTTTGATATTCAAAACTAATATTTAAATAAAAAAATAAAGTAGAAGTGGCAAAAAATACATTAATCTTAACAGATAAAATAAATAATTAACTTATTAAGAAAAATATGAATAAACTATTTAATACGGTACTCTACGAATGGACACAACTAAAAACATTACTTCAAAATATTATAAGTCCATGAACAATGTATGTGACTTTGGATCAATTAAAAACAATAAATAAATAAATAAAAAAATACTGGTGATTGATATATCTATACTATTATACAGGGTGAGTATCTATTATTGTTAAAAAAAAAAAAAATGGGTGAAACTAGATCAAAAATGTAGCAAAATGCCGCAAATCTCACTTTTCTATTCCAATCCGTTTCAGATATACGATCAATCAAAGACTTGTTTCAGGAAACCACGTTTTTTTCTATAAAAGCTGTAATATCTCCATTTTATTTAAATATTTTTCAAATTTTGAACACATTTTCGGATTTAGCATTAAATTTCCTATAATAGCTGAGTACCTGTAACCTTGAATTTTACAAACTTGGTATTTAAAGAACAGCTTTATCTTCACCTTATTTGGGGAAGTCACAAAGTCTTATATTACTTCAACGCTAACCGTTTTTCGAAAACAACAATCCACAAAACGTCATATCTCACAAAAACTTGAAAATTTAACCAGCTTTCGAATGATATGTTAAACGAAATGATTTTGTTTCAATTTCATGGAGAAATTTAATTTTGAAACTGAAAATACCTAGTGTTCTCATTTGGCATACAAATCAGTTACTTGTGTAAATAAAAAAAATATGACAATCCTTTAATGAAAAATGTGCATTTTAAACATAATAAACTCGTCATTGGAATAAAAAGCAAAGACAAAAATTATTTTTTAACAGAAAATAAAGGAAAACTGTCAATAAAGTGGCACCAGATTAGAGGATCTTACGAGGTGTGATCAAAAAGTTCCAGGACTTTTTATATACTATGGAAATGCAATGTCTCAAAGCGATGCGGTTGGCAGCATTGTATTGCCTGACTCAACAGGAACACAGCTGTGTTTGCAGATCAATCATAACATCACTGAAAGTAACATTAGCACAGTTTGTTTGAGGTTAGTTTTATAGTTAGTTTTATAGTTTGGCTATTTTATGAAAATGAATGTGAAAGAAAAGAATGCTTGTGTGAAGTTTTGTGTGAAACTGAACAAAACGTTTTCTGAAACCTTTTTGATGTTACAAGAGGCTTTTGGTGAAGAATGTCTAAGCCGACCATGCTGCCATCACTGGTTCAAGAGGTTTAAAGACGGCCATTTTGTGTAAAAAACGCAATGGCTGTCATTCCTCAGCCCCCCTACTCACCTGACCTGGCTCCAGCCGACTTTTTTCTTTTCCCGAAGCTCAAGAGACACCTGAAAGGACGAAGATTTCAAACAGTTGACGAAATTAAAAAAAAAAAAAACAACGGAGCTGCTGAACACCTTTACAAAAGAAGAGTTTTCTGGGGCCTTTGATCAGTGGAAACACCGGTGGGAAAAGTGTGTAGCTTCCCAAGGGGAGTACTTCGAAGGAGACAAATTTGAATAACCTGTATGTTGTATGAATAAATGTATAAAAATTCAGTCCTGGAACTTTTTGATCACACCTCGTATTTATTATTATTATTTAGGATTTCATTTTATTAGATTTTCAATGTAATGTTTAAAATCCATCAATAAAATCCAGGAGCAACATGGTGTTGGAAAATAATATTTTGAGATACTCACCCTATATAAAGGGACAAGCTATTTTTCGTTTGTGATCACTAACCACGAAAACTACTGAGCCAATCTCTACAAACTTTCAACCACGTCATCTTTATAGTTCAAGGAAGGTTTAGCACTAATAAAATTTACATATTTTCTGATAAATTGCTGTGAAAGAAAGCGATAAATATGTGGTGCGCAGTGAAGTTTTATAATTGACCGTTTATTGGCGACCGTCATTCAAGAGAATTTAAAAGAAACGATATTATATAGAGCTAGAAATTGATTATAAAATGTGGTTAATTCAATTAAATTGTTATCAAAAAAGCTATAAATATGTGGTTTGACGTGTGGATTCCAGTGAAGTTTAAAAAAAGGAGCGATATGTGGCTGGCGCCATTTTGCAACAGAGTTTTATTTAAACTATTGAGCCCATGAGTACCAAATTTCAATTACATCGTCTTCATTGTTCTAGGAAGATTTATAACAGTAAAATTTACTATAATAATAATTTTTTTTCTCTCTTTATTTGTTTAATCCACACCTGTCACTTAACATGTGACAACAAGCAGATGTGATTAATTGTTGTATACAAGATAATTGGCATGTCAGGCATGAGGGAGAACAGCACCCAGCGGTACTTACTCCTAACATGAATATTTAATAATTAATATTTATGAAAATTTAATCATTTTTAACGGAGTAGATCCCTCAACCAACTCCTTTTTAGTCTCCTTTGGGTATTATCTGGCAAGCTTATGGAGGCCATACTTTGTATTAAATTATTGATATGTCCGTGGAGTTTGTCGTGAAGTCTTTTATATAAAGTCTGGATGTGATGTACCATGGGTATGTGTAAGTCTGTGTGTGAAGTTTTGTTATTGATATACCAGGGTGATTGTGTAATGAGTCTTAAAGTTTTTGACTGGAAAGTCTGTATTTTTTGGATGTTTTTCTAGCAGTTCCGTAAATTTGTGAGGCGTACGTCCATAGAGGTTTTAATAAGTAAGTATATGTATTTAGTCTTTGCGTCATTTTCAATTTAGATCGTTTATGTAGAATTGGATATAATAGTCTCAGTCTTTTGTTAAGGCTTAGGCGTTTCTGTTTCACATGTGGGCCCCATGTCATCCTTCTGTCGAACATTAGTCCTAGGTATTGAACAGTGTCAGTCTGTTTAATTGGAACATTGTTAATGTAAACGTTGGGGCAGGTGTTATGTCGAAGTGCAAAAGTTATGTGCTGTGATTTGTCGTTATTTAGTTTAATTTTCCATTTGTTGAACCAGTCTTGTAACTGTTGTAAATCAGTGAAGGAGAATCAGTGAAGCCTGAATGATATCTGAATGTCTTGTCAGAATTGCAGTATCATCTGCGTATGTTGCTATTATAGTGTTAGGGTAAGTGGGTATGTCGTGTGTGTAGACAATGTATAGCAGAGGTGAAAGAATCGATCCCTTATAATAATTTAAATGTACAGTCTTAAGTCATACCAACGAAGTTTGTCACACTGTTATAAGCTTCTAAGGTTAGAAACTAAAATTCACTCAGACGAAATACAAAAAATAATTTCTGCCGAATAAAAATTATTATCAAATCAAAATGTCGATACTTTGCTTTTTGATATTGTGTGTAAAAATATGACCTATGAGCATTTAGTTGCAAGCACTGATAATGCAGTCCATTATCCATAAGAGTTTCTTAATAATCTCTGTCTTTATAGATTACCAAACCATATATTAAAATTTAAAATTGTATGTCCAATTATGCTTTTATGTAATTTTCAAACACCAAAACAGTGTTTTAATTTTAATCACGTTAAAAATTATTGCTATGGGAGAAAACATCATTGTAGAAATAATGCTCAGTTGTATTGTTGAATACAAGATTTTTATCGATAAAAAAATAAATCTTCAATGATTAGTTAAAGTAATCTAATTGTAAGTTATTTATTTATGAGAGCGGGATGCTAGTAATTAATAAATATTAATCATATTTAAATATGCAAGAAGGTTCTTGAGTTGAGGTATACTATTTGAAGGCTATGTTTTGTGAAAAGAGGTGGTTTGCCTAAAATTTCCTTTTCCCTCAATTGAGGGAACCCATTTTATCGAGGCTGGGAAGTGGAATGAGATTTTACGTTCCGTTTCACAATTGGAACCAGTTCCAGTTTTGGTTCCGTTCCAGTTTTCGTTCCACGTCAGTTTGACTAATCTACTACATACTAGTGAAGGGTCGTTCCGGGTTAAAAGCGGAATGTTAATTAACGGTCTGTTCCACTTTTCGTTCCACGTCAGTTTGAAAAACCTAACTATGTACCATGCATTTTCGTTACATCCTTTTTTGTGACTTTGAGCTGTCTTCTATTTTATAATTAAAAATTTAAAAGGTACTATAATATTAACAAGGTTTAAATAGCTAAGTATACTTATTTAAAAAATGTATACTTTTAAAATATTTTTATTTAATCAAGAACTTAAGATATAAAAGTGAGCTTAAGAATAGTGCATAATGGAGCGAGAATTTTGCAATTACATTGGTTCCGAGAAAAAAGAAGTAATAAATTCTTTTGATTGCCCCCATTAACTTTTGATCAAATAGCGAAAAAATAATTTAATTACATATGCAGTAAAATCTTGTGAGGTTCATTTCTTTGAATCCGAATGAAGAAGCCGAGCTCCGACGGCAGAATAGAAAATTTCAAAGAAAGCGGTTTATTCTGAAGATGGGTGGTGGAGTGATGGAGTGGGGGAAGGAAATAAACAGCGACAGGATCAACGCAACAAAGCAGTCGGAACGAAATCATAGATACAACAAAGCAGTCGGAACGAAATCATAGATACAACAAAGCAGTCGGAACGAAATCATAGATACAACAAAGCAGTCGGAACGAAACCATAGATACAATCTAAACCCTACTACACTGAGGGAACAAAAGGAGATATCTCTTCCAGGTGGAACGAAAAACTTTCCGAACTTCCGAACGAAAAACCTTTAGAAAGGTTTAAACTGCTAAGTATAGTTATTAAAAAAATGGAAGGGATGAAGTCAAGAAAGGGAGAGATCAGTCGGAACGACCTTGGATGGAATGAAACAGGAGATGCAATCTATACCCTATCTACACCAAGGGAACGAAACCGGAGATATTTTGGTAGTTAGTAAACTTAGGTAGTTCGTTTCGTTCCAAACCTGTTCAAGGCTGGAACCAGTTCCAAGTTCCGTTCCACCCAGAACGACCCATCCCTAGTTGTGCCTCAGTAGTGACTTCCAGCCCTTTCTTCATCCTCGGTTGATAAAACAGAATCAATAATTATTTTCCTCAGCTGGGCTCAAACTTGGCCGTGGTATGAGTACTGCCCCTTACCAATCCAGCTACCGCGTTCCAATTTATTAATCTGTTATGTCAGCGGAACGTCGATTTCCTGGACATATTCATAGTTAGTGATGGGTCGTTCAGAGTGGAACGGAACTTGGAACTGGTTCCAGCCTTGAACAGGTTTGGAACGAAACGAACTACCTAAGTTTACTAACTACCAAAATATCTCCGGTTTCGTTCCCTTGGTGTAGATAGGGTATAGATTGCATCTCCTGTTTCATTTTACCCAAGGTCGTTCCGACTGATCTCTCCCTCCTTTCTTTACTTGATCCCTTTAATTTTTTTAATAACTATACTTAGCAGTTTAAACCTTTCTAATATTATAGTAGTTATAAATTTCTTAATTATAAAATAGAAGGAGATTAACAGCCCGAGTTCACAACAAGGGATGGAACGGAACTGCATGGTAAGTAGGTAGTAGGTTAGTCAAACTGACGTGGAACGAATATTGGAACAGGCCGTAAAATCTCATTCCGCTCTTAAGTCGGAACGGGCCTTCACTTGTATGTAGAAGTCAAACTAATGTGGAACGAAATGAAAACTGGAACTGGTTCCAATAGTGGAACGAAACCGAAAATCTCATTCCGCTTATAAGTCGGAACGGCCCTTCCCTATTCATAGTCCTACCCGTACCTGATATTGTTAACGTTTGACTTATTTATTCATCCCGTTCGGAGAACAGGTTAATAATCCCACACATATCCATCTAATAATTTCCCCCCCAAACCTCAGCAAATGATCTTCAATGATCCGAGTGCTATGCGGCAGAGAATTATAATTAATAATCAGCTCAAATTATAATTCTGTAAAGCCTAATATTTATTTTATTTCTATCATTTTTTTTTTTTTTACCTAAAATAATAGCAATAATAATAAGATGCTTTGTTCATGTTGAAATAATATAAAAATCCATTCACCTGACCCACTGATACAGCGAATAGGGAAAACATCAATCCGTCGATTATTTTAAAATAATGTTCAAAGCATTCACTAAGCTTCGTAAACAGCATGTATGGATAATGAAGGTATGAAGGATCCGAAGTCAAGCCTGGAAACAAATTATATTTTGTGATTTTCAAAACGGAAGCAATTTTATTTATAAAAATATCCTATACTAACATTATTCTGTTTCAGCCGTTTAACATGTAATAACTACTTACTACAAGGATTTAGTGTTTTATATAGTGTGGAACCTGGGTACAACGAACCTCAAGGGGAACAAGAAAACTTCGAATTATCGAGGATTTCGATGTATCGAGGATCGATTCATTGAGGTGATCTCTGACTGACTTCGACATATAGGGGTCAGAGGTTTATAATAAAATAGTCAATGTAACTATAGAAAATAGAAAATATGTACATATTATATTGAAATAATAATAATGAAAGAATAATTATAAAATTCGTGAATCATTTAAGCGGAATTTTGCAAAAAACTGATCTATACCTATACTATTATATGTATGGTAAAATGGTTATTTCCCTCCTTCCGAAGACAATACTTCCTTGGTTCGTTCCTTTACAAATCACTTTCCTCTCAGTCACCTCCCTATATCCTGAAAGCATTAACATTAAAATCATCTGTGAGTTCCCGCAAAACCAGATCCCGTTCCTCAGACCTCTACCTAACTTCCTTTAACACAACATCCTTCAAACGTTCCTTTATTTCTAGAGCTTCGAACTTCTGGAACTCCCTCCCTTCCATCATTCGCCATTCCTCCACTCATAATAGCTTCAAATCCCGACTTTTCGTTTACTTATTAGAAACTCAATCTAATAGTCATATCAATGAAGAAAATATTTTTTAAAATGAAATATGAATTATCAAAGTATAATATTGATTTTGGTACAGAATTATTTTAATACTATTACGCTAAATTTGTATAATTGGTTTCAGCATAATTATATTATTTTATCAGACAAGATTCATTATTTTTCCGTATAATTTATATTTCTTAGCTTTGTCTACTGTATTTTTTCATTGAATATTTTTTGGCTTTTTTTCCTAATTTGTTTGTAGCTAATTTTAATTTTCTAACCTTAAGTTGTAATTTGTTTTCCATGTGATATTTTAAAACATGTATTATTAATTTTATTACTTTATGTTGTAATTTAAATTTCTTTCAATTCCTTAATTTAATTTTAATTGTATTTCCTTGCCTTTATCATATTTCTAAATTATAGATACGGCAGCTAGGCCGCCAATAATTGTACATTATAATTATTCTTAAGGGGCAATGGCCCCAGAATAAAATTTATTTTTCATTTTCATTTTTCATTTCATTATTATATAAAAGGACAAGTCATTTTTCTTTTGTGATCACTAACCACAAAAACAACTGAACCAACATGTACCAAATTTTAACTACATCATCTTCATAGTTCAAGGAAGGTTTAGCAATGATATATTTTAAAGAATTTTAATTATATTGCCATAAAAAAAACGATAAATATGTGTGTGAGGGGTCACCTGTGGTGTAGTGGTTAGCATAGCAACCTACTAGACCCAAGATCGCGGGTTCGCAGCCCGGCAGATGACCTTAGGATTTTTTAAAGGGAGTAAAAATTCCTTAGCTATGCCGTCCTTCGGAAGGGATGTAAAATGCCTGTGCGATGTCAGGTACTCGTTAAAGATCCCTATCCTAATTATACCTGGATAGGCAAAACTTAGGACTCCCACCGTAGCATCGTCTGATTAGCCATAGCAGCATAAAGTGACGTTAAACGAAATAAACAAACAAACGATAAATATGTTGTGCGCAGTGACGTTTGGCGATCGACCGATAGGTGGCGTGCACCATTTGAGAGAGGTTACAAAAATACTGTTACAAAAATATTATATAGAGCTAGAAATTTATGATAACATTTACTTATTTTCAATTCAATTGTTATTAAAAAATGTATAAATATATGGAGCGACATGTGTACCCCAGTGCAGTTTAAAAATCGACTGATATGTGGCCATTCCGCAACTGAATTTTAAAGGTAAAACTATTAAACTCATTTGTACCAAATTTTAACTACAACATCTTCATAGTTCTAGGAAGACATATTAATAAATTTGACTATAATAATGATTGAAATGGATTGACTTGAGTGTCAGGAACGAGGTTTGCCAAAGTGTCATGTATTTTTATGGTTAGAAATTTAAATCCAAGTTGGATCGATAAAATTATTTCTGCCTTATTGGATGTTTAAATATGCATTTACGAACACCTAATCAATGCAATTTTAACCAGGTTAAAAATTACCGCCACGCGTGAAAAAAATCATTGAAACAATAATCCTAAATTCCATCCTTCAATACAAGATTTGTATCAATATACAAACGAAATTAATTTTTTTTTTTTTTACACAAAACGGCCTTATAGAACACAGAATTTCCTCCCAACTCTCCCCACACATCCCTCCCTCTTCTTCTCCTCCCACACCTTCTTCATTCTCTCAGACTGCATTCTTCTTTCTTCCTCGCTCCATACTCTCCTCCCCCTCACCTCCTTGGTGCTCACAAGGACCTTTATTTCCCTTAGTTTTCCCCTATATCTATCCCTATCGAAACAGTCCTGACTTGAAATTCCCAATTTCCCCGTTTCTTTCTTCACCTGCCCGATGTACCCCCCAATCCCTCTATACCCCCACATTTTCCCAAAGATCTCCCTATTTATTCTGCTCTGGTTCATCCTGACCATATGACCGTAGAAACGAAAAATAATCTTTTTTTTTTTTTATTCTTTTATTAATAGAAATTTACAACTGTATTAGAAAACACATCCAGTAAATATGCGGTAGATATGAAATATGACACATGAATAAAACTTGTAGAGTACTCTAATGAATATTTACAAAAGAAGATCACGAGGCCATCTTCTTTTCAGACGCCTCGGAGGATTGCCAGGAATGGAATGGGAATCTAGCTGTGCAACAAGTGGATTTGAATGAGTGTTTAAGTTTATTATGAAAGGAAAGGTATCTGGTTCGTGGCAATTTGGTATATTAAGGTCATTATGGATTAATTCATTTGTGAAAAAGTAAGGAGCATTAAGGATTTTTCGAAGGATTTTGGATTGGAGTGATTGGATGCGGGAAGAATTAGATGGTTTAGTGGATCCCCATAACTCTATACCGTAAGTCCAAATAGGTCTGATAATCGTCATATAGACAAATTTCTTATAGTGAATCGGGAGATTTGAACGTTTGTTAAGTAAGTGTTGCAGCAGTCGAAATCTACGTGCAGCTTCTTGTCTTTTCAATCTTGTATGAGGGTTCCAGGTTAGTCTCTTGTCCAGATAAAATCCCAGGTATCGTATCTGTTCCACATTATTTAGCGGTACACCATTAAAGGATACTGGAGGACAGGATGAGGTAGGTTTTTGACGGAGAGTAAAGGTTATTTGTTGGGATTTGCTAGGATTTATCTTGACTCTCCATTCTTCAAGGGAAGTAATATGTGACTGGAGTGTCTGGGATGCAGAAAATGTATCATCATTGACTGATAACACGCTGGTGTCATCAGCAAAGGTTGTATGGATAGTATTAGGATGAGTTGGAATGTCAGCTTAAAATAATCTAATTGTAAGTTCTTTATCTATGAGAGGTGAAGCCCCAACTGTGGATGCTAGTATTATATTAAGTTTAATAACTATTACTAAATGTTTTGGCGAAATAAATAGCTTACATTCCAATAAATTTAAACAGATCTTGAACATGTTGGACCCGTATGAGCCCTTAGGATCGATGGAGTTGAGGTAAATCTCTGACTGCTTGAAGTTACAGGCAGCCATTTCGACCGCTATCCTCATCATGTCTGCTTGCCCATCGTTGAACCACATGCCGCTGGCTTCCATCACCGCCGGAAATATGCTGAGCCTGTATTTCTGCACGTTCCCATTTCCGGATATCAGCCACCCTAAGCAAGAGGTGTAGCGGTCCAGCCAGCTGATAACAAAGGTGCGTTTTTGTTTCAACAGAAATGACAACAATTATATCTACACTATTATTTAAAAGGACAAGCCATGGTACCGTTCCGCAAGCACGTCACCACGCAACCTACCTGACAAGCGCTACACCGACCAGTTCGATTCTTATACTTCACTTCGAGTTTTTTATCGATAGCTGCTTCTTCCTATAACCTCACATGTAAACAATCACTTGTACAATAATGTTCATTTGCATATATTACAGTGGCTCCAGAGAAGGTGACTGTTGCATGGAGATGTGTACAATATCCGCCAAAATGAAGTCAGGAAAATCCATATATCTCTTTAACTAGTCCCTCTAGCAAATAATTCTAAAGGATAAATTTTGCTCAAAGCACTTTCTCAAATTGAATAAAAGTATTTTGCTTTTTTTTTTTTTTTTTTTTTTTTTTTTTTTTTTTTTAAATCATTCTTGTACACTCCAACCTAGCCAAGTAATACATATTTAAAAATTATAAGTATTACAATTTATCATATTTAAAATTGTATAATATGAGAATATCATAATTTTATCTCTGAAACATCCCGTTTCAACAAATGATTAGAACAGGAAATTTATAACTGGCCGATAAACCACACTGCATAATTTAGAACATGAGATAGAGTGTAATGTCCATGGACACTTCTTTTGAAATCCGCAACCCTTGTTAGAGCATGGGTGTGGAAAGTTTTTTGATAGATTGTGTTAAATAATATTTGGCATCCACCCTGATTCACATTCTTCATACCCATAGTAAGAATGGTCATGATATAACGAATTTTGCTCTTCCAACAGGTTGTACTACAGAGCGATTTGTAAATATGCTCTTTTTATGCCCAGAAAAACACTCGGAAGATGCTGAAGGAATCTTTGTGGAATCTACTTTTTCATTTGGCGATACTTAGTTGCCCGAGCTCATTCTTATTATTACAGCATTTGCTCAGTACTTTTGTCAAGTATTCCTCAGCTTTCTGAATCATATTATCTGTCAGCTCTTCCTTTCCAGAATCTTTTATAAGGTATGTACAGTCCGTTGGCTTGAGAGAGCGCAGAGTCTTTTGTTCCAAATTTACTGTGTCGTATCACACCCAGTCAGTGAACATATGGCGGGCAAAATTTACATAACTTGTTAGTCTAAACCTTTCGAAACGTCATGAAGTGGAAAAAATCTTGAGATTTACTCAGTTACTCAGTACAATTTTGATTTGGTAATAAATTTTATTCGGCAGACAATTGTATCGATTAAATTATTATTATAGTAAACTTTACTATCGTAAACCTTCCTAGAACTATGAAGATATAGTTCAAATTTGGTTCTGATGTGCTCGATAGTTTCATTAAAACTCTGTTGCAAAATGGCGCTAGCTACAAATCGCTCGATTTTTAACTTCACTAGGATCCACATGTCACATCACATATTTGAATCTGTTTTGATAATTTAATTGAATATAAGTATATGTTTTCATCAATTTCAAGTTCTATTTAACACCGTACCATTGGAACCTCTCATGTAGAATGGCACTCGCCACCTATCTAGTTTTCTAACTTCACGGTTATGTACATATTATCATTTTTTAAAATAACAAAATAATTAAAAATAAGTTAATTTTATTATTGCTTAACCTTTCTGGAGCTATTAAGATGACTTGATTAAAATTTGGTACAGATTGGTTCCCTAGTTCTTGTGGTTAGAGATCACAAACGACAATTGGCTTGTCCTTTTATATAATACTAGTATCCCCCGTCGCGGCTTCGCCTACTCTTGTTAGTAAAGAGCATGATTTTTTAAAAACTAATTATTTAAGTTTTATTTCTCTATACAGGGTGTCCCGAATTTAAATGGCAAAACTTCAGGAACTTATAGGGGATCGAAAAACTAAAATAAAAAGTCCTTTAGAGTTTCACTCGTTTTTGCTTAGTTTTATAGAAAATCGCAATAAAAGAAACTAAACAAAAATGTTACAGTTAGCGATTATCACCTTTCAAAGTTCGACCGGCTAGGCAGTGAGATATGTAAACACTTAATGTTACCCTTTACCTTCTTTTATTTGTTTACATTTTGGATTCATTCTAGGATTATAATTCCTAAATCAGTCTTCAGTCAGTTACTCAGATATTTTTGTGTGAATAGCATCAGCCACAATGCCGCATACATATTCTAATGTTGAATACGCTGATATGATTTTTGTGTATGGTTTCTGTAACGGTAATGCTTTAGAAGCGGTGCGGGAGTATGCGCGCCGATTTCCAAATAGAAGAGTGCCTAATCGACGAGTCTTTTCGTTAACTTTTAATAACTACGAGAGACTGGGTCATTCTTAATACGTAATGAAGGCGACCAATTCCAGGCAGCAATAAAAGCAGATTATCGGAGAAGAAATTGTGTCCAACGCTACTTCGATAACAATCCTGAGACTAGCATCCGAAGAGCATCTCCTGCATTAGCAATATCGCGGCAAGCAATATGGTGAACTTTGAAAGTTGATAATCGCTACTTATACCTTCTTCAAAAAGTTCAGAATTTATTACCTCAAGATTATGTCAAGAGATTGAATTTTAGTAACTGGTTTCTTGACAATATTCGCGATGATAATTTATTTCCATTAAACATTATATGGACCGACGAAGCTACCTTTACAAGAGGAGGAATTGTTAATCAAAGAAATTATCATGTATGGGCTCTTGAAAATCCCAGAGCTGTTAGAGAGAATAGGTTTCAGCATGAATTTGCTATTACGTTTGGCTTGGAATTTGGAACGGATTACTGGTGGTACCATATTTTTTACATGGAAGATTGAATGGTATCACATTTACACATTTTTTGGAAAACGACTTTTCTAAATATTTAGATGACATTCCCTTACAGCAGCGGATTGAAATGTGGTTCCAACTCGATGGATGTCCAGCATTATAGCAGAGTTGCACGAGCTTGGCTAGATATAAATTATCCACAACTATGGATTGGACATGGAGGAGTAATTCCTTGGCCACCCAGATCATCTGATATGACACCCATGGATTTCATTTTGAGCAATATTTACATTAAAAATAACATAAAATAAATATAAATGTAAATAAATAAGTATAAAGATGAAAACTTATTTTGTTTCTTTTTTTTTGCGATTTTCTCTAAAACTAAGCAAAAACGAGCAAATCTCTAAAGAACTTTTTGTCTTAGTTTTTTGGTCCTCTATAAGTTCCTGAAGTTTTGCCATTTAAATTCGGGACATCCTGCATATTTAATTGGTAAAATTAGGATTGAAGTATGAATTTGATCACTATTTCACCAATGATACTTTCACGCATGGCAGTAACTGTTAACCTGGTTAAAACTCCACTAATTAGGTGTTTGAAGATTATGTATAAGCATAAAGATACATCCAATTTTTTAATTTAATGTATGAGTAGGTTATTCAGAGAAACAGAAACTATTAATCCTAGTCCAGACTGTAAACAAATGTTTCGGAACATTGTTGAAAATGTTCCCAAATAGTTTATAAACAGTTCCGAAACTTTGTTCCGGACCAGTTCCGAAACAATGTTCCGCGTCTAGACTTGAGTCAGTGTTTCTCCAGTTTTGAACATGTCGAGGGAGGCTATTGCAGGAATTTGTGCTGTTAATTAATTTTTTTTACTTAACAGGCAAAGGGATAGAATAAAGCTACGTTCTCACAGGGCAAAGAGACGAAAGTGTGGCACGCCTTCGTTTTCTCGGTCGTGGTGCTTGCCTGGAGTGTGGGAGAAAAGTGAACTAGCCGAGAGTCGTGGACCGTTCACACGACCACGATTCAGTTTGCCCCTAGAAACCTACAATGGAGGAGCTTATCGTGGAAAGTTGTGCAGTTTTGAGTTCAGTTTTTATTGATATGTTGGCAAAAAGATTGTGAAGGTCACGTGGACATATAAAAAAACGGAAGAAAAAGCGTTGTTGGGTCAGGAACTGGATACTCAGAGGAAAAATCATCTAATATTAATAAAACAGTATCCTGAAGGACAACAATGGCTGAATATCCTTCGGATAACTTAAAATCCGTTAAATATTTTAATGTTAATAAAACAGTATCCTTATAAGGACAACAATGGCGGAATATCGTTTGGATTCTGGAATATTTCAACATATTATCCATTTTTGTTCTAAATAAACCACTTGTTAACTCTTTCGACTGGCGTAGTCCACGCCTGAAAATCAAACAGGTTTGATACCGAGCGTGAGCGGTCGTGGACCCCCCTCTCTCTAGATGACGTCAGACGCAAACTCACGCCACCTCGTTCAGACGGAGGAAATTCCACGAATGCGTGGATCACGCTAGCGTGCCAGAGTCCCCGTGAGAACGTAGCTTAAAGAAAAGAAGGTGGATACGAAAAGCACTAATGGAAGGCGCCAGTTATGGCAATGACCTTATGAGGGACCTAAAATTTGAAAATAGGGCAGGTTTCATAATGAACCACGAACGAATCACAACAATTATTATTATCACAACGCTAGAAATCAATATTATTATCACAACACTAGAGAGTTGTAAAGAAATGAAGTAGGTAAACAAATGAACTGAGCTCAGGAACACGTCCAGTCTTGTTGCAACTTGTTCAATGTTCAATGTTCCAACGGAAAACTAGTAATATGGCTTATTTTGCTTCGCAACATTTCTGAACAGTTCCGAAACATGTCATAAACAAATTTGAGCTGTTTAGGAACATCGGAAACATTTTTCCGAAACATTTGTTTACAGTCTGGACTAGGCTTTAAGAAATTATTGCATTATCATTATCAACTGCATTATCAACGCCTGCAACTAAAGGCCCATGGGTCATATTTTTACACACAATACCCATAAGCAAAGGATCCAAATTTTGATTTGGGGTCACCTGTGGTGTAGTGGTTAGCATAGCAACCTACTAAACCCAAGATCGCGGGTTCGCAGCCCGGCAGATGACCTTAGGATTTTTAAAGGGAGTAAAAAATCCTTAGCTATGCCGTCCTTCGGAAGGGACGTAAAATGGGGGTCCCGAGCCTGTTCGATGTCAGGTACTCGTTAAAGATCCCTATCCTAATTATACCTGGATAGGACAAAATTTAGGACTCCCACCGTAGCATCGTCCGATTAGCCATAGCAGCATAAAGTGACGTTAAACGAAATAAACAAATAAACAAACAAACAAATTTTGATTTGGTGATAATTTTTATTTGGCAGAAACAATTTTACAGATTTCATTAAAATCAAACATTTTAATTTTGAACCATGAAAGTATATGACCACACTATCAAACCTCGTTTATCTCACTCAGCATTGGACGTTTAAATTTTTATTATTGTAAATTTTAGAATCGTTAAACATTCCCATAACTATGAAGAAGATGCAGATAAAATTTGGTACAGATAGGTATAGTAGTTTTGTGGAATGGTGCTCCAACAAAATATCGGTTCATTTTCAAACTTCACTGATATCAAAATGTCGGACCATATATTTATAGCTTTTATCATAAAGTAAATTTTATATAAATATCTAGCTCTATATAAAACCGTACCTTTGTAACCTCTCCCGAATGGTGCTCGCCACCTACCGGTAGTTTATCAAACATCACTGCGCACCACATATTTATAATATTTTTTTATGGCAATTCAATTGATGATCTGTAAATTTTATCATTGCTAAACCTTCCTTGAACTATGAAGACGGTGTAGTTAAAATTTGGTACTAATAGGTTCACTAGTTTTCGCGGTTAGTGATCACAAATGAAAAATGGCTTGTCCTTTCATATATAATAGTATAGATATACACACATCAAAAAAAGTTTTGCATCAGCTGATTTTTTTAATTTCGCTTGAATATTTTTAGGGAATGAAAGTGCAACTAATACTGATAAAAAGCATTATAATTAAAAACAAAAAACATCCTTGTAAAATTGCAAAAATAAATAAAATACGAAAAATGTAGAAAAGAGGAAAATGTGACATGGTTAAAAAATTAACAAACATTTATCGTTTACCTAGTACTCTGTGTTTCCTCCCTGGGCTCTAATTAGAGCTTGGACTCGAACTGGCATCTGTAAAATAAAGTCTATGTCTTCTTGTCGGAGATTCCGCCATTCTTGAATCGCTGCTTCCCTCAGTTCTTGAAGATTAGTAGGGACATTCTGCTGACGTCCGTTCGGTGAAGATTGTCCCAGAAATGTTCTATGGGATTCATGCCTGGTGAGAACGCAGGCCAGCCCATTCTTTCAATTTCAGCTTCCCTGAGGTACTCAGTAACAATTCCGGCACGATGAGGTGAAGCCATCGCCGTGTCTTCTTGCTAGTGGTCTCACGATGGGTTGTAACACCTCCTTCAAGTAAGAATCAGCAGTCATGGTTTCTTGGATGGTTATCAGTTCACTTCTTGACCTGTCAATTACTCCTGCCCAAAACATAAAGCTGCGTTCTCACGGGGCGTCGCACGCTAGCGTGATCCACACATTCATGGAATTTCCTCCGTCTGAACGAGGTAGCGTGAATTTGCCTCTGACGTCATCTAGAGAGAAGTGAGTCCACGACCGCTCACGCTCGGTATCAAACCTGTTTGATTTTTAAGGCGTGGACTACGCCAGTCGAGAGAGTTGACAAGTGGTTTATTTAGAACAAAAATGGATAATATGTTGAAATATTCCAGGATCCGAACGATATTCCGACATTGTTGTCCTTATAAGGATACTGTTTTATTAATATGAAAATATTTAACGGTTTTTAAGTTATCCGAAGGATATTCAGCCATTGTTGTCCTTAAGGATAGTGTTTTAATATATTTTTAATATTTAACGATTTTAATGTGGTAGAAGGATATTCCGCCATTGTTGTCCTTAAGGATACTGTTTTATTAATATTCGATGATTTTTCTTGCGAGTATCCAGTTCCTGACCCAACAACGCTTTTTCTTCCGTTTTTTTATATGTCCACGTGACTCAATCTTTTAGCCAACATATCAATAAAAACTGAACTCAAAACTGCACAACTTTCCACGATACGCTCCTCCATGGTAGGTTTCAAGGGGACAAACTGAATTGTGGTCGTGTGAACGGTCCACGACTCTCGGCTAGTTCACTCTTCTCCCCCACTCCAGGCAAGCACCACGACAGAGAAAACGAAGGCATGCCACGCTTTTGTCTTTTTGCCCCGTGAGAACGTAGCTTAATGGAGCCCCCATGTTGCTGGGCTCTATGAGATGGGTACCTCAAGCGACTCGGCCTCCCAGGTACCCTCCAGACCCTTAATCGGTCAGGGACCAGGGCAAGTCTGGTTTCATCAGGAATCAGACAATTCCTCCAGTGAGGCAACAGCCACTCTTTGTGAGCCCTTGCCCACTGAAGTCGTAGCCGACAATGGTTCCTATTCAAGAGTGGGAGGTGTAAGGGTCTCCTTGCTCGAAGGTCAATTTCGTGGAGGCGATTTCGGACGGTTCGGTCAAAAACCGCAGTGCCTGTATCCCGCTGAAGCTTCCGGCGGTAGTCACCTGCAGTGGAAAAGGGCTGTCTTCTGGCTGTTAGCCCTATATAACGGTCCTCGTGCCTTGTGGTACAACGTGGCCTTCCACTAAGTGGTCCACTAAGTCCTCAACACTTTTGGTCGCTAGAAATATTTGAAGCAGCAATTCAAGAATGGCGGAACCTTCGACAAGAAGACATAGACCACGTTATTTTACGGATGCCAGTACGAGTCCAAGCTTTAATTTGAACCCCGGGAGGAAACACAGAGTACTAGATAAACGATAAATGCTTATTAAGCAATTTTTTAACCATGTCACATTTTCTTCTGTATTTTGTGTATTTTATTAATTTTTCGTAATGTTTTCTGTTTTTAGTTATAATGCTTTTTATCAGTACAGTGGAAACTCGTTATTTCGACTCTCGATAATTCGTCTTATTCTGTAATTCGTTAGACTTAACTATAAATAACAAAATTAAATACGTATATAATTCATTTTTTCCCTTTGCTCCTTATTTAATTAAATCTTTAAACTCCCGCATTTGGTTTGTCACTAAAAAATAGCCTATATTTAAACATTTTGAAAATCATTTGATTGAAAAAAAAAACAAACAGAACAAGCCCGGAGTCGATCTATATACAGTATGAGTGCAGTTAAAGGATTCCCGAAATCAGTTAAGACTCTACAAAGCAGAACCTCATCTGAGAAAAAGCTTTTTTCTCTGAATTTTATTTCTTCTGATTCAGGAACACAATTAAACATGCTCTTTTCAATGTAGCTGATGCGTGGAACAATGTATTGAATAAATATGATATGTATGTTTTTTTTTTCTATTTTATATATGTACTAGCATCCCCTGTCGCGGCTTCACTAGCGCTTATAAGTAAATAGAAAATGTTATCTAATAATTGAAGTTTCATTTGTTTTTGTTTTGTTTTTTATAAAAATCTTGTATTTAAGTATCCAATTGAGCATTATGTCTTCAATGATATTTTCACGCATAGCAGTCATTATTAACTTGGTTAAATTTAGATTGATTAGGTGTTTGAAGATAACAAAAAGCATAATTAGACATCCAATTTTCAATTTTAATATATGAGTTGGAAATCCAGATGTACAGAGACTATTAAGAAACTCTTGCATATAATGGACTGTATTATCAGTGCTTACAACTAAAGGTTCAACATTCATATTTTTACACACAATATTAAACAGCTGAGGATCGGCATTTTGATTTTTAATAGTTTTCATTCGACAGAAATAATTTTATTGATTTGATCTGGTTGGATTTTAATTTCTAACCATAAAAGTATGTGATAGTGTGGCAAAACCCGTTTCTAACACTGAACATTGTACATTTAAATTTTTATTGTTGCTAAACCTAGAACTATGAAAATTATCTAGTTAAAATTTGGTATATTTCACTCCATATAGCTGTTTTAATAACAATATATTTTTTTTTTTAACATAATAACTTTATTCACAACTGTACACAATGGACAACCAGTGAATGTGAAATTTACATTGATACAACAGACATGATCAGGCATGAGGGAGTCAGCACCCAGTGGTACAATCTCCAGGCGTGAAACTAAATTATTAGCGATTAGACTAGGAGATCCCTCATCCACTTCCTTTTCAGCCTCCGTTGAGTTATGTCTGGTATCTGTACTGTTGCCATATTATGTATCTGTTTGTTAGTGTGTCCACGTAGTTTCTCATGAAATTGTTGATAAAGTTTATAAATATGGCACTTAACTGTCGGAATACATAAGTCTGTATGTAGTATATCGTTTGACACATAAGGAGGGGAGTCTGTTATCAGTCTTAGGAATCTAGATTGAAATGTCTGTATTTTCTGAATATGTGTTCTTTTGGCCGGTCCATAAATTTGCGATGCATACGTCCAGATGGGTTTAATCAAGTAACTGTAAATGTTAAGTTTCTGTTTTAAAGGTAGTTTTGAGCGTCTGTGAAGTACTGAGTATAGAAGTCGCAGTCTTAACTGTAACGTCTGTTTTTTTGTCTTGACGTGTGGGCCCCATGTCAGTCTTCTATCAAGCGTAAGTCCTAAGTATGTCACTTTTTCAGTTTGGTGTAAAGGTTGGTTGTCAATGTAAACAGGCGGGCAGGTCTTGCGTTGCAGTGTAAATGTAATATGAAGGGATTTGTCATAATTAAGTTTTATTTTCCAGTTCTTACACCAAGTTTGAATCTCGTTGAGGTTGTGTTGAAGTGTTAAGGTGGCTTGTGTAGGTTAATAACAATATAATTGAAAAAATTAAATTGTATTATCAATGTCCAGCTCTATGTAACACTGTACCTTTTAACCTTTCGTGTAGATGGCAATTGCCGCCATTTTTGAACTCCACTGTTATCCACTTATTATTCGTTTTTCAATAAAGAATTAGTTGAAAATGATTAGATTTTACTATTGCTAAACCATCCTATAAAGATGATGTAGTCAAAATTTGGTAGAGACTGGTTCAGTAGTTTTTGGCGGTTAGTGAACACAAACGAAAAATTGCTTGTCCTTTTATATAATAGTATAAACCTTATAGCGCCATATGTATGTTAGAATCGTATAGAGCTAATAGATAATTGTTACTTGCAGATAATATACAAATAATATTGCGACTATAAATTAAGATATAAGCTATCCTATCTTTTATGTTGGATCAAACTGCACACGGTGTGCAAATTTGATTAAAATCGGTTCAGTAGTTTAGGTGTCAGCCTGCCCCAAGACAGCGACACGTAATTTATATATATTAAGATGTACGTTTTTGTATATGACTTCATTTTTACAAAATGTTTTTGTTCCAAGATTTTTGTGTCTTTTGTCATTGTCACTCAAGTCCAATGTTTATAATGTTCATCTGTTCGTTTTTACATTTAATAAGTTGCAAAAAAAAAATTACAATTATATAGTTTAAAAAGCTTTTTTGTTACTTTACCAGCAAAATTATGTAATTCGTCATTTCCGTTATTTCGTCCCCCCCTCACCCCCACTCATGACGAATTACCGAATTTCTACTGTATTAGTTGCACTTTCACTTCCTAAAAATATTTCTCCTAAATATTCAAGCGAAATAAAAAAAATTTAGATGATTTTTTGATATGTGTAGATAGATAAAATTAAAACGAATATTTAAATTTACCTTACTATATCTTCACTCCCTTCCGGTAATACGGTCACAGAGAAGCCAGCTGAGACCGAAGGAACGAGATTTCCAGAATAGATCCGAGAACAGACGTGCCTATTTCTCTTAAGCATACTTACTATTTCCACTGATATCGTTTGAGCTAAGGCCCAGTCTGCAAGATAGGTGTTGATCAAGATGACGAATTCAGTCCCTGGGTCATATCCGGCCGAGTACCTTCTTCTCGGATCAAAGAGGCTATCGAATACTTCTTTCATCACTTCCTCTTTGGTCGGTTCCACCATTTCGAACCCCCCTTTCCCGTTCAGGTCGGTTCCCATGCGGATCGGGTCGCCGATATGGCAGGATATTGTCGTGAAAAACATCGTTTTCAATTTATCATTTATCACCGCCAGAGAGAGCCTCTCTTCCGACATTGCCCCGGCGAGTTTGTAGCAGATGACGATGCCGGGAAGACAAGACCTTTCGTCATCCTTGGACTTGCCGTCGTTGTAAGCGTTGTCACCGAAGGTGAAGGACTTCACTTTGATCCCTTTCCGGTTAACTCGAGCCAATGATAAGCCCCAGTTGATCTTGTCCTCGTAATTGTTAGGTATGATTGCTAATATTCCGCGATCAGCTGTTTTGTTGAGTTCCCGTAGAGCAGTGCAGATGACTCTGGGTTTGGGCGAACCGTGAGTTCCCAGGACTATACAAGTCAGCATACCCCTGCCGACGAAGTCTCCCCAAAGTCCGACAGCGCTGGAAATTATCCTTACTCGATTTTGAAGCTGTTCAAAATCTTCTCGAAATATAATCTTGTCCCTAGCGATGCAGCGGACTTTAGGATTAGCCATACTGAACCCCATGAACGAATCTTCCAAATTTTTACCGAAATCGCTTAGAGGAACACATCTGTCGCTAGGGTCTTCAATGTTCGAACTGAAAACAGGTTTCTCTGAGTGAAATCGGGGAAGAGACATCGATCTGTTCAATTCGGACTTTCGGAATAAGGTGATGAAATCCCTGTAAGAAAAAACAAACATCATTTTCATAATGGATTAGTGTTTTATAACTTCATGTTTTCTTATTTCCCCATATCAAATGAGTAAAAGTGTTACAAAAGTTAAGAAGATTAATTTCTACATGGATTTGGTGTTATATATATATATATATATATATATATATATATATATATATATATATATATATATATATTATATTTTTCATTTATTGATATTTACAACTGTACAAAAACATATACATCAAGTAAATGTATTGGTATTGAATACAATGTATGAACCCTCATACAAGATTGAAAAAACAAGAAGCTGCCCGTCGATTTTGACTACTACAACACTTACTTGACAAACGTTCAAATCTCCCGATTCACAACAAGAAACTCATCTATATGACGATTATTTGGATTTACGGTATAGAGTTACGGGGATCCATCAAACTATCGAATTCTTCCAGCATCCAATCACTCTAATCCAAAATCCTTGGAAAAATCCTTGATGCTCCTTTGTCACAAATGAACTGATCCACAATGACCTAAATATCCAATATGTTGCTGATTTGGAACGAACCAGATACCTCTCCTTTCATAGTAAACTTACTCCTCATCCAAATCCACTTGTTGCACAACTTGCTTCTTATTCCATTCCTGGCAATCCTCCGAGGCGCCTAAAAAGAAGATGGTCTCGGTATCTTCTTCTTTTGTCAAATATTTCATTTGATTACTACCAACGGGTAGCTCATCAAAAAGTTTTAAGCATGTCATTCTTTTTCAATGTAAACCGCTTATTTACGATAGACCGGGAGCAAATTTAATTGGAAAGACATGAATTTGTTTCTTTACCCATTTTATAGTATTATCCGCCTTAAAATGATATATCGTGGTCTGGCATCCTGTATTCGTCGGAACGGGGTGTGGCGAACGCTTATAATCGTCCAAAATAGCAAGCAAATAATTGGAAAGGGCTGTCATTTTGTGTATTGGTCTCATCTTTAAGTGCATCCTTTTATAAACACGAATCAAGTGGTCTGGCAGCCGAAAGCCGTCGGAAACATGCCGCCAGACCGATTATTATATCGCCGAGAACTGACCCGAAAGGTGAAAAATAATCCTCTATTTTTTAATATGTTGTTAGGACTCGGAAGAGTAGTTAAAATCCAAGTTCGCAACCCTCAAAACCAAAAGCGGTTTTTGTAGTACTCGAAAAACCGCGGAAATTTTGCACAGTCTGCCAGACCACGATATATCATTCAAAGGCGGATAATACTATGAAATGGGTTAGGAAACGAATTCACGTCTTTACAATTAAATTTGCATATGGCGGGCTCTTGGACGACTAGATATATTTGTAATACAGTTGTAAATTTCTATTAATAAAAGAATAAATAATGAAAAAATAATACAAAAAAAATGTAAGACAAAGAAATAAAACATGTAGATACACAATGAAGGAGGCAGGACTTCTAAAATATATTAAGATCATGAATGGACTAAACTAAAAATTTGTTTAAATGACCAGATAAATGTTACCAATAGTCCTATTTTAAGTTTGTTTCCAATAGCAACGGAAAAAAACCAACCAACCATAGGGAAAACCTAAAGGGCCCATCTCTGCCTGACCCTTCCGCCTATTCACATTCAGTCAACTCAATGTCCTAATAACTTTGAGAAGTCCTATTTATTTAGCCTACTTAGATGCATATCAACATGTTCGATTTCTTGTTTTACATTAAAAAAAAAAAAAAAAAAAATTAATGTACATAACCTATGTAGCAAAGTGCTGATGTTTTAAGAACATATGATGAATATTTGATAATCGAAACTAAAATTTAAATAAGTAAAATACACTAAAATACAATAGAAGTGGCAAAAAATACATTAATCTTAACACATAAAATAATTAACTTCCTACAAAAAATATAAATAAACTTTTTAAAACAATACTCTACGAATGGACACAACTAAAACCATTACTTCAAAATATTAAAATTCCATGAACAATTTATGTAACTTAGAATGAGTCACAATAAACAAAATGAGTACATTTTGCACATAGGTTCGTTTTTTAAAATATTATTTATATTCTTAAATGTAAATGAAATTTTTTTTTTCTTTTTTTCCTCTTCTGTAGTAACTCTGCAGAAGAGCCGTTTATTTTATAATTGTGCATACACCATGCAAAAAGCATATTATATGCATACAATGTTTTAGGTAACGTTTCTTCTTTAATACAATTCAATATTTTTAAGTTTCAATAACTTTCAACAAAAATAAAAAATAATTAAAACTGAATTGAATAAACTGAAAAAGAAAAATGAGCATAAATAAAAATAAAATGGAAAATGTGTCAATGTGCAATTAGTTGTTCACAATTCTTCAAGTAGTGCTACTGCAGTTTTAAATCATTGCTGTATTCCAGTAGTTCCTTTTTATACTTGCGGTATAAAGCTTCTTGTTGAAGAGGCCATGTACCCCCTTCCATTAGAGAAGGTCCTAACTAATTTGTGTCTTTCGTCTTCGTATAAGTGGCAGTCATTTAAAATGTGCAAGAATGTTTGTGGAGTTAGTCCGTCACATTCACAAGCGTCTGAGTTTTTAAGTGAAATCGTTTGAGATAATGGTTCGTTGGTCCGTGTTCTGTAAGTAATTGAGTTAGTTTGTGATGAGTACTTTTGGCTATTTTATAGTTTTGTGCTGTTATATTTGGAATGTATTTCTGTAATGGTCGTCCTTTAGTAGATTGTTGCCAATGTCTGTTCCAGTCCTCAATCAAGTCAGTTAGTATGTATTTTTTTATATACGTGAAAGGAACTGTATTGTTGGCCTATGTATGAAATTTTGTTGGCCGCTATTCTGTCGGTTTTTCCACTATTTGGGAGACGTTAGATCGGTAGCTGACTGGGAGCTGGGTCCTCACAGCCCTTCCCCCACTACTACAACAGCAAGTAGCTTACTAATCTAATCACCCGCTATTGTTAAATCGTATTTTTCAAATTACGGTCAATCTATGCAACCGAAAATGAACCTATTTGCATAATTGTGATCAATTGATTTATGACCAAGTGGCTATAACCAGATTTTTTTTTTAAATCAATAGTTCGCCAGATAATTTCTTTTAATTCTAAAATAATTGACAAAAAAAAAAAAAAAAAAAAAAAAAAAAAATCGAAAAACGTAGCGTGAATTTAATGGGGTTTTCATTACTAAATCGTTTACAGATCTAATATTGATGATTCCGTTCACAAATGAGAGCGAACATAAATTCGCCCCAAAAGTGCTGCCATCTCTTAAAAAAAAAATCTTACTAAAAATCGGGATGTTTAGCCTTAAATGAGGGATGTACTGTCCATGAAATATCCGATAATTTTTGACTTCATAGCTTTGTTAGGAGTAGTTAGAAGGTGAACATACTAAAAGTTCCCGCCCGTGGTTTTGTGTTTTTCGATTACATCTCGAAAACGGTGGACTTCAGAAAAATATGCTACAAATCAAAATTAAAGCGTACTAAATTTCCTATAAAATTGAATATATACACATTCGTCGAAATTCCAACGGTTTTCGAGATATACGTTATTAATGATAGATAATTTTAGAAATAAAAAAAAATGTTTACCTCACGTTTTGTTAAACATTTTCTTCAAATACCAAAAACGTATATATTAAATTGAAATAAATTTAATGCTCAACAATTTTGATTCTGGCGTTTTTTTCCGAAAAACGATTGTGGAAGGTACTAGAAGCAAAATTTTGACAAAAAGTGAGGTAGCATTATCAGTTTCGGATTGAGCAGCATGTTGTATAAAAATAAGCTTTTGCAAAAAACATAAATGGATAAGGATGTCATTCGGGAGCGGAATGAGCTTGATTGATCGGCCTAGTGAGAGTATTTGGAGGTCTCAAGGAGGGCCACTCGAGGTACACCGTCGGCCCAGGCTTGAGTTCGGAGATGCGGGCTATAGGCCAGGAGAGGGGAGGGCTATCACACCCTTGATCACAACAACATCGTTCCAGTGCTTTATGGTTTGGAACTGCGGTCCGTCTCTAGGGGTACGCTGCATCAGCGAAGTTCAAGTACTCCCTGGTGCCATCGTCGCCAAAAATGCTGCGAATACTGGGAAATGATCTTCCATCTATACGTTAAAGGATGATCCTCAGAATAAGGAATCTGCGGCAAGGCAAAAGTGGATGAGTCCCGGACTTAAGGAAAGCAGCGGGTCCATCCGCGGGGGGAGAAGGCATGAACAGATCATTTGACGGATTTAGAATAGCCTCGATCCGAGCGAAAAGAGTGGCATATTCTTCGAAAGGAAAAACTTCGGTGGATAACCGAGATAACAAGGTTTTGTTGGATTGACTGCGGTACTTATTTCCGCTTCCACCGGTTGGGCGCTAAGGAATTGAATACCAATTTAGTCTCTCGGCGACAACGAAATTGCCTCGTGAGTTGCAGCGGGGAGGAAAAGTTACGTTTCTAATTGCTTTTTCCGACAAAATTACGACCTGGTTAGAATGGAATGCGGTAGAAACCGCGGCGTGCAACGAATTATCTAGAGTAGCCGGAAAACGGCAGTGGAAAGCTCAGACGTAAAATTGAAGGTGGTGGCCTTGGTGGCGGTACACATCGAGTTACGACGAAAGTAACCCTTGCGTAAGAGCTGCTTCCCTTTTTTACATCAGCTCGCTAATCTCGCGCGAACCTGAAATGGCCCCGGAAATCAATCCCGGTGTTTGAGAATGGGTATTTGGGCCGAACGCGGCACGAATTGCAGGTCAGCCATAATGGGGTGCACGGTAGGAGCACGGAAAACGAGGCATGTGGTACAACGGTGGAGACCTTCCTTAACAGCTGAGGTGCAACGGATATCCAGTAACGGCTACACGAGGGCCTGGCAAGTAGTAGGTCAGGTGTTGTACGGATTCGAAATGTGAACAGGAGGCTTGCAGATTTCGAACAGGATAGATATGCGGACTTAGGAAGCAAAATTGGGTGTTGGGAATCATACTTTAAATCTGGCGATCATGTTAGGAGAGAAAGAACCCCAGGCTGATCGATGAATTTTTATCGGGGGCGTCAGTGTTGCAAAGCGACTTGCCGGTTCCGGTGACGAATTTTGTGTAGGGGTAGAATCCTGAAAATGCTCGGAAATAAGAGATAAAGGAAGCTGTTCAACCTTGATCACAGGAAAGAGTTTCTTGGTTCCACAACGGCGTTTGGAATTTGAAGTCACTTATACGTTGGTGAATTATAATTAAAAACGGCGTTGTCAAGTTTTTTTTTTTCCTAAAAATCACCGATTTCCATAAACGAATATCTCGTAAACGGTTAGAATTACGACAACTTCATATAGAATTAATTTTATAAGAAATTTAATTAGCTTTTATGCCTATTAGAAACATATTTTTCTAAAGTCAACAGTTTTCGAGATATAATCGAAAAACTACAAAAAATAAACTTCTCCCATTCTCCCCCACCGTTAGTTCCCCTAATGTGTCTTTAGATATATTCGAAATAGCTATTTCAAATTAGGATTGATTAATTAATATTTTTATTTAATTCTTTTATTATTTTAATTTTGATTTAATTTCCTCTTAAATTTCATTTTTCCAAAATATTGTAGACCCTTGATATTTAAACTGCTCTAAGTACGTGCGTTTGTGCGTGCGTGCGTGCCTGTGCCTGTGCGTGCGTGTGCGTGTGTGTGTGTTTGTTTGTGTGTGTATGTGTATATAAAGAGAGAAAGCGATAGAAAAGTGTAAAAACAGGCACTGGTGTAAATATGGGCACCCCTCCCTACTGGCTAAGACAGATATTGAAGACTGGCGGTGAGGACTGTCTATGGAGCCATTTGCTAATATATGACAGCAGTGAGCAGTTGGAACAATTCTCTCAACTAGTGTGGGTGCAGCTTGAATTATTGTGCAAATTGGTGTTCATTCTGGACTGTAAACTTTTGAGAGACTTGTGAAATCGTTTTTCGTTTGATGTTCTTATGTTTGTTTAAAAATAATTTCACAAAGGTATCTGGAAAACGGAGATCTTAAGTTACTTTTTGTAGCACACCTTTAGTCACGCACACGCCACATGTGATAGTGGCCATCTTTCTGAGGTGGAGTTGATGTAAATAGGGGCACCCTTTCTAGATGTAAATATGGACCCCCATTTCCCCGTGAACTTCGACATATCTCTTGTTAGAGATCCATCTCTTGTAATAGAAAGTTCTCTGAAAACATTTGGGAAAGGTATGGGTAAAATGTTCCCAAATGTGGTAACTTAGACTGTTTTAAACTATTTTTGGTGACTTTTTTGAAGAGGGCCCCCCTACCCACCTCCATATTTATACCACAATTTTTCTGGTGCTATTTTGAAAGCATTTTGTAAATCTTCGTTTCTTAAAATGAAATAATTGATGTTAATCATTGTTAGCGTGAAATTTTTTTTTATCCGGAGCACCTTTTCACCGCAAATCGCGAAAAATCATTTTAAGAAAATAAGCAATCAAAAACTGGGATTGCAAAAATAAAATAAACTTTAAACAGAAATATGAAATCAAGAACTTCCCACGACTGGTACAGCGGTGAGTGGTGAGGACAAGTCGACTTAGAAGGTTTCCCCCGAGAGGCTCATATCGTCGACAAGCCCGTGATGAAAATAATATCATTTATGTATTGGCTACGGTTGAAGCGTATCCTCACCAGAGCATTCGAAACAGCCAGGGATACCCACTTAAACATTGAAACGGTGTGGGCCATATTAAAACAACACCGTATGAGGCCGTACCGCATTTCACTTCATCAGGCTCTAACTCCTCAAGATGATGAGAGACTGAGGCTAAGGTTCTGTCATTAAGTGGGTATTCCTCTCGAATGTTCCGATGAGGATACGCTTCCACCTTAGCCAATACATAAATGATATTAGTTTCATCACGGGCTTATCGACGATTGGAGCCTCTCGGGGAAAATCTTCCAAGTCGATCTGTTCTCGCCGCTGGTTGTACCAGTCGCGGGAAGGCCTTAATTTCATATTTTTGTTCAAAGTTCATTTTATTTTTTCAATCCCAGTTTTAGACTGCTTATTTTCTAAAATGATTTTTCTCGATTTGCGGAGAAATATAAAAAAAAATCACTGGTTTAAAATCGATTCACAGGAGAACGTTGGAGAGCAGGCTATAACCTGAAAAGAAACTTTATTTGTCACAGTTAAGACCCTGAGAGTTTCGATTCAAAATTTCAAAACCTGTGGGAAAAAAAGGGGTTGGCCATCGAATATTGAACACCTTGTACATGTATTAGTGTATTATTATTCACACTCTCCTAACTGCAGAGAATCAGCGAATTTGGATTGGATGTTTAATATTATTATGATTAATATATGAAAATTGAATACAGGGGGTTCTTACTGATGCGCACTTTGCCGGATGGACTGAAAGCGTTTATCATCTTCCCAAGATGAATCATTTTGCACAGAAGAGTTTCTTTTATCAATGTTACGTTCACTAAAACATAAATAAATAAAATTAATTTTTTGCAATAGATTATTTCGTTATAAATTACAATTATATATATATATATATATATATATATATATATATATATATATATATATATATATATATATATATATATATAAATGTTTAGTAAGGTTCTTGAGGTTCAGTCAATAAATAAAAACAACTATTTTGGCGACGTTTCGAGACTACATTCTAGGGTTGGGCGATAGTCGATGGTCACTATCGATGATCACTACCGATAGTGTCGACTATCGATATATCTTTTTTACCCTCAAGTTTCGAACCTCTCGGAATTATGCTGGATCTGTCCAGTGTCGAGTTCTTTTGAAATTGAATTCGGAATTCCTGGAGCCCTAGGGTTCTCTCAAACATTAAGCCAATGGAAAGCAGAAATGCTAGTTTTTCTTTCGGGAAATATGTGGCTCAAGGAGCATACTCGACTCTTAAAATAAACTATTTCGTTATTTTTCTTTTCTGAACATTTGATTTGTTCATTATTATTGTAATATTTTTTTTTTTTCTCCCCTACCTCGCCTTTTCAGGCAGCAGCGGGGGTTCAACATATGGGTTTTATGTCACCGCTGCTGCCAATGAAACACTTTATTTATTTATTTTTACATAATTTAGTGAGGACTATGTATTTGTGGGGTACAATCCTATGGTGCAGCCCGGCAATGCTTTTGCACGCCTTAGCGACCGCACCTTATATCCGGACGGTAAGCCTGGTCCAGCCCTCCTGGGTTACAATTATTATTGTAACCATGTAAATTGTAAATACTTTTTTAAAATTCAAATAAATTAGTTTTTTTTCTTTCATCTTTATGATATTATCTTATAAGTTATAATCCTGCCAATTTCAAATAGTAAGTAGATAATTGAATTTAATGAAAACAGTTAAAATTCTTTATTGAATAGCTTTGGAAAAAAAAGGAAGGAACTATCGAAAAACTATCGATAGCAATCGATAGTTCTCAACCCATAGTATCGGCCTATCGATAGTGCTAACTATTAACTATCGCCCAACCCTACTACATCGTTCTCATAATCATGCCCTACATTGAAAAAACAGATTACAATAAAAATATATAAGTTATACAAGTTATTTCAAAACATAAAGTTAGCTACAATATAAATATATGATAATATGTCTTAGAATAGTAAAAATAAATATAATTACATAAAATAGAGGAGTATGAAACTACTTACAATGTTACTGGTGGATGTGGTATAGACTAACTATATTCTAACAATTCTAGAACACAACTGACCTGGGGAATTTTGAGAAAACAGTTACAAAGGTTATGGGGAATCCCCGAGGAAAAATTAAGTTAAAAGGACTGGATGTTATTCCCACGATGCAGGTACAAAAATATTTCCGAGTAATATACTAATAAATGGATGAATGATTTATATGATGTATATTAATATAAATGTATATTATTGGTCTGAATGGATTAAATTGGAATAACAGGTGTTCAGATGTAGAACGTCTGATTTTTTGTTTATTGCGCGCTTTTTAAATTTTTCTATGGTTATCATTTCTTTTAAATATGATCAGAAATCCTTTAGGTCTGTGATTAGCATTCATAATGGAAGTGCCAAAAGCCATTCAAGAGTTGTTTCCTTAAGAAATCAAGTCAATCCTGTGAGGGAAATTGGGAGGACTGTTAGTAAAAACGTGGATACAGCATCAAAAATTATAAAAAGATATAAAGAACTAGGCTGTGCATCCAGCACGGAACGGGCGTCCACCAAAAATAAATGAATTACACAGGCGGGAAATTTTAAAAAGTGTCCCTGACAAACCGTTCACTGACGCTCCAACAATTGCTACAAACTTGTCTCGCGCCTATGGTGTATAAGTTAAGGAAAAGTGGTTTATTTGGTCGAATCGCCAGGAAGAAACAATTCATTAGCAAGATAAATCGTTAGCGTCATTTGGCAATTGTTGAAGAATATTTTGTCGGACGAAAGTCGATTTAACATTTTTGGCTTAGATGGCCGTGAAAAAGTGTAGCGAAAAGCGAAAAAAAAAATATTGGAAACAAAAACATTTTTTTTTTTTCATTTATTGATATTTACTACTGTACAAAAGCATATACATCAATTAAATTTGTTGCTAGTGAATACAATGGCATTTAAATAACTTGTGAAGAACTACTCACTAGTAGCACTTTAATAAAAATCTACACTAAAAGATCTCTAGGCCATCTTCTTTTTAGACGCCTCGGAAGATTATCGGGAACGGAGTGGGAAGCAAGTAGGGAGACTAGTGGATTGGAGTGGTTATGGAGCTTACTATGGAAGGATAGGTATCTGGTCTGGGCTAAATCAGCAACATAAGGAACATTAAAGTCTTTATGGATAAGTTTATTGGTGACGAAGTAAGGAGCATTGAGGATTTTTCGAAGGATTTTGGGTTGCAGGGATTGGATACGAGATGAATTGGATGGTTTAGTGGAGCCCCAAAGCTCAACTCCGTACGTCCAAATAGGTCTAATCACAGTCATGTAAATGAGTCTTTTGTAATTAATTAGGAGCTTTGATCATCTGTCTAGTAAATGTTGAAGCAGTCTGTAACGATGAGCTGTTTCTTGTCTCTTCAGTCTTGTGTGTGGATTCCAAGTAAGAGGTTTGTCCAAGTGGAGTCCTAGGTAGGGGGTCTGTTCAATAGGGATTAGCGGAAGGATACAAAAAACTAGAGAAGCATTAGTGTAAAACTTTGGCAAGTGTTTCCAAACTTTTTGTGCCGAGTGTATATCAAGTGCTATAATTCTTGAATTAAGCTGGCTTAAATAAAGCTAATAGGCAGCTGAATGTAAGCAATGTATTAACTTCATGGAGTTACAGTACTATGGAGAGGCCCTTCCCGTATATTGTTCCGTGTGGTGCGAGACCAAAACATAACCGGCCACGCCCACTATGCCCAACTGGCGACTTGCATTCTATATAGCCTAGGGCAATTGAAAGGGTTCGTAATATATAAAATAAGTAAATCACTAAAGTAAATAAATCTCTAAAATAAAATAACAGCAGTATAAAGCCTAGGAAACCAAAATTTGAACTGATAAGAGGCTAATATACTGATAATACGGTTCACACCAAAATGGCTATTGAGAGGTAAGCCATCTCCACTTGTCTATAACTCCATGATTAACTTCAAGCCTCGGTAAAATGACCTTACAGGATAACAGTTTCGCCAACAACCTATTGTTCAAAGTAACGATATAAAATACGATGAAGAGCTCTAGAGCCAATATAGGAATTGAAGTACTCACAACAATATCTGCATGGTGTTTCTTTGAGTTGGTTCACTTAATTCTGAATGAATTAATTAATATCTTTATTTGGCCTGATTTCGAAATCCCAGAAATATAATTTCTAAAAAAAATAAAATACTTATAAACTACAAGAAAATGTCGTTTAATAGGTTAAAATAATATATTTGAATATTAAAAAGTAATGAAATGAACATATGAGAGCTATGAACGATACTAAAATATGATAACGAAATAATTTAGATAGATTAGGTATGATAAGGAACTCTTGATAGTTTGTGTTCTAAATGTTTTTGGTGAGTTATGTAGACTTTAGGAAATATTTTCAAAGTCCCTTATAACAGAACATGTCCACTCTTCACGGGTCCTACTGCTCTAAGGCATGAGATTGTTGGAAATTATGAGCGTGTATGTTGAAAACTCACCAGAAATTGTCCATAAACAAACAAAATTTCAGCTATGAATATCCACAAATAGTTATAATAGGGCGTATAAAAAAACAACAACGACCGTTTTATCAAATTCCAGAGTTCAAAAGTCTGTAAGTATCTTAATGCTATTTATTATTTACCAATACTTAATAATCCCTTTAGAGCATTCTCTAAGCTTGTTAACTATCACTGGACTTCTTCGAAAAGAGCCTCAGCTTAGTTATTTGCCAGGGAGTGTGGTGTGTCGAAAGATACTGTTAGTCGCCATCTTCTCTCCATGGGGAAGGTGAAAAAGACCTGTGGACTGGTCCTTCACGAACTTACTCAACAATAAGCAGAAAAGTTTACAGAGCTTCATGGGTTTGAACTCCTGCCTCATCCACCATATAGTCCAGACCTCGCACCTTCGGATTACTACTTGTTTCGATCCATGATCGATGGCCCATTTTCTTCAAGGAAAAAAATTTGATAATTTTGCGGAAGTTGAAAATGCTATCCAAGAGTTCTTTGACAGCCATCCCAAGAAATGGTATCAGCATGGCATCGACCAGTTGGCTAGCAGATGGTTAATGGACTATACTTTGAGTATTAATGGTATTTTATATCAAAGAAATAATAATGCAAATATTTGTTTAAGGAACGGTCATTTTTTTTTTTTATACACCCCATTATATTAATGCCGGAAAATTCCAAAAGAAACAGGCGCAGGAAAAATTGGATTTAAGATAGCTGACCATCATCAGCTACCCCTGCGGGTAAAACTACCTCCTGAGATCCAACATCCAGTCCCTCCTCAAACTTTCTTTCCAGACTACCTCAAAAGACCATACAACTCCTAACACCTTAAGGTGGGCTCCCTCCCCAGCCAACACTCCTGGGCACACAAATCCTTCACATTCTATTCCCAACCAAATCAACCATAATCCAGCTGGTATAAACACCATCCTCTCATCATTCTTAACCGAACTGAAAGAAACAATAAGACCACTCATTTCCCTTCTTACCAGAGTCCTTTCTGAAGTCCCATTCAACATCCCAAAATGAGCAATAAGCCCCTAGCTGTCATTTTGTGGAATGCAAATGGCCTTCATAACCATCGAGACGAACTTGACATATTTTGACATGACAATCACATAGATATAGCCCTACTGACGGAAACACACTTTAAAAAAAAACGATCGTATTTTCATATACGTGACTACATCACTTACAGATCAGACCACCCAGACAACACAGCCCATGCCGGTTCTTGCATCCTTATTCATAAATCAATACCTCATTCTCTTGTCCCTTCTACTCTAACTGACACCATTCAATCCACTTCAGTATCCGTCTCCTCTCGTCCTTTTAACGTAACGTTTTCAGCTGTATACTGTCCTCCTGGAAATTCCCTCTCTTATAACCATCTTGATTCCTTATTCCGATCCCTCGGTCCGCGCTTTATTGCTGGAGGAGAATACAACGCCAAACATCAGCGATAGGGTTGTAGAACATTCCCGTGGCAGCATTTTATCCGTGTTTCATCCTCCAACTGTTATTCTTTCCTTTCTCCCTTAAATCCGACTTATTGGCCTATATCTATAAAAAAAAAGTCCAGACATCCTCGATATATTCATTTCCTCCCAAATTTCCTCCTCTCATACCTCTGTCAAATCCCTGGATGACCTTTCATCAGACCATAGCCCTGTTCTGCTTCTCTTGCATTCAGACCCCATCCCTAAACCCTCAACTCCTAGACTAATCACAGGACGAGTAGACTAGGACAAATTTCGTTATGACTTACAAAATAAGCTAGACTTAAAAATTCCACTAAAAACAAAACATGATATCGAGACTGTCATAGATAAACTCACCATTTCAATATCAAGCAGTATTAACGAAAACACATCACACGGGAAAAAAAAATAATTCTCTTCAGACTAACTTACCACAACATGTTTGCGTCTTGTTAAGAGAAAAACGTAGAGCAAGAGCGAAGTGGCACAGGACCAGATATCCATCAGATAAAAATAATTACTGCAAACTTACAAACAAACTCAAGACAGAAATTAAGAAATACAAACTTCAAAAATTACAAGACTACACAGAAAAACTTAATACCACCGACAAATCCTTGGAATGGAATACTACTGAACTATAGAAACTATAATCATCCCCTACTTACCGAAGCCAAAACCTGGTCAAAATCTGATGAAGAAAAATCACTCATTTTTGGACAGCCGTACTACATATTTTCCTGACTCCTGAAAATTATCTATAGTTAAGATGATCCCAAAACCCAAAAAGCCACCTGAGTTCCCATCCTCATACCGTCCTATTTCACTTTTGCCAATCATGGGTAAAATCCTTAAAAAAACTAATTTTAAAACGTTTGTATCCTATCCTAGATTCCCATCATGTAATCCCAGACCACCAGTTTGGATTCCGAACATCACAATCCAGCAATGTCATCGTGTGGTGGACGTTGTCTCCTCTGCATTGGAGCGCGGAATGTACTGTGCGGGAGCCTTTCTCGACGGGAACCAAGTCTGGCTCCCAGGACTACTTTACAAACTCCGTAGATTCCTTCCTTCAACATACTTCCTAATTATCCGTTCCTATCTTAGCGATAGGACCTTTAAAGTGAATCATAACTATTCCTATTCTTCTCTCTTTACCCAATCTGCCGGTGTTCCTCAAGGTAGTATCCTTGGCCCTATCCTCTACACGATCTATACAGCTGACATCCCAACTCATCCTACCACTGTCCTCACTACTTACTCTGATGACACATGTGTGTTATCAGTAAACAATGATCCCTTCATTGCCTCTCAAACACTCCAATTCCATATCCTAAACCTTCAAGAATGGTGTCAAAAATGGAGAATCAAAATAAATCCAAACAAATCCCACCAAATAACCTTTACCCTTTGTCGTAAACCTACGACCTCCTGTCCTACAGTATCCTTTAATGATATTCCACTAATCCCTGTTGAACAGATACGCTACCTAGGACTCCACTTGGACAAACGACTAACTTGGAATCCACATACAAGACTAAAACGACAAGATACTGCCCGTCGTTTCATACTACCTCAACATTTACTAGACAAACGTTCAAAGCTCCCAATTAATTACAAAAGACTCATATATATGAATGTGATTAGACCTGTTTGGACGTACGGAGTTGAGTTTTGGGGCTCCACTAAACCATCCAATTCATCTCGTATTCAATCCTTACAATCCAAAATCTTCGTAAAATCCTCAATGCTCCTTACTTTGTCACCAATAAACTTATACATAAAAATCTTAATGTTCCATATGTTGCTGATTTAGCCCACACCAGATACCTATCCTTCCATAGTAAGCTCCATAATCACTCAAATCCGTTAGTTTCTCAACCTGCTTCCCACTCCATTCCTGATAATCCTCCGAGGCGTCTGAAACGAAGATGGCCTAGAGACCTTCTAGTGTAGAAGTTTTAATAAAGTGCTACTGATGAGTAGTTCTTTCCAAGTTTTGACATGTTATTATAATCGTTGTCAATACATTTACTTGATGTATATATTCTGTACAGTTGTAAATTTCAATAAATGCAAAAAAAAAAAAAAAAAAAAAAAAAAAAATAAAAAAAAAAAAAAAAAAAAAAAAAAAAAGCAACTTAATTTCGTGATTTCTTCGGTATATATTTAATTTAGAGTCTATTAATGTTGTATTGATAGCAGATGTGTACTATCCGAAAATTTATTCTAGTTACAAAACGTGTAAAACAACAATTTTTGTTGGTGATCCAATTAGTCCAGTGAAAAAAGCCTTCTATTCTCAACGGATCTTTATGTTTTTTGGGCTGCTGAATCCGAATCTGTTCTTTACTAACACGGCAGACGTCGGCATCATACTCAAAAACACAAAAAAAAAAAAAAAAAAAAAAAAAAAAAAAAAAAAAAAAAAAAAAAAAAAAAAAAAAAAAAAAAAAAAAACGCCCAAAATACCGCTTATTTTCGAATAAATTATAAATGATTTTATTATTTTTCGAAGGATGCCTTCAAACATTAGTTGATCATCAAAATGAAAAAAAAACTACTCCGAAAAAAAACTACTTTTCGCTAAGTTATGGTCTTGGGAAAAAGTGTGGAAATTGGTCCCGCTTTTCTGCGAAAACATGTTTGTCGTACTCTTTTGTCTATAACTTCGAAACTATTTGTCCAATTCAAAATTACTTTTTTTCATCTTAAAGCTGACTAAACTTACTATTAGACTATTACATATGAAAACTAAGTTATATATATTAGACTATTACACATAATTTTAATAGGGTATCTTGGATTACGCATCCCAGAACGCTAAAGATCCCGTCCGGTTTCATATAAATCACTTATATTGGATCTAATAGTAAATCTAACTAGTTTTGTTTTTTTGTTTGTTTTGGCACATTTTACGCTATAACTCCGAAACTATTTGTCCGATCCCAAATTTGTTTTTTCACCTCAAAACTAGTTAGATTTACTATTAGATCATATATATATGTAATTTATATGAAACCCGTGAAACACCCACGTCAGCCCACTGAACACGTCATATTTTCCCAAACCATACGCATTCAGAATGCTAGCGTGGGTTTGTTTATTTCGTTTAACGTCACTTTATGCTGCTATGGCTAATCGGACGATGCTACGGTGGGAGTCCTAAATTTTGCCTATCCAGGTATAATTAGGATAGGGATCTTTAACGAGTACCTGACATTGCACAGGCTCGGGACCCCCATTTTACGTCCCTTCCGAAGGACGGCATAGCTAAGGATTTTTTACTCCCTTTAAAAAATCCTAAGGTCATCTGCCGAGTTGCGAACCCGCGATCTTGGGTTTAGTAGGTTGCTATGCTAACCACATGCTAGCGTGGGTATTAAACGGTGTTTAATATAAATTACATATACATAAATATATATATATTTACTGGCGAGCAGCGATCAGATTTACTGGCAAAGACAGCTGCTCACGATTCAGAACTAGCTATAGACTACAATCGCATTCCTATTTCATTTATTAAGCAACATATTAAAACAGACTCACTTACTGAATGTGACAAACTTTGGAACAACTCGACAAAAGGACGACCCTTGCACAAATTCATCCCAAACATCACACTACAAAATCACGATACACCAAAAAGTACACATCACAAATTTACACAACTGCTAACGGAACATGGACAAATTAATCATTACTTGAAACGATTTCACATCAAAATTCACAGACACATGTGAATGCGACGGACAGACTCCACAAACATTTCATCATTTACTATACAACTGCACCCTTTACGAACACAACAGATATTTACTGATAAAGACAGTACTGATGAATGGGGACACATGGCCTTCTCAGGAAGCAAAGCTATATAAAAAATATAAGAAACATTTAGTGAAATTCGCTACATCAATTGGACCTCATTCATAAAGAAAGAAGACCACCCCTCATCAAAATCTAAGAAAAATACCTGAAGATACATCAGAAAATCAACTTGTCTACTCGTTTTTTTTTTGTTTTTTTTTTTTTCTTCTTCTTTTTTTTTCTTTTCTCTTTTTTCTATTGTCTTAGATTTATTTATTTATTTATTTTTAATTATGCCTATTAATAGTTCTTTTTGTTCATGATTTTTTTTTTTCTCTTTTTTTATTTTATTTCCTTTTTTATTTTTCCCCGTTTGTTCTAATTTCTATATAGAACTTTTACAATTGTAATTCATCTTAATTAAAAATAATATCACACCTGTTAATTACAGGTAGTATGCAAAATGGAACCTGTAAAAAATATCAAAATAAACGACCTTTCCATAGGGTTACTATGGAAGGGAAACAATTAAAAAAAAAATATATATATATATATCAAGTACTAGTAAATTTAACAAACTTTGAGCTGAAAAAAATTTGGAATCGGTCAAACATTGGCGGAGTTAAAGTCGAAATTGTGCCAAAAGAAATTTTGAATTTCACAAAAGTTTGGGATAATTATGTATCTCTCTGGCATGTTTATTTTAAGGAACCCTATTAAAACTTCATATATAGAGAGTTTAATAGTAGATTTGATTTTAGATAAAAAGAGGAAATTTTGGATCGAACAACTAGTTTCGGATTTATAGTAAAAAAATGTAAAAAAAAAAAGAAAAAAAAAAGTGAATTTCATAACTGTACGAGGTTTTTAGCGTGCTGGAATGTATATTTTAAGGAACATTATTAAAACTTCATATGTAATGTTCTGATAGTAAATTAATTCAGCTTTAAGATGAAAATTAAAGTTATTTTGAATCGGACAAATAGTTTCGGAGTTATAAACAAAAAAGTACTACAAACATTTTATAGCGGAGAAGAGGGACTGGCCATGGCCGACAGTTGGCCAATTTCTACATGTTTTCCCAAGACTGTCTTCGCGAAAAAAGGTCCGATTTCGGAGTAATTTTTTTTCATTTAATAGGGGTACTAATTGCAGCCACAATTAATATTTCAAGACATACTTCGAAAAAAGCTTCGTTTCTTTGCTATTGGTAAAAAAACGAATAAATAAAATAACTGGTGTATATTTTTTGGCATATCTACGACGTCTGTCGTGGTAGAAAACTTCAGATTTCGATTCAGCACCCCAAATAACATAAAGATCCGTTGAGAATAAATGTTTTTTAAATAGAATAAATTTTTGGATAGTACACATCTACCATCAATGTAATATTAATAGACTCTAAATTAAATATATACCGAAGAAATCACGAAATTAACTTTCTTAAATCCAATACTTTCTTATTTTACTAGACTAAATACTTTATACTCTAGCTGAAAATGTAATGTGAAGAAAGAACGTTACTATAATATATTTTAGATATATGTCAACTTACGAAATGTATATTAAAGAAATATATTACGTACTTTAATATTGTAAAATAATTACTGTTAATCAAAAAAAAAAAAACTTTTTAGAACTTAAATTCGATTGTTACCTTATTTCTGATCGGCAGAGAAACGATTCTATTGCTTCCTGAACTAGTTAAAACTATCTATAATTCATTTTTAGTCAATGTAGATAGAATCATATTCTGATTTAAATCAAAAACTAATATTATTGCGAAGTGAATCAGTACCGAGCAGAGACCAGACTGAGGAAGGTACGAACATGCACAGACATGTTGAGTCCAATGTTCAATCTTCTAAGTGGAGGGGGGGGGCTGTCACTAGAATTTCCCCAGATATTTTTTTATGTATTTACGTATGTATAATTAGCTGAGTGTGTAAGTATGTTAGCCTTTTTTACATCGTTAAAAACGTAAATTATTATGTATAAATCATAAAAAAAAAAAAAAAAAGGATCTGAAGAAATTCTAGTTAACCCCCTCTACTTGAAAGATTGAACATTGGACTCAACATGTCTGTGTAGGTTCGTACCTTCCTCATTCTGTTCCCTGCTCGGCACCGATTCACTTCGCAATAAAGTAAGTTTTGGATTTAAATCAGAATACGATTTTATCTAGATTAACTAAAAATAAATTATAAATAGTTTAAAGTTCTTCAGGAAGCACCGTTTCTCTGCCAATCAGAAATAAGGTAATAATCGAATTTAAATGTATAAAATACAGTGGGTCAAAAAATTATTGGTACACTCACATTTGTTCTAATTTCTTAGAAGTATAAAGGCTAATTGTTTGTTACTTAATTTGTTTAAAAAGTAGCATACAACTTTTATTTTTTAGTGGCAATCGATTAAACTAATTGAAAACCAACTGTAATTAAAAAAAATAAAATATGAATTTCAAGGGTCAAAAAAGTATTGGCATAGTTGTATAAACTTAGATAATAAGTTATTCATTTGCATTACCACATACTTTAATCCTTTCAGTCCGAAATATATACAACCAAAATGCATACGATTATTTCACACTATATTTTGAATAGTTTAGTTTTAACAAAATGGAGAAGAAACAATAAATGTGTATAATTATGAATCGGTATAGTTTAAATTGCGTTTTCGTAGTTTTAATTAATTTAAAATTTCGTATAGGCTTGATATAAGTTTTAGGACACCTAGGAATACCATAAAAAAAGAATAATGAAATGGGTTTAGTTGTTAACAAACGACGCTTAGGGAGGAAATAAAAATAGTTCACAATATAATGGCAAAAACACTCTCTATTTATGCCTCTAAAATACCATAACAGATTGCATCAGCTTCTATCACAACATTTATTTTGAAAACAGTAAAGGACCAAAATCCAGTTTTAATTATTGTTGGGGAGTTCAAAGAAAGAAACCATTCGTAATCGATGTCAATCGAAAAAATGTCCCGAGTTTGTCATAATCGACATAAAGGGACCACTGGAGTTTTTGACAAATACAGTGTTAAAAGTAAATGCAATGTTTTTGGCTCTGATAGCGAATATAATTTATTTATATAAATTTAATTAATATTAAAGAAATATATTGCGTGTTTTTATAATGTAGAAAAGTTATGGTTAATTTTAATAACTTTTTTTTAATTCGATTATTACCTTATTTCTGATCGACAGAGAAACGATTCTGTTATTTCCTAAACTAGTTTAAACTATGTATTTATCGAATGATGACAAAATAGCAAGAATATTACCAAAGGTTATCGATATATCAAGCAAAATCATAGTTACCAACTATACAAATAAAATAGTCATTAGTTAAACACAAAGAATATAATATTTAAACAATACAAAAATATGACATCCTCGAGCCGCTACTGCTGTGTCATAGCCAGAGATACTAAAAATACACTACAAGATGTGTTCGGAACGACCAAACATCTTAATTTTGAAGTATTAATTTAAAAGTTAGAAACTTCGTCGATGAGTGTCTAACTTCCACTGAAAAAGTTTGTTTATCTTTTAAGTTGGCTGAATTTGATAGCTGTGATCATCTTAAATCAGTAAATACCCCATGGCAGACAGTACATTTATACAAAAAAATATGTACCTACACAGCAGAATTGCAGTAGCATAAGTAAAATGTAAACTAACCTTGAAGGCTAACAATTGTAACCTTGCTCAAAATATAAACAAACCTTCAATTGCTCAAAATTCAAACAAACCTGGAGCATTTTAAGACCTCATATTTTACTTAAAAATTGAGATACTCCTTTCTTTAGAAACTTCTATTTTAGTTGTTTTGTTTGTTTACTTGGGCCTAACGTCAATTTAAGTTGGTTCAGAATATGTTTATTTTAATTAAAATTTATTTTTGAACAGCCATTAATCTTTCTTTTAATTAGCAATTGATAGTCCTGCATAATACCAACTCTATATTATTATTTCATAAGACTGCTGATCTGAAATTGGTACTGAATGGTCATTTAGGGGATTACTTTTCAAATAATTGAATGTTTAAATGATTTTTTATGAAATTAAACAACAGGGCTTCAGAAGGAATCATAGACTACAGTCACTTCACCCCATTTAGTATTTGTCTTCATATAATTTACTACCCTCAATGTTGAACATTCTGTTTCAACATAAACTCTTACAAAGGTAATTTAAGGTTTTTAGTAGTTTTACTTCATAAATTGGGTCAGAAATGTAACATCAAATATGGATAAAATAAGTGAACACCCCCCTTAGATCAGTATTAAATGAAAAAGAAAACTTGGATAAATCTTTTTAACTCTTTTTTTTGGTATAACACAAATTGTTTCCCTTTGTGTTAGTTCACAACTTCCTGAACAAATTGCAGTAGTTTCCAGTGTGCACACGCCATTGGCCAGGTCATATGCAGGATATTTAAATGTGTTTCTAAGATTCAATTTAAATAGTTTAGTTTCTTGTGGTTGATTTTTATATAATATGTCTTATAACTGTAATTACAAACATTTTCTCTAAGTTTAGAGATTTAGTTTAGGTATTCATGATCCTATAAAAGAATCAATACAATCAGGAATTGATCAATTATTTGCCATTTTCATTGTAAATACCAATGGAAGTTTTACCTTAAAAACACATTTGAATATCTTGGGGCTTTTATTTAGTTTGCATGTGTTTGAAAAATCAAAAATATTTTTGTTGCTTCATTGATAGTTATTGAATCTTAACTGATTTTTTTTACATATTAAACAATTTTTGTAACTGAATTTTCTTTTAACAAGTTTAGTGAAGAACATTTTCCCTCTCCTATGGTCACATAACTTCAAACTTCTCTAAATTAAAAAATAAAATATATTGAAATCTCTTGAAGCAGGCATTGGAAAAATAAGACTCAGAACAGAACGTGTGCCACAGAGATTACAAAAATGCTTAATTGATATTTGACAGACATGCTCGGCTTGCATGATTTATTATGTATGACCAATAAAAGGTTTATTGAAGGTGAGTTATCTTTTGTTTCCAAGTATGTATGCACTAGTACGTTCTTTTGTTCAATCAAGTATGTACTGATGGTAGATAGTTGCATTTCAATCTATGAAATGCAATTCTTAGTAAAGTATTCCAATATTTTCTTTGGATCATTTTATTTACTTGATTCCATTAAAATTTGTACCTACCTACCTTCTTGAAGAATTGAAACATTTCAAAAAAATAAATAAACACCATGCCAGAATAAGTGATTTTCAATTATTATGAGGTAGTACCCATGGTAACCTTAGGAAGCTGAATTTTCGTCTTTTTATGGCAGCTCCTACATTAAATAGTAAGTTCGAAGCGTATTCAAAGCTTAGGTGTCTTTTTATAAGAATAAAATGAATAATAAAGGAGAAGAAACGATCTAAATTTTTTTATATGTATAAAAAAAATTATTTATTTTACATGTACATATACAAAAACTGTCCATTAAACAGTTTAGGCCAGATAAATATCTCAAATGAATGACTAGTTTTTATTTTGTTACACAAACCAAAAATTCTATAACTAATAATCAAATTTTTATTTAAGAATATATTTAACCTATACATTTTGATGATTCGTTCAATGATATTGAAGTATAAAAGTAAAACAGTATGCTTATACTAATACCACAAATATCATTCTATCTATCTATATCTCTATATATATATTTATGTATATATACAAAATGGAAGAACTCACACTCAATTTATACAACGTAATAGGTAAACGTGAGGGGGGCTCACATTTTATTAAAATATTTATTTAATTGCTTAATAACTAGTGATATATGAAAAAATCTACAATAATATTTTAAAAAATGATATATTTGTGCCTAAAAATTAGAAAAAATAGGGACATTATCCAACTAAATCAGCTAACTTATTATTAAGTCTCTGGTGGACAGTACAATATTCCATCTTGATACACTTGCAATGGAATTTAAAATGATATTGGCAGTTTTTTGGCGACCAAATTTCCGTAAAAAATAAAACAATAAAACATATTAAATTATAATGCAATGAGGTTCAAATTGGCTTATCACAGTTAGTAATTGCGATTTGACATAAATCATAACAAATAGTATTTATAATCATCAAAGACCAAGATAGGAACAAAATTTTACAAAGCTGCAGATTTTTCATAATCTCTTCAGGCACATAATTCAAAACTGCCAAATCAAGCCTATAAGTACTTATTAAGTTATAAGTTAACTATGACCATTGCCCGAATGTTAAAATTTTTGATATGGTTGAAGTTTTAGTCTTTATGATACGCTGTTTTATGTGAAATATTCATCATCCCGTTTGCCAATAAAATCAATTTCTAATTGAGCAAATTCTGGCATCGATGATGATATAAATTAACCAACTATAACTGTAGCCAATGGCTTGCTTAAGTTCGCAGGTCTCGAATCAGAGATCATAAATTTAAATGAGCCGAAACGCACATATAAAGACAAAATTAATACTTTTTCTATTTGTGATTTGTGTGGCCTTCAGATAGTAAAGGTATTGAACATTTATTGGATGGATTGTAAAAATTAATAAAAGGAAACCCATTAACAAAACGCTTCACAGCTGAACAATGTTCAGTAATAGGAAATGAAAATATTTCCTGGACATCTATCAAAAACTTATGTGAATTCTACATTGAATATAATTCACAAAAAGCTAAATAAACAGCTTTTATTTAACATGTTCACAGCGGGCCACGATTTTTCAAGCGAATGACAGGTGACATATGTTTTTTTCTGATTCACCCGCCCTGGGTTAGAAACGAGGAGTGACATGAGGATTCACATCATCTGTAGTCAATCAGTTAAAGTAGAAAAATTAAAAAATATATTTATGTAGTTTCAAATTGAATTTTATAATGACTTAGGAGATATTATTTAATCAGAAACATCAAACCTAAAAATGAGAATGGCCATATTGTTTTTGCCTGTTGATTCTGATTTGTTTCTAATGCTCTTAAATTTAGTTGCAATAGTTAAAAAAGATAAATCATTATTCCCTTCAATCTCACCCCCCCTCCCCAAAAAAACAAACAAAAAAAACTAAATATATGCGATCCAGCAAACAATTGCCACTAACTAAAACATTTTTAATATAATAAACAGTAAGTAATATGGCTCATTGAATCTTTAAATATAATTGTATTAATCTACATTATTATTGCCCTGTTATATAGACAGAATCTAATAATTCTTAATTCATAACTTTTACAATGAATGGTAAGATGTATGCCTTTAAAGTTAAAGAATGTCACAGACTAGTTTGTGGTGATCCTAAATATACGCTTGTACTCATTACGAACTTTAAGTTGCTTTATTTTGCAGTTCGGTAGTTTAGAATACAGCGGAATATAGATTATCTTCCGTAAAACTTTACAGCTCAGGAAATATTCATTAACGATTCTGTGCTCAGCATGGGGTTAACTCCACGCTTAATGGCACATAGTAGTTAAAGAAAGAAGCTCACACCAGTCACACGACAAAGAACAATATATTTGTATAGAATTATTATTCCAAATGGCAATTGTTCTATTTGCAGACCATAACTGATATATTCATTTTCAACTTTTTCCCTTTTTTTTTATTTTTGTTTTTCTATTCTGATTCTTTCAATGAAATAAAATGTACTAATTTAACATATTTTTAATGTTTTCTCTAAATGCAATTCTAAAAAATTCAAATTATATACAGTCGAGGAATATAACCTTGACTGGATATAAATATAAGGTATATTAAAAATAACCAGAATGAACAATATTTATGTTGAACACTTTTAATTAGTGAACTTTTATGTACAACTCAACTTTTCGCAACTACACGTTTCTTGGCAAAATAGACTGAAACTGAGAACTGAACGGATTGTGTAAAAGGAGCGCTAACTGAAATGAAACTGAATTGAGAATTGAAATGACCATGTAAAAGGACCTTTAAAAAGCCAATTTAATTTATTTATACCATATTATTAAAAACTCTAATTATAGTATGCATTATTGCCTTGGGCGCCAACCAGGAGTAATCGTGATTGCCTGTGAATGTGTTAACTCACATTCTATGAAAATGTGTTACATATTAATTTTTTTTTTTTTCTGTTACGATATGGCACTAATTAAAAAAATAAAATTTAAATATTCATTTTAGATTTGAGTATGCTCTTCATAATCATGAATCGTGAGCTCTTCGTAACTATAACAACTTCAACCATATGTGATGAAAACTTCTATCATAATTAACTTATTACTTACTATAAAATTAATCAAATAATTACAATATCATTCCTTGCAACCAAATTAAACAATTAGTAAAACTTACTTCCATAAAATTTTAAGATAATTTATTTACAAATTATAAACAGTTTAGTTTAAAAAAAAACAGTAATTGACATAAATCAAGTTAAATTATATAATGTTTAAGAATTTATATAATTATACAAATTTAAAAAAATTAATAAAAAACACATTTTTTATTTAACATTATTAATCCTTTGGGTTAAAACAATAGTTAAATAAATAATAATAAATTAATAATTCTGAGATTACGGTTTTATTCATGGGTTAAGCAGTACAGAGCATAAATCAGTTTTTAAAATAATTTAATAAAAAAAACTAATAATAAAAGCTCGTATAACCATTTTATATTCTATAATATAAAATATTTTTTATTTACATAACTGTAAAAATTACAACTTTTTTTTTTTTAGTTTATGATTTTCATTATATTTGTTTAATAAATAATATTAACGCTATATTAAAAAAAAAAAACACCTTTACAAGTGACGATGATACATGTTCTACCTTGATGTATTCGGTGAATAAAACATTATGGCACACAGCTAATAAAAAATATTAATAACAAAATATTTACAAAAATAAATTACACATTTCTGCCTCTGAGTGACAGAGGATAGAGTTATAGCCATCGTAGATTCTGATTGCTCGAACTACACTAAAGAACTAGCTACAACCAAAACGAACAAAAATCATTCCAGCTGAACTATTTACAGCGATAAAGGAGCACAACCGAATTAGTTTCCTGGAGAGCTGCTCATATACCCTGGCGATGGCGACTCACATTTTTCTGGTACAGTTGTTATACTTTTCAGCTAAAACATCAAACCATTACGATAATCATAATAGTTTACTAAAGAAACATTTCTCAGATATTAAAATAAAAGATAGAAGGTATTCTCACTTTTATGTCACTTTCAAGAATATAGCGATCAATCTTGTGGTATTCCTTACCACTCCTAGGCCGTAAAGTTGTGGCAGCGATGCGACCCAATCTGCAAATAAAGAAGTCAATGTTAAAACAAATGCACGTTATAGAAATATTATTTTCTAAAACTAAATAAATTTGATTTCACAAATAATTTTTATAAATAAATATTGAAATTAAAAACATTAACTTTAAAAAAAAAATAAAAAAAAAAAAAAAAAAAAAAAAAAAAAAAAAAAAAAAAAAATAAAAAATAAAATGAACCTACCTTAAACTGTCTGGCGTATCTGAAGAGCTGTGTGACGATAACGAAAGTGTTTCTATATAATCCGACATGTCCGAAGTACCACTAGAAGTGCTTCGTGAATCTGTATAGGGAACAACAATAGCACCATCACCACCAGGGCTAGAATAATCTGAAAAATAATTGTTCTATATAACATTTTTAATAACAATTTAATATATTAGGTTCCTAATAACTCAATGTTAACAGGACTGTGACCACCTTGTAACTATTGAAATTTATGTGGTAAAATTAAAAGAAATAATGAAAAATTATTTAAATTGAACTTTATTGCGATCAAATATTAAGAGAGCATATTTACAAAAAATAGCCTTAAAATAAAGCCAAAAGGTCTCCATTGTGCCTCTTCACATGTCATCATTAATCTTTTTTTTTTTTAATTCCAGCACATCTGCTTATTGTCTTTATTGTAAGGCAGGTTTGAATCAAACATATGAAATTATATTTTAAAAAATAAATATAAATTTTAGAATGAAGAATAAGACTGAACTACAACAACCTAATGGGGCCTTTCTTCAACGGTAAGGATACCTGGGTTATTTTAACGGAAAGGATGAGTGTGGGGCCCAACCTTAACAACGTAAACCACTTACGAGCAAATCTCAAATTCCGGGCTAAGGATACTATACCTACAGATTCTGGGTCCACTGCTGTAATGGGGTTTGGTTAGATATAACCAACTTAAAGGTCTTGCCCCGATGGAAGATCTCTGTCAAAAACACCCCTTGCCATATCCAGTTTTGCCCAGTATTAATCATCAAGTCCGGGCCCAATAACTTCGTATCTACTCGGCCACGCGAACAACTACAGAGAGTGACCTCCAATACAACATGTTCGCCCCGCTAGATGGGGACTGTCTGTGGTGTCCGAGTGTCAGCAGTTGCCTCTTCACCCCAACCCATCTTAGTTTTATGAGGCTTTTCTCTTTTATTGGACGTTGGCAGGCATTGCTTAGGGGTCCCTCGTTAGCATAGCAAACCTACTAACCAGAGAACGCGCCTTTTACGCAGTCCGGAGCAGATGACCTTTTAGGATGTTTCTTACAGGGAGTAAAAACATCCATCTTTAGCTATGCAGACCCGGCAGATGGACCCTTAGGATTCTTAAAGGGACGGTAAAAGCTGGGACGGTCCCGAGCTTTAACAAAGGGTCCCGATGTCAGGTACTCGTTAAAGTCCCTATGCTAGTCTATGTATACAAAAAAATCTCATCACATCACATTTTCACTTCGAAGAGTGACATGTGCTCCATCTTCATTGAAAAGGAACAGATTCCGCAAACCGAGAGTACGTTACCTAGGTCTAATTTTTGACAAAAGGATGACATGGGGCCCACACATATCTTCTAAACGTAAAACATTAAATCAAAGGCTAAGGATACTTTATTCTCTAATTGGACGACATAAATTAAACCGAAGACAAAAACTCAATACCTACACTTACTTACTTAAACCTATCTGGACATATGCCTCGCAAAAAATTTTCAGGCAAAAACTTTTAGGGCAATAACACAAGTACCTTGGTACGTAAGCAACATAACTCTGCACACACCCTTAACATCAAAGAACACATACAGACCTACTACAAAAGATTTCACAATAGATTTAAAGGTCATCCCAACAAACTCATACACAACATGTCCACATCAGTGAAGGCCAACAATATCCATAGAAGGTTGAAAAGGAGCTGGATGAGAGATCTTGAATAAAATGAAATGATTAACAATCTAGATGGAACCTCTCCACTGGGCTAATGCTCCTCATCATGCCTCTCATGCCATAACCTTCTCATTGTTTCACAGCCATCTCATTCACTGGTTGGCATTAATACATTTATCAGTTGTGAATTTAGATAAATAAAGACAAAAAAAAAAATTTTAAAAGGGTCAAATTAATCGGGAACTTGAACTATCGAGATCCTACTGTACTATAGAAGGAGGGAAAGCAAAATGGTGGCCAGTTTCTTCTTTATATAATGTTTTCGATAATAAATAATATAAATGAATTTATATAAATTGATAATTACATAAGGTTTTATTTCTAATTCTTTTTTTGGACAATTATGCATCAAGGTTTTTGGCAAGAAAAAGCAGTCATTTGGAAGATATGGTTCAACCTTTTTTTGTTCCTACTTTTATTTTAAACCTAATTTTCCTTGATACTGATTAATAATATTTTCATTATTTTTAATAAATCATTAATTTCTAAGAAGAAACACAAATTGTTACAACGGTTACCTTTAGGCTCTCTTTTTCCGTGGCAGATAGGTATTTCGGCTTCGGCTGAGGATGACTTGGCAGGAACCTAAAAAAATTAAAATTCAATTAAGAGTTGTCAAAGTTTTACATTTTTTTTTTTCCAACCTTTAAAAACATAATTAAACATAAAAGATGGTTTCATTAGTTAATTAATTTCTAATATACATAAAATAAGACAAATGTGAGCGATTTTAATTTTAACAGAGGGGTAGAATATATAGTTAACCTATTCTAGCAAGTGTGAGAAAGTTTATATTTATTTTGTGGGAGGCTGGATTGGAACTACCAAGTTTGAAACTGGAGTATTATATAATATTTCAAGATTCTGACACGCTCGGCCACCACAGACTCCAGGCACTAAGTAACATACTTCCATGAATATGAAGAAGATATTCCATATTTTGACATAATTTCCTCTCACCTTGATTTTGTGAAACTGGAAACTGAGTTGGCTCAACGGGTCTGAAGATTTGCTCCTCCTCGGCAGACTAGAATGAAGACAAGGTGTCTCTTGGGCAAGGCGCAGTCGCCTGCAGGAGAGAGCGGTGGTAAGGGGTAACTCGAATTCTCCGAAATCTTCCCTCTGTTTCAGAGACCCAGTGGACACACCAGAGTCAGCAGAACTCGAGCTGTCCCTGTTGCCAGGTTTGCAAGGCACAGAACAAGATCTTCTCACCTAGAAGGAATAATTAAAATAAATGTTAGGATTTATTACTCTTTTAAAAGAGTATTTATGTCTTTATTTAATCACTATTTCTAGGTATACAATGAATATAAACATAAATTTTTTAAATATATTTAGCATACTTTTACCTAAGATTGCTAACATAAGGTACACACCTGTACTACCGTCTCTTGTAGTATAGGAACAGGAGGTTCTTCGATCCTGGACGGTTGAGCTGGCGGTGGAGGAGGTTCCTTTGAGCAAAGTGTGACGTCGTCATCTTCACCCCGACTAGAATCTGCAGAGCTGGAACGCTTGCGTTGCATAAGAGGTGCTCTCCTCGTCAAATATGGAGAGGAATTTGCAGACTGAGGGTGGTTAAGACCGAGCATGGCTGAGCCGGGAACCCTCATATCCGAATCCGACCTCCTGTTGCATCGATCACTCAAAGAGGGAATGCTCGATGCTCTATCCGACAGTCCTCTGCTTAGCCGAGACTTGATAATATCGCTCTTGGAACTCGGATGCATTGGAAGGTATCCAGGAAATTTAACACCAGTTTTGACAGATGGTTCCATCATAAGATAGTCAGAGTTCTCTTCACAAGCGTGACCACACTTGCTACAGAATTTCAGTCCATTCTTATCAGTGTTAAAGGCGGGAATTTCCTTATTTAAGCCAGCTTTTTGCAGAACATCCCTTGCATTCTCATAGTATTCCAATGATTGGGCGAAATCTAAATTTTCATAGTTCAAGTTTTCTTCTGGTTTGGACTCCTTCTCAGTTGGATCAATATTGACATAGTTTGAATTGCTTTCCAAATTAGCAATCTCTTTATCAGTCTCATCTACGGTTTCGATTTTGTCATCCTTTGTTTCTAAATTTCTATATTTGACTTTTTTCGATTTGTCAACAGTAGCGTATATTGCAAGTTCTCCAGATTTATTCATAACAGGCATTTTACCTTCCCCACTTAGTTTCACCTGAAATCAGAACATCATGATTGTTTATTAAGTGAAAACAGAAATTGAATATAAATGAAAAGCATGAGAAGCAAGAACATTATAATTTCAATTAACCGGGCCCAGACCAAATGCTCCTTGAAACAACTTGTCTATCCCGTGGAACAAATTTAATTGTTGTTTTTTTTCAATATGCTTATGAGCAGGTAAGTATTTCAAATATTGATTGTTTGACATGAATTTCCGATAAGGTTCTAAGAAAATAAAATGGGATGGAATGATGTTAGTTGTGTCATGTCCTAGTGAACTGATGGAATCATCATCAGAGTTGGCAGTTCGCAGCTTTTATTCCCTTCTGAAATTAAAAAACCTGTACCGCTACATCCCATGAAGGATCTTGGGTTCAGAACTGAGGTAAGGATGTACTATTACTGGGCCAACGGTTGTGAAAGGAGTTTGTCTGAAATTTCCCTCAACCACCAGGATTTTTTTCCCAGTTAATGGTCCCCAAATTTATAGTTTGGGAGTGCTCCACGAGGGTTTCCAGACCTTGAAGTCAATCCACAGCTGAAATAACAGAATATAAAATTTCTGCCTTCATCTGGACTCGAACAAGGACCTAATTGTAAAATTTTGCTAAGGGGCAAAAGAAATCATTTTCATGTTGCTAAAAGCTTTCCAGGCAAAGCCTTTTACTGCTTTCATGAAGTCACAGAGAAAAGTTTAGCTTAAATAGGAAATTTCATAAAGAACAAAAATTTAGAGAAAAAATAAAAAATCAAATAATTTGCAGGAATAAAAGATCATGCCTGATCTATAGTCACTACTTGAATTGAAAATGGATTGAAAAACAGTTTCAGTTTGGAAGGCAAAAAGTGATGAAACAAAAAAAAAAAAAAAAAAAAAAAAAAAATATCACTAACAACCCATGAAGGTACTGTAGGAGTACAGTACTTAGGTAAATGTTGCATTTTGAATTTTTAATCAGTTGTAAAAATTTCAAATGAATTAAACAAGCAGAGTTATTTAAATAAAATAAATCAATAACATAAAAGTTATATATATATGAAACATTTCAAAATTATTACCTTGTGTAAATGGACAGAGGTATTTTCAATTCCGTTCCCTCGCCGACAATAAGGCAGGGAGATCCATGCAGAAGGCCAACACAATATCCTACAAGGGCATTGTGGCCATGGTTCATCAAGTACCACCTTTGTTTGGCAAGCACAAAGAGGACGATCGTATTCTGCGAGTTCAGTTTTTACAGATCTTGGCGTATCGTAATATTCTTCGGCTGGACGTGGTTGATTCCTATCCAAACCTTTTTCTTCCTGAAATTAAGGAATTGTTGAAAAATAATTCTAGTCCTTATTTACATCTTTAACTTGTTATATAGTTATTAACTGTTATTTAATAGACAAATGTTATATTGAATCATATTTACCGGTATTTGTGGATATATTGTCTTTGGAACATCATAATTGGCGAAGTTTTGATTCTGAAGAGCAGGTGATGGCATAGGAGGCTTCTTTGATTTGGCGACATCTCCAGGTTTAGGCGGCCTTCCTGGACCCTCACAGTCACACTGACCAACTTTTTCTGACCTAAAATGAAAATATTTAAACATTTTATTAGAAAAGGACGAGCGAGGAGGATATTAATAAGCTAAAAGTATAATCCAGATTAAAACACCTCAAGATTTTTCAAAATAAAGTATAATTAATCCTTGGTGCCAGGAAAGCGCAATAGAGAATTCGGAAGTAACAAAATTTTATATTGCATGACATCGAACGAGTATATCAAACTAGTATTGTAAGGGGTTCAATGGCTGAGTTCATAGGGGCTAGGGTCTCGCCCATAAGGTGTTCTGGGTTAGAATCACAACTAGACAGGTGAAAATTTATTTCGTCGTAGACCCATGGAATGAATTTTGACTGGGAAGCCACTCTGACTTTAATAGGTTAGTCAACCTATAACCTATATATAGGTTATAGGAAGATTACCTGTCCTATCTTACTAAACCCAAGAACGCGGGTTCGCAGCCCGGCAGATGACCTTAGGATTTTTTAAAGGGAGTAAAAAATCCTTAGCTATGCCGTCCTTCGGAAGGGACGTAAAATGGGGGTTCCGAGCCTGTGCGATGTCAGGTACTCGTTAAAGATCACTATCCTAATTATACCTGGATAGGCAAAATTTAGGACTCCCACCGTGGCATCGTCCGATTAGCCATAGCAGCATAAAGTGACGTTAAACGAAATAAAAAAAAATAACCTGTCATATCTACTCTAGCTGGAGTACATCAGGACACTGAGCCCCAAAAACTATTAACTGTCAGTGTATTCAGACAGGGCAGAAAGGACCAACCTATTTTAGCCAGATTGAGGAAATCTAGATATATTTTGTGAATCTACAAAGAAATAAAAGCCAATTAAGATCAATCCTTCTATACTATCATGCATACCTGAAAATACTAATGTGCTTGATACTCTAACACCCTTGGCCACAATGGCCTCAATAATAAACACTTTAATTTTAATTATAATTGTAATGAAATGTAATAAAACTTGAGCTGGAGTACATTGAGCCCCAAAAATATTACTGTCAATTCAGACAGGGCAGAAAGGACCAACCTATTTTAGCCAGATTGAGGAAATAGATAATTTTGTGAATCTACAAAGAAAACTTGAATCAGCTTGAAGTATTCATCTCAATTGAAAGAATGAATCTTCCAACAGTTAAGTCATTTTGCTCCCTCTGCTTCTAAAGCAAGTAATGTATTTTTCTGTGATGTTTGAGGTGCAGATCTAATTTTTAACACTTTAACGACCACAGCAGGCACATAGGCCCGTTCAGCAACTTACCAAGGGGACCACAGCGGGCACATAGGACCGCTAGTGAAACCCACAAACAATTTTGTTCCAGGAATACTTACGTCATTGTAAAATCAAATTACATTATTATTATGATGGCTAAGGTTCTTGTGAACATAATTATCACCTTGGGTTGAGCTTACCTTTACTCTATTGCCATAACAATTCCTGGAAGCTAATTTGTTATTGTTAAGCTTATTTTTAAGTTATTTTAATCTAATTAAAATTATTAAGGACTTGGAAAAGCTGATAAGTTATCTACCAATACTATTGTGGTATCGAATCGGAAGGCAATTTATTTTGCATTGCCAACTCCACGATACACTAGGGTATAAGAAGATATTCCACGAAACATTTTTAAACAAAAAATGGACCAACTTACAAAAAAGGTACTACTAAGTAAGTAATGTCTATTTGCAACAAGAGCTATAAGCATACTAAATAAAGTGGAGGGTGCGAGGTAGGAGGGTTGAAAATAGTGAAAGGGTAATAAAAGGTGTTGGAAGGGTTTCGACAGTTCAATCACCTAAACAACAGTTTTATACCTGATCGGGTGAACAACACATTTTGCTGAATGATAAACCCAGTATGTTATTCCATCAATATTTCTGGAAATTTTTTTTTTTTTTTTTTTTTTTTTTTTTTACAGCTAGGTACTGTTTTTTGTTATCCTTATATTCATTTTATGGAAAAAGACCTAATCTTGAAGGGGTTTATACATTTTTTTCCAACAGTGCAGTAATATTTTGTGTGAAAATGAAAAACAAATCAAAATATGTCAATCGAGAAGTAAAAAAATATCTATTAAAGGAAAAAATAGTTATTTTATGATTTAGAAAAAAATGGGCAGTGCCCCACAGACATTGGCGGGCACATAGGCCCACTACATTTTTGCCCAAATCACCATAATTAAATGGTTGCTAATGATTATAAAAATGCATGACATAGTTATATAACTGCTGAATGCAGCTTTTGAGCGAAAAAAAATGTTTGGTCCACAGGGAAATATTAACAGAAATAGCTTGGTCGTCAAAGTGTTAAGGAGAGGCATAAATTCTCAGCAAAAAGGAATTAAATAAAAACATGTACCATAACAGACTATGGTGGGTCTTGGGTTAAATACTTGGTAAGTTGTTACAGTTTCTTGGCAAATGGTTGAGCAAGGAAGTAATATTTTGTCAAAGTGCCCAGATTTTTCCCGATTATGGATACCCATTTTATAGAGGCTGCCCAATCTGGATTTGACATCGATCAAGTATCTCATTTATGTCAAAAATATATTAAACTAATTACTAAAAAGATGCTTAAGGGCATATCAATTAATCTAGTTTATGGAGATCAATTTTCATAAATGGCCAGAGCAGTGGCAGTGATGTTAAAATAAATAATTTCAATAAATTTTAATTCAAACAAAGCAATTTGACTGAACATTAAAAATATGGCTGATAATGTTCAAAAACAGTTAAAACCATCTAGATTCAATAGTAGTGCCTTTACTAAAAAACTAAAAATGCTGATGAATATCACTTTTATTTGCACTAGTGAAGCAGATCCCATAAAAAGAATACCATAAAATAAACAATCCTTAGTCAAGATTTGGATTGAATTTGATTAAAAAAAAAAAAATAATAATAAAAAATTGTGAGGAAGTAAATAAACTCTACTTCATTTCAATACTTGAAGTAAGTTGAAATAAAACATGTAACTGTGCTTACCTATCGTTACTAGGTAATCTAGGTATTGAATATTCTGAACCACTCTCATGGGACGAGACAGACATTGTGCTGCAATTACTATTGTGAGAACCGCTTCCTATACTTCGACCTACAAAAAATAAATATTTGTCATAAAATAAAAACAACTAATTTTATAATAATTTAAGGTAAATATTATTATAGCCAATAACAGACTTACCCATATCCATAACCCAGGCAGGACTAAAAGCAGCTGCGGGCGTATTAGCTGCTGTGGACGAGCGAGACATAGCTCCGAGCTTACTAATACAGCTAGCACACCTTCCCATCCCAGGTTCCACACTCCATCGGCTAACATCCTGTATTTAAAAGAGATATTACATTAAAGGATAGAATGTGTACATTAGATGTGAAGCAGACATGTGAAAGGTAATGAACCACTTATAAAAGTAATTATAATGAATACTTAACAATACCTGAGATTGATCTGGATAATCACTAACAGAGACGGTATCGCCGAAGTCTACGCTGTCGGTTGTTCGTGTTTCTGTCGAAGGCCAATCATGAGAACAACTGTGTTCCCCATGGTCAATCCTTTGGCACAGTGAGGCACTGTCACAACCTGCACTGCTCATCCTTGTCAGGCACTTCCTCGGAGAGTCCATCACTGCAAAGATAAAAAACATATTTGCTAATAAGCCCGACCAGTTTTGAAGTAATTTATTTCCAACAACTTTAACCATTTAAACATATTCCAGTAATCAAACAGCGTAAGACCTCACAGGTGCAGGTTCAAGTGGAATTTGGCCAACTAATGGATTATCAATTAAGCTGTCTGATAACTCCAACGCAGAATGGAATATAATAGAAAAATAAATACATCTACATCTGGTCAAAGACATATTAAAATGAAAAAACAAAATAAAAACAATAATATAATAGTTGGAAGAAACTGCGTCAAGAATGGGTCTTGAGATATATAAGGATAAAACCAAGGACACGATGACCTCAAGGCTAAAAAGAAGGGAAGAACAGTCCATCCACCTTTCGACTCATGAATTTAAGACGGTGGAATCCTTCAAATACTTCAAATTGTGAAAACCAAAAATGAAATACTTTCTGAAATAAAAACAAGAATAGCACCAGGAAGCAGGTGCATGTTTTCCCAACAAAAACTGTTAAAATTTCAGAACCTGTCAAGATAATTATTTATAAGACTGTGATCCGACCAATTGTAACCTAGGACTGTGAGACATGGGCCCTCACCAAGGAAACGGAAAGAGTCCTTTTGGTTTGGGAGAGAAAAGTACTAAGAAATATTTATGGTCCGATTTTTCAAGAAGGAATTTGGAGGATCTGCCCAAATAGAGAGCTGAGTACACTCTACGAAGACATCGTCATAGACACATATGCCAAAAAAGCAATGTTAAAGCTCAGTCACGTTGAAAGGATGCCAGAACAAAGAGTTCCCAAGAGAATGTTATATGGCCTGATGGACAGCGACTAAGAGGAAGGCCGAGGGTGACGTGGCTACAAAATGTCGAAATCACTTCACAAATCAAATAAATTACAGATTCCTATAGTAAAATGTTTAGTGTGATGTTAAAAATATAATAAAAATATCTAAATACTATATACAGAGTAATAAAAATCTCTATTAAGTGAAGTCTAAATTATAAAAATTGTTGTTAAATTGAAATTAGTTTTTTTATAAGTTTTCTTGGTCTCTTATAAAATTACAATTTTTGCCATTATGTCATTGTTCGTCATGCTACACCTTGGTTAAGAATGAGGTACAGAAAATAGATCTGTTAGAATGTTTTAAGGGATTTTTCTGGTCTGATGTGAGGAGGAATAGAATTGCAGAGGATGGTGAAGCAGAAAATAAAAAAGAGCGTTGGAAAGAGGAAGTCCTGTGGGATGGGGTGTATAGTTCAGAAAGACACGGGATCTTGTATGCATAACTATGATTGCAGATCCAAACTGAAGCATATATTGTAAATATAAGGATGAAGGATAATCTGGTAAAGGAATGTACCAAGGAAATATTATTAACGGACAGTAGGATAAAGTATGCTTAATTCGAAAAAGAGGTGGGAAACATGGGAGCACCTCAGGATATCGAAAACAAACCTGGTAAATCAGTTTATGATTAACTTCAATCTGCTCTTGAGCAATGATGTAAAGGCAGAAGATTAAATACAAAATACTCACAACTGTTATCATGAGAAACATTCCTATTATATGTTCACTGTCCTTGAAGGAATAAACAAAATAAGTACAAGGAAAATAATAACTTACCTGACATATTTCTTGAAGAAGACCTTCGACGCGTAGAAAGCAACCTTCCTTCAGAAGCAGCCTGAAGTGTCCTCGTTATCTCCTCCGCTTGGTCTGTGATAAGTACGTACAATCCTTCACCTTTTCCACATCTTGAACCACCCTCGAAACAAAATCTGCCTTCTACCACACCGTATCGCCTGAAATATCATTTTATAGCAGTGTAATTAATGTTGTTATTTTTATGAAAGGTATAAAACTATTAAAATTATTAATTCAATAATTTCAAGATAACAGGTTGTCTAGATATTGTGTAGAATTATGATTTTAAAATAAAGCTATAAAATAAATGATTTGGAAACTTTTTTATTAATCAAAATCTACTCCATGGATCAAGGAGTATGGCGGAGCGCCCAAAAGGTCAGATAATACACAGGAGACTTCAATAAAGCACATATTTTTCATAGTTAATAGGATAAAATAAAGGATATATAAACATGCATTATATTGGGTTGTCACACATGAAATGAGCATTTTTAGGACCAGAAAGAAAATAAAAATTTGGGATCAAATCTAACATATTTTTTATTCAAAGTATTTACTATCATTTTCGATATAATTTTTCCAACGGCTTACCATGTTTTCTATCCCAGATTTGAAAAAAGTTAAGTCAAGTGATGAAAGGAATTCAGAAAATGTATTTTTAATGTTTAAATCATTGGTAAACAATTTTCCTCACAAAAAGTTGTCCAAACTCTGAAAAAAGTGGTAGTCAGTAGAAGATAGATCAGGGGAATATGGGGGGGGGGGGGTTGTGGTAAGACTTCATAGTCCAACCCCTTTAATTTATTCACTTTCTGTATTGAAACATGAGGTCGGGCATTATCATGAAGGAGAATAGGTCCTTTCCTGTTTACCAGTACCGGCTGTTGCTTGATCAAATTTTGATGCATTTGGTCAATTTCTTGGCAGTATGATGTTGAATCAATTGTTTTTCCCTTTGATAGAAAAGAAAAATGAATGACCCCAGCCGTAGACCACAATACAGTAACCATTAACTTTTTCGGATGGAGATTCTGTTTTGGCATGTGCCCAGGAGGTTGATCAGCATCTAACCATTGACCAGATCGGCGTTGATTGGTGATTACATGATCCACTTTTCGTCACAAGTTATTAAGTGGCCAAGAAATGGTTTGTTTCTTTGATGAGCAAGCAAAGAAACACACGTCTCTAGACATTTCAACTGCTGACGTTCGTTGAGCTCTTGTAGGACCCAGGAATCAAGCTTTTTTGCCTCTCCGATCAATTTTAAATGCCTGGAAACTGCCGTACAACTTGTGCCTAGCTCTGACTTGTTTTTGGTTCTTCTTGCATTCTTAAGATCTTCTTCCTCTATTGATGTTTGAGGCCGTCCTCGGCATAAAAAATCGGACATTTCATGTGGGACAACCCAATATATACACTAACAGATTAATATTTTTGCATAGATTTTAGGCGGCTATTAACTTTTAGAAGTATTGGCTGTAGTAACAGTATATTGTGTTAAATTTGTAGCAAACTAAATCACATTAAAATTATTCAGAAGTATGCCCTAAACGTCGTTTTTAAGGACCTATTGAGCAAAAAACTGTAGAAAAAATCATAATTTGAGAGAATTACAAAATTTGAAAGCTTATCTTTTAGTTCCCATTTAAGCTATAGAGCAAATTTTCTACTCAAACAGTAGAAAATTTAGTTTAATTTAATTTTAAATATGAAATGCTTTCCTTGGGAACCAACTGCGCACCAGATATTTTGGCGCAATGAGCGAGCAGCAGTGCTTCTAAGTTAATCAGAACTACTTAACATTTTAACACTAAAATATATAATTTGATTGGACTTTTAGGGATTCCTCTAAAATATTGTCCTCCCCCCTCCCTGGAATCCGCAAGAGGGTCAGATCACAGAGTCGAACTAGTGTAAGGCGGATTAGTCAGGTTCTACTGTTTTATAAAGAAAAAAAAAAATTATTACCTGAGCTGTGAAATCTCCCATACACCAACCAATCTAGGAGGCACTCCCAAACTAATACAGAATCTGTATTCCTGAACATGAAGTCTTGCCGGGCCAGGTGCCAGCTTCGATTTATGAGGCGCTGAACAGATCTGGACCAGAAACTGCTGATCTGTGAAAGTGTACGTTCAGACATTAATAAGGATACAAAATGTAGAAAAAATATTTTTGTAACAATAACAAGCAATCATGATTATACTTACCTTCCCCCAAGTTCGAAGCAATTTTAACCTGCCACTGAATGAGACGTTCTCTTGTATCGAAAGCCAACACAACCGTGACATCTTGACAAAGTATTGCTATGGTATTAGATTCCTTATCTAACGTGAAACCTGAAAAAGAAAATTTTAAATAATACATAAAAATAATAATGGCCTTTGTTTAAATAAATAAGAAAAATAGTAATATGGACATTTATAATAAATAAAAATTTTTAGTACTTCTAGAAATAAATAATCCTGCCAAGGCTAGATTTGAACTGGCATTATAGACATCATGAGAATGTTAACGTGCTTGATACTTAAACACACTTGGCCACTACGGTCTCAAATTTAACTTTGATTTATTATATATTCAATAAACTTTTACTGGACTTCATTCTCTTCAGCTTTAGAGACCAATGTTAAAAATTAAAACGCGAAAACTTAGAACTATCGAGGATTTCAATATATCGGGGTTTGATTTATTGAGGTGATTTCTGACTGACTTCGATATCTAGAGGTCTGGTCAGAAAACCGGAATTCTTCTCACTCAATTATCTTTCCCTAGTTGATCTAATAATTCCGATAACAAAACCGTATAGCTTACAACAAACTTATTATTACTTGAATAATTATGATGTTATAGTTCACTATAAATAAAAGAAGATCTGGGATGCAGTCAGCAGAAAGAAAAAACAGGTCCAAGTAATAAACCTTTTATGGAGTGTCTGATGACATAGACTGTCTTCTCTCCTGACTGGTTTGGTCATCCTGAATACCTGTAATGCAGGTCGAAACATTGGCACTCTATAAAAAGTTTTTTACTCAGACATGTTTTTTTTGTTATCCTAACTGCATCCCAGATCACTATTTTTTATACTTTAAACAAGTTTTAAAAATATAATAATAATTACCAGTTTCTACACCGAGGAAGTGCTGTAAGGAGAGAGAAGCTTTGGTCTGACCTTGCTTATACCGATCCTTACTATCTCGGTACAGCTGCAAGTGAAGACAATCTGAAACAAAATTAAAAATGTTTAAATTAATAAAGATTATTCTTGTACTTGTAATAATCATAAAAATAACAAAATTTACTATATATAAGCAATACATTTATTTTATTTAAAAATCATAAATATATATAGAGCATATATATATATATATATATATATATATATATATATATATATATATATATATATATATATATATATATATATATATATATATATATTTTATAATAAAAAAAAAAACTTGGAATATTTTCATAAATTAATTTATGTAAGTGATTAATTTCTGAATACAAACCATCGCTTCAAAATAATATTCTCTTACATTGTCTTCTTAAAAATATATACATAAAAGTGCTGAAAATTTTGTTTAATCTTCTGTACAGATTCTAAAGGAAATAATGACACCAATATTGTAATCAGACTAAAAAAGGAAATATAACAGAATAAGAAGTACAGACATTGCGAAAAGGAATAGATACTTAATATGGCAAAGGATTTTTTGCTACATAAGATAAATTACTCTACGAATTATTAAATATCATTATTTATTTATTTAAAACATTTTTAGTTTTTGAAAATATAGAAATTATTTTAAAGCTACAGATACAGTAAAAATAAAGCAACAAAAAGAACATATGATTGAAATATTCAATGGAACGAACATAAAAATCTTACATAAGTCTTACAATAAAATAGTTTGATGATATAAATTAAGAATATAAAAAAAATTGAGTAGACATGTTTTTACCTGAAACATATGGGATGAGATTACATAAAACACACACACACACGCACACGCACACACACACACACACACATATATAATAAACAAGTTGAAATGGTTTTAAAATAGGTTTATTTAGCTCATGGTGCTTCTAAAATAAACTGTGATGTACAAGTAACCTGAAATTATAATTAAATAGGCTATAATAAACAAATAATTGAAAATCAAGGAAAGAAGTGCAGAAATGATTGCATATGGTTACTTCACGCGGTCCTAGACGGCCAAAATGGAGATAAAAAAAACAAAACAGATGATATGGAAACTACATTTGTTTTAAAACAAAAACAGAAAATAATAATAATAAATCAATAAAACAAAAAGAAAGTTTGGTAATGTTTTTGAGACATTCGTATACATTAAAAACATTAATTCATTTTCCGATAATCTTTATCTTTGTATTTAACCATAATCTATAATTTCTATAGAAAGTAATGGACAGAAGTTGTCGGTAAAATCCAATCTCTTCAACGTTTGAAGATAAAATCTATAATTACTTTTCAATAATGGATTTATTTTGAATAAAATCTGATCCATATGACAATAAAATTTAATGCATCTGGGATGACTCCTATCCTGTCTTCAAGAGAAGCAGCTATTAAACATGGCATTCTAAAATTCTTGAAATGTAATAATTAATAACTGTGACAAATCTTAAAATTCACTTTACTTTGAAACAATGCTTTATTTTGATCAGTATGAATCAGATTATTAAACGAAGTAGAGAAAGAAATGACTTAGATAATTTTATTCTGTAAATTTTTAATATTTCTACAATAAATGAATCGTAACACACAATATTGTATCAGAGTAAAGTGAATTTTAAGATTATTTATTGACACAATATTTTATTCTGTAAATTTTTAATATTTCTACAATAAATGAATCTTAACACACAATATTGTATCAGAGTAAAGTGAATTTTAAGGAGATTATTTATTGACACAATGCAATATTACTTATTGAACAATATAACTTATTTCTCCTGAATAAAATAAATTTTTAAAACACTAAATTGATTTGTCACTATGTTTATGATGGGTTTAATGGTTTATTAAGTTCAATAATACAAAACAAGTCTATTTTAGTTATAAACATAAGGAAATACTGAAATTCATGACAATTTTCTCATTAATTAATAAAGAGGAAATTTACAAGGCTTTTATTTTGATTACATAATTAATAAATTGTTGATGTTTAATATTGTTAAGTAGTGATCAAATTAACACGGATTCAAGGAAAAACTCAAATTTAAAGAATAATGGGTTAAAGTATTATATATTGTTGAAATTAACTATATACTGATTGATAATTATATTGAATGTATTTCTATAGAAACCAAAAATGAGGAATGTAATTTGTTCAATAACCTCAAAAAACTTTAATTTTCGTTATTTTAGCAAAATCAAAATACACCTTTAAGTTATGACATCTTCATACAGCTGTTGAGAACTAAAAATATTTTATTAATAATTATTACAGTATTATAACACTAATTAAAAAAAGACTGAAGTTCTTTTCTAAAAGAATCTTTATTTAATAAAATAATCATTAAAAAGAAATTAAAAGCTATATAGTCACTACACCCAACGAACTTTAGAGCATTAATAATGACTAGATTTGAGATTTGAACAATCAGCAGTCATTACAAATAACCTTGTTTTTTTGTTTTTTTAGAATATATATGAACTAATAAGAACATTAAGCATGCACAATATATAATAAACATAAAATAATTGAGCATATATAAAATGATACTTAAAAATAAATTTATACGATACAACATGAAACTGCACTAAGTACGAGTTTTTGATAGCTTAACCACTTGTCCATTAACACAATCTTTCAGAGACTAAAAAAAAAAGAAAAAGAAAAAAGAAGAAATAAATAAAAATAAATAAATAAAAAACATAAATATGATATAAAGAATACAATAAAGATAGCAGCAAATAATTAAACATATCAAACAGAGAAGATTTTTAAATTAAAATATTTCATAAATTCTAAGGCGAATACCTAAGAGCGATTTTTTTTGGCCGCTGAGAGCGTCTTCCTCCAGTGCTTGAAGTTGCAGGACAAAGAACTGACCGCTGTTTTAATACTTCACTCCTGATATGAACTTTAGGTGCTCTAGGAGAATTATCATTAATATATGTTATATACCCCACTTTGTCTGAAGCAGGTGCATTTGAGTCAACTGATATGTCAACTGGCATTTCATCATCAACATTTTCTGTATTTCCATTGGCAGCTTGCTTAGAGGCATGGTGTTGGTCTAAGTGACTCCAGTATGCTTCACTAGGGGACGTTGTGTTCACGGTAGGTGTGTGAGAGGCATAGCGAAAATATGGATTCTTCAAGTCCAAGTAGTTGAACGATTTCATGTCTTCAATTCCATCAATAGCCAACTCCATGAATATGTCATAACTTTGTTTTTTATTTGCTGTTAAAAGAACAGTTCCAACTAATCGTTGCCCAGCTTTTATAGTTAATGGTGACTTCAACAAACATCTTACTTGGTACCAATGAGTTAATGGTTCTGTAGGAGACGTTGACAGCCAAACAGTTTCTTTCGAGCCAACAAATGCTGCTTCGAACCAAAATGCCAATCCATGAACGGTTCCTGTTTCAAGAATAGTAAAGTCTAATGGTATTTCCATTCTGTGAAGATCTCTCTCTTTCGCAATGGAAAAGTCGACAGAATATCTTATTGATTTTGATAGACAAATTCTTATATCAAAAGAATCAACAATCGGCTGGTGGAAATATTCTTTTGTAGCAACTTCTTTCAATGCACTTAAATCAACATTATGGAAACAATTTTGATCCCAAAATTTGGCCTTACTGGTTATTTCCATAAAGAGGGAATCGTCCATAAATGGGGCTATATGCAAATCACCCCTGGATGGAAACATAATACCATCTGGTTTCAGCCACTTCTTAGAATATAGGTAGGTTTCAATCATTCTTTCATTGAATAACATATATCCCAAAGGTTCAGAAACAATAATATCAACTTTCTCAGGAATTTCTATCTCTTCAAGTCTTCCCTGAATGACTTTAATTTTATCTTGAAAATTATTAGCACTTACTAAGACCTTTGAATGTTGAGCCATTGAGCTTGCTTCTACAGCATATACCAATCGTGCTCCTGCATGAACTGCGAAAAACGACAAAATACCACAGCCAGAGCCTACGTCTAAAACAACTTTGTCTTTAAAATCATCACTATTTTTAAAAAATGCCTTCTGGTAGGTATTTGTCCTGATGTAATCTTGTAACATGTTCTGTTGTTGAGATATGTAACCATAAAATTGGAAATATTGTGTTGCTGAGGCTTCATCAGTTCTTTCAGAAAACACAGATGTCTTCAAACACTGTTTGATTTTCTTAATATTTTCATGAAACATATTCAATTCATGTTGATCTTTAAACTGAATCATAATACATTCTTCATCAACTATCAAGATGGAAGAATCATTGGATACCATATAAATTTCAGAGCGTTTGTCAATTTTGATTTCTTTCTTAATAGTGTTACCTTTAAGACCTTTCAAGAAAACAATGACATGATCAGCATCATTTATAACTTGCAGTTGAGCTACACCACATTTTTTCGATGAGAATTCTCTTATGAATACACTTTCCAAATAAATACCAGTATTAAGGGTCACATCCATTTTCAAATTATCAGTATTCACACCGTAAACACTCTAAAAGAAGACAGCTTCCACTGGTTAAAAACGTCGAGAACCTTTCAGCTAAATACCAACTTCATATGTCTTAATTTGTTCATTTATGATTAAAAATTATTAATAAAAATTAAATTTAAAAAATAATTATTTTTATAAGGCAGACGAATATAAAACTTTTACGAAAGCATAACTACAATAATAATTGATGATCATTGTGATTAATAAGGCCCTAGTTAACAATATTAAGCGCCATTGCAAAACAAAACACAAAAGGTTGCAAGATTTTGTTTATGAAAATTATTAACAAAATTAAATATGAGTTTAACTACTGTATATTACCACATACATTTTCAATAATTAAATAATAATGAGAATATTTTTAGGAGATCTCGATGCTACTAAAATTTAAAATGAAAATCTAATGGACATCAAAACAAACAGCTGACCTTGGGAAATATAACAACCAGATAATGTTTTCATATTATATTTGCAACTCCTCAATTCCTTCATTCAAAGTTAATAGTAGTTACTTTAAAAGCAAAGACTTTTCTTTGCTGAGTATATTTTAAAACTGTATTTAGGCATGTTTTATCGTAGAAATTTATCGATTCTTTCAAGCCCATGTTTTTCTAAAACTCTGGGCAGTTTTTATAAAGGAAGGGGAATATTGTTTATAGAGGAGTTAGATTGTTAAAAGGGATTGGAAAGCTGGCAATTAGACCACGTCAGGGCTTAGCGATCAAGTCACCGTCGGATTAGAACTTCCTCATCTCCAAGCTTTCTCCCTATTGGCTGCCCTTCCCCCACCCCTCTACCTCAGCCTTCTCTCAGCTAGTTTAGTATTGTCTAGTTTCTATTATAAACAAACAAAACAAAGGGCACATTAATAAATCAGAGAGCATTTTGAAGCAATAATAACTTTGTACGGAAGCATAGGATAAATATCATTGCTAGTAAATTAGAAAACAAAGGGAGGGTTCTGTTTTGTTTGCTTGATTCTTTATTAATGAAGAAATCATTATTGAATGGATGACATAGAAAGTAGTTGTTATTTTTATTCTAATTATTTCTCTCTTAATTACAAGTTATTTTTTTCTAGCAAGATGATAATTAGGTTTTAACTGTTTATTTATAAAAAAAATATAAACTTTAGGGAAAAACCAACTTCAAAATATATGAAAAAAAGAGCATTGAGAACCAAATTCGAACAATAAAGTCGATAATAAAATAAAATCAAATCATTATAGTATAATGTAACCAGTTTATTGTATTAAACAATGGAATTTATTAAATGATGAACTAGTTATTATCGAATTAACCCTTTATCTTCACAAAATTATTTAAACTTAATGTACAGTTAGCAGCAAAGTTTTCGTACATCTACTAAATTCACTTAAGTGCCATTCCTTTAACTGTCGTTATAGATAAATAATTTTTTAAAAGATTTCTTATTCATTTAAGAACATGAAATCGTAAAAAAATATATATATTTTTCTACAACGTGAGTAGAAGGAATTATATCTTAGTGGTTTTAGGTGTACGAAAACGTTTGCTGCTCACTGTAATTTAAACATAAAACGAAAAGATAATTTGAGTATAGTATAAATGGTAAAAAAAACAACAACTAACTTGAGTCAAAAAACCATTAAATGGGTTTGTGGAACCAGTTGTTTTCTTAAAAATAGAAAATTTGATCAAGAGCTACAATTCAGTAACTATTTAACACAATATGCAGTCCATTACCAAGCATGAAACAAATGCAGTATGATGACAAATAAACTATCATATGATGTGCAATAGCGTATTGTCTGCCATCTTATTAAAGGGGCAAACGGAAATAATGGTTAACCCTTTTCAGGGAACAGTGTATTACAGCACACCATTATTAAATCGATTGTTCGGAGGGGCCCCCTCATTCAAAAACATTAAATGAGGTAAAAAAAAAAATGTAATAAATGAAAGTAAATTATTTTTGTTTACAGATTTATTCAATATTAGACGAATAAAAAACAAACAAAACAAAAAACAGCGAATTTAAATGTTTTTAATTATGTATGCTTGACCTGAAAAGGGTTAAGTGAGGTCTTATGTTATTTTTGGACGATTTCAGAAATAACGTATCCAGTACTAGTCAATAACTAATTATTTAACGTTTTCCCAATTCAAGCAACATTGCAATAGGAAAAAAAAAAACAGGCTAATGCACGCAAAATTTTTTATGTGACATAACAACAGCCTAATGCAAAAATATTACGTCATTCGAAACCTGATCAGGACATAACTATCGGTTGCGGTATGCATTATAGTGAAGAAGGGTCAATACAATTAGGAATTTATCAACTATTTGTCACTTATATGAGCTTTAGTTTATTAAAAACCTAGCTTCAGTTGTAAGACAAAAGTATTCAGATAAAGGTTCCTCTGAAAAATACCCTTGTCAGCGCAAACTTAATATTACTTATGTAGCGGTAGCTACTAAGCATAACAAATATAAGTTTTACTAATCATTTTTTGCGTTTAACGGACTACTTTTATGTGTTGTGATGGCGACCAGTTTTGTTTATAATTATTGATAATGTTTAATTGTAACCTCTTGGGGTCACCTGTGGTGTAGTGGTTAGCATAGCAACCTACTAAACCCAAGATCGCGGGTTCGCAGCCCGGCAGATGACCTTAGGATTTTTTAAAGGGAGTAAAAAATCCTTAGCTATGCCGTCCTTCGGAAGGGACGTAAAATGGGGGTCCCGAGCCTGTGCGATGTCAGGTACTCGTTAAAGATACCTGGATAGGCAAAATTTAGGACTCCCACCGTAGCATCGTCAGATTAGCCATAGAAGCATAAAGTGACGTTAAACGAAATAAACAAACAATCTACATGAATGTCCGACTTTAGCTGGCACTGAAGAATATATATATTTTTATGGCAAATATTATCAGCATAAAAACAGGAGACACAGCTGGTACATATAAAAAAAAAAAAAAAAAAAATGCAGAGGTATTAGAAGGGGAAGGTGCCCCAGGAGGGTTGTAGGCAAAGGTTAATGACCACCCTGAATATCACTGCCACACAAATAACTTACGCTCGGCCTCTTCTTTCTAAATCGTCATCTTTTTTTTTTTTTTTTATCAAACTGTCATTTCGGTCCAGTATCCATCAGTGAGAAAGCAATATGCGAAGGAGGTCGTAAAACAGCAATTCTCGAAAGAAAAAGATGAGACGATTTATCGTAAAGAGATTATTGTAGCGATATGAGATGGGAGGGGGGTTGCTTTTTCATCCTCTTGGGGCCCTGCCAAGCCCCCCCCCCCCCCCCCCACGGTCCCTATAAATAATTAAATAAAAGGGGTAATTATGATTTCATAACGAGCCGGGGGTCTTTGTAAGCAACCATCTGTCCCCGCGGGAGCTTAACAAACGGAATGATGAGGATTTTAATGGCTTTTACATCCGTTTATTATGCCTATTTTCGCTCTGTTGAAATAAATTATAATCAAATATCAATGGAAAACAAAATTTTTGTTAATGTATTAAATAGTCGGAGGAATACACAATGGATGCACTAATGAAAACGAATCATATTCATAAAATAAAGTCTTTAAAAATCAGCTATACATACTGTCATAAACATCCCTCATTGCTTAAAGTTGTACGATTGAGCAGTAAAATTCTTAGCGTTTTTTATCGGTTTTAATAATTCTTGGAGAGGCTTGAGTAGGATTTGTTAAATGTCTGGACAATATCCCGTGTCTTTGTAATAATAATTTCGCTGTCAGAAACAAAGGAAAGACGGTCGAATGAGGTTGCTTCGGAAGATAGCAAACCACTTATGGAAATTAGTTTCTCCTAACTCGTTATCAACGTATATACTACAAATTTTCCTAGCGGTTTGTACAGAATATTTACGAAAAAAAAACACCTTCGATGACGGAAGTGCGCTTTATTATCTTCTATAAGCTTGCTAGCCAGTGGAGGTATTATGTGAGCATTGAAGCAGATCCTTTGAATATGAGAATTAGAAGCTGGCCATTACCAGTAGTTTACATTTTTTAAACAGATTCGGGACAACTGCCATTTCAAACTTTGAGAGAATTACAGCAATGAGTTGAAGTGGGTATAGATTGATTAATATATCAAATAAAGAATAAGAGTGAATTTCACTTCATTAATCTCAGACCATCGAAAACCAAACCTATGAGATAATCCCTAACATTATCCTCCCAAATACGTCTCGGTCAACAAAGTGCTCTTTAACAGTTTACTGTTTGCAATAAAAATGAGATAATTACTTGATATATATAAAGAGTAGAGATTAAATATTCGATGTTTAACTAGGAAGTACAAATTTCAACCAAATTTAAAAGCTTTAATAGAATTTTAAAAGTTTCAAAAGTTTTATTTCAGCAAAGTTTCTCGAACTTTAGAACAGCAATATTTTCCAATTAAACCTACCAGCTCGCTAATTTCTCTCTTAAGATTTATTTAGCAGCTATCCTACAACGATAAACAAAGTCTCTTTCATATTTGATTATATTTTTTATTTATTTTTGGTTTAACATATTAAAAGTTTATTATAAAATTAATGTGAAATAGTTGTGTATACTAAAGAACAAAAAACTCTAAGGTAAAATGCTACATTTTAGTGGTACTGAGGAGCTAGATGAACTTTAAAAGAAAACAGAGCTTAAAGAAGTAAGAGAAAGAAATCCCCGAAATCCTGTTTGCAGGCGGTGTCTCCTCCTAATTCTGCTTTAATACTTTCGTCCTGTACTTTGGTCCTTTTCTTTTGTTTACACCCAAAAAGTCCCATTAACTCTCTTTATCTAGCTTTTAGAGACGGTCACACCGAATGGAGTGTTAACTTCCGAATATAAAAAAAAAAAAAAAAAAAAAAAAAAATTAAAAAAGAACAATGAAAAAGTTTTATTTCAAAATTAAAATGGATACTTATGCTTGATTTTTATTTATAAAAATATTTGTGCGGCACACAGTGGGGCAAACAAAAAATCTCTTAAAATGATTTTATTATTTTTGTCGTATTTGATGGGCTATTGTATTCATTATTTGTTCATCCAAACCTTTTTCCTTTTTTTTTTAATTTCATTCTTATTTGCGATTCTGAAGCCTTCTAAAGTTGGTCAAAATTACTCCACCCAAAAATGGCCTACTTCTATTGAGCCACAATTTGGGTCAATGTGGATTTATTTTTATTTATAAATCTATGAAACTTGACAGATTTATACTCGTAGTTCAAGTACAAAAAAATTGTGGAAAAAAAATACATTGGTTCAATATATGAAATATGTTATCAAAATATATCCCAGAGGGAGAGGGAAAAAGTAACTAAAGTTTTTGGGCATGTGTGGTCCTACAAAAAAGCTCTGGTGTAAAATTATCAATTATATAAACCGTATACTACTACTTAATATTCATATAAATTTCATTGACAACTGATAAGAATTATACATAAAAACAAGGATTGTTAAAAAAAGTCGGACGAAATCATTGAGAAAATATGTAAACAATTTTTCATTAAGTGTAAAAAACAATAAAAACCCACTTATAAAAAATATTAGTAACTATAATAAAAATAGTACAAAACGATATGTACAAAAAAGAACTAGACATTTATTAATGTAGTATACCAATCTATTATATAAATTGTTATTTTAAATATACTTGTTTATGTATATAGGTTTACATGTGTATGTATTAGGTGTGAGTGTATGAATTTATATATGTGTCTATGTATGTATGAGTATGTATGTGTGTATGTATATAAAAATGTATAGATATTTAAGAATGAATAGTTACAATTTTGTTTATTTTATTACTAGGATGTTATTTTTTTTTTCCTTTTTATTTTTTGAAAGATTTTTTTACTGTATTTTTTTCTTTCTTTATAAATTATGATTATATCAGTATATACTTAAGTTGTTTAATAGTATTTTATTTAAGTTTGAGAGTGGTTTATTTTTTGGTACAGCATTTAAAATTGTGAATTGTAAAAAAAAATTATATAAGAAATAAAGATAATTAAAAAAAAAAAAAAGTCGGGATTAGAACATTCGTGGTCTCCATGTTTATTTAAATAGTTATCAGTCTGCTTTCTTCTAAAAGAGTCTGAACATGGATATTCTCATTATAGAGGCTATTAAAACAAAATATTCCGATGTATGTGAGTTAATTTCTAGAGACGGACCATTATAAACTTTAGTTTCTATTTTCGGGGAGTATTCTATATCGGATTATTTGCTAACTTCAATGAGTGGTACAATTAATAAGTGTTTTTCCCTCTTTACAAACAAAAATTAAAATAGGTTTTAATTTCATAGGGATAAGTTCACATATCAAGGCATGAAACTAAGTTTCGCAAATAAGAAGCAGTTAAGTTGGGAATTTTTCCACTTCAAGCTAGAATTAAATTCATGGAATATATTCTTCACCTAGGCAATATCCTGGAATTCCAGCGTTGGAGATCTATCAAAATTACTATCCCAATAAAAGAAGCCGCAAAAAAACGTATACAAAAACGGTCTATCACTGAATTGAGGACAAAAATTGATTTTGTAAAGCAGGGATACGGTTCCAGTAACATCGGAAATACATCAAGAATATTTTTCCGAAATCCATCTTTAACTGCCTAAATAACTCACGTTAGCTATGAATTAGTTATGAACAAATACAATAAGTACTATGGTCTATATACACTTTACTAGGAAATGTTTCCTTACAACCACGAAAAAGGATGTGTTTTGTAAGCTATATATATATATATATATATATACACACAGTGGACCCTCGTTATAACGCGGGTCAAGGGGAAATGAAACCTCCCGCGTTATAGACGTTACCGCGGTATAACGAGGGCAGAAGTATGAATTATTGGGAGTCAAAAAATAATGAAAATGCACTCTGACATAAACTCGGGTAACAACTAAAGGAATAATACACAGTTTTTAAAAAGGAAGTGAAGGGGATTCTGTGAACCAAGAAGGCAAGAATAGAGACAACGTACGTTATCTAGGTAGGTTACCGGGAAGATATTCAATGGACATTGTCTAAGCAACACATTTCGGCTTATTTCCAGGACGATACAAGCAATGTACCCACTCTTTCCTTAAGTTTTTTAATATTCTAATAAAAATCAAACTTTCAAAAGTTCTAATATTGAAACAAAAACAATGAAACCTGGTTAGACAATCGTAATTCATTCTAAACGTCCTACTTAGTTTTACTTCCTGCGTTAACAACTAGTTATAATTTTTTTCCTTTACAAATTCCTTTTAATGTTCAGTAAAATTAGGAATGTGTTATAAAAAAAAAAAAAAAATTAACAAATCTAACTTAATTTTCGGAGTTCCCTTTTTCCCAGAACTTATCAAACTTTGGAACCTTTTCGTTTTCTTCTCTAGTTTTTATGACTCAATTTTCTAATGAATTGTTTTCAAGTTTTCTATTGTTGGTTTTAAAACCATAATACGATGTAACCTTATTTTTTTTATTAATTTTAATTGAATCAGGATCGGGACCGGAGCTTGACCCGCGTTATATCCGAATCCGCGGTATAACGAGCCGCGTTATATCGAGGGTCTACTGTACATATATAAATATATATATATATATATATATATATATATATATATATATAGAATCTTCAGATCCCCACATAACATACATGAGGCCTGAACGTAAAAAATAAACACCTTACCATCAGTAACGAAATACTTTAATTGATAATGTGAGACGTTCCATTATACAGGGAGTTCGGAAGATCGTTGGCCAAAGAGGTATCTCGAGTAGGGAGGTCCATTTTAAACCTATTTAAGGTAAATTACCTTTATACAAAGTCTTACGGGTTTTTTTTATGAATTTTTTTTAAATAATGGCCAAAACCAAACATTTATGCCTTATAACTTTACGTTTACTGATATATCAACGCCATTTTTTTTCTGTTATTAATAATACATTGTCCATGTAAAATAAAAAAGATGCAAAAAACGAAAAAAAACAAAAAAACAGGAGATCGTTAAAGGCAACAAAAAAAATTGAGAACTTCAATTTTAGGTTAAAAAAAAAAGTAAGCGCAACAGCTAAATCCAAATTATTTTTTAAAAAACTCTAGTTAATTGAAGTTCTTATTTTATTTTTTCCCTTTAACAAGATTTAACGATCTCCCGTTTTTTTTTGTATTTGTTTTTTGCATCAAATCTTTTTTATTTTACATGCACAATGTATTAGTAATTACAGCAAAAAAAGAAAAAAAAAAATCAGTAAACAACGAAGTTATAAGGGATATATGTTTGGATTTGGCCATTTTTTCAAAACAATTTATAAAATAAAAACCGTAAGACTTTTGATATAGGTAAGTGACCTTAAATAGGTTCAAAATGAACCTCCCTACCCGAGATACCTCTTTGAGATCTTCCGAACACCCTGTATAGGTAAATAATGAATTCTTTTGAGCCATTCTGAACCAGTTTATTCTAAAGCAATCAACATAAAAATGTGAAAATCGAAAAGTGAAGTCAAAATTTTATTGAAATGTAGTTAAATTAGAATAAAGTTATGTTAAATTAAATTTTACAAAATATTTAAAAATATTTGCACTTGCGTAGTAATATTAGGGAATAAAGTGATCAAATTAGTTACAATTCAAAAGCATTTTTTCATTCTGAATCGAATGAGACTATTTACATTTCGATAGGACTAACCATTCTCGATAAAAAGCGTTTTTAGCCATTTTGTCCCACTGTAGTCCAGTCAATAAAGGATTATAGAGTGCGTTTTCAGTAATCCAAGGTTTTCTTCGGAAACATGTTCAGGGTAGTTAGGAAGTAAACATACTAAAAGTCCTGGAGTTTTCGGGCCTGGGAACAGGAAGGGAGAGGGCGCGAAAGGTCCCTTTTTTGGTTTTGCGCTCATATCTCGAAAACGGTTCGTTGTATGCAAAATATGATAATTTACTAAATAAATGTAAATTAAATTCTTTACAACTTTTATTCTATACACATTTTTTATATTCTGTACCGTTTCCGAGATATACGCTTGGCAAACGTAAAAGACTTTAAGTATGTTTTACCAAGAAGTTAGAATGCATGTAACATTTGACAGGTTGAAGATAAATTGGCATATATATGTGTATTTTGAAGAAAATTTAATTTTCTACAATATTATTTATGAAAATTTTCGTCGTAGGATGAACGATTTTGAACATACGGTGGGAAGTTTAACAGAAAACGCGAGGTGAAAATCTTCGAAATTTTTCACATTTTCCAAGCGTATATCTTGAAAACGATACAGAATATGAAAAATGTCCATAGAATCAAAGTTGTAAAGAATTTAATTAAAATTTATTTAGTAAATAGTCATGTTTTGCATACGACGCACTGTTTTCGAGATATGAGCGCAAAACCAAAAACAAAAGGACTTTTCGCGCCCCCTTTTCCTGTTTCCAGGCCCGAAATCTCCAGGACTTTTAGTATATTTACTTTCTAACTTCCCTGAACATGTTTCCGAAGAAAAACCTTGGATTACAGAAAACGCACTATACACCTTTTTTCAGGCCTTCATTGACTGGACTACTTTGCGCAAACTCAGAAATAGAATAGGCCATTTTTAGGTGGAGTAATATTGTCCAACTTTAGAAGGGCTCAGAGTCACAAATAAAAATAAAATTAAAAAAAAAACAAAAAAAAAACTTGAAATGTGTGCACCAAGAATGAATACAATAGCCCATCAAACACGACAAAATAATAAAATCATTCTAGAAGCTATTTTCGTGTTTGCCCTACTGTGCGATGTGCGATGGCTATTTTAATAATATTTTGAATATATATTTTCAGTGGAAATTAATAACGAAATTTGAAAGATGGACATAGTTATTAATATGGAGGTTGGATAAAAAAGTATATAAAGACAGAATGTAACGGGCGGAGGGATACAGGGAAAAATAAATAAAACGGACAGAGAAATGTATTCTATCATACAACGTAAGGGTCTGTTGATTGATGCTCGACAGCTGACAAGCACCTCTACCTTCACAGGAAACATTTTTCTCTCTCCTCGGGGTTTAGGGCTTTTGGGGCCAGGGGGCGGAAGGGAAAGGAAAAGACGGTTTCCCGGAGAAAATCCTTCGACAAGATTGAAGGCTATTCGGAGGTTGTGCCTTCACAGGCGACAGATATTAAAGGCAAGTCTGTAGTCTGTGGGGTTTACTGGATACCGCAACAACAGCTGGAATCAAAGTCTGAGGAAGGAATAAGTTTTAGAGGAACTGTTTTCTTGAATTGGATATTGGGAGTGAATAAATGTCATTTTATCTATTAAAAAAAAAAAAAAAAAAAAAAACAGGACATCAAAAACCACTTGGATTAGTTTTTTAACAATAAACCCCAGACGTTCTATAAACGTGGTATTAGGCAATTGGTCGAAAGATGGGTTTAACAAGTTATACTAAATAATGGTGACTATATTGTACATTAAAATGTCTCTTATCCACAGAGTTTTATTTCACCCTCAAAAACCAAATGGACTTATTTGCCAACCCATACGTTACTTTAAATTTGTAGCTTCAATTTGAAATATTACAGGATTTAGCGGTTTTAAGATGGCGGAAGGATATACCGCCATTGCTGCCCATGTTGTCATTGTGTTCTGCATGATGTTTTTGGTCTCCTATAATCGAATCTAATAGTTTCTCAACTTGCTTCCTACTCAACCACCGATAATCATCTGAGATGTCTGAAATGAATATAAACCTTCTAATAAAAGAATTTCATTGCAGTTTTATCTCTGGGTTTTTTATCTACATGTCATAGATATGCCATTTGATTTATTTCCTTATTAACTCGATGTATTTTTGTTATATAATGGTAAATATGAATTAATTAATTATTAAAAATGAAAAAAATGAAAAAAAAAAAAAAAAAAAAAAAAAAAAAAAAAAAAAAAAAAAATATCAATTTCTCCCTGGCTGGGAAGAACAATATATCAAGGATATGTCTATTTTCCATTAAATTTCTGATAAAGAAACTGCCGTCAAATTTTTGATCCCAGCAACGCCAAAAGAACAAGAACGTGTCAAAAAATGTCCCAAAACATGACAAACGTAGGCATAACTTGACCTTTTTCATTCAAACCAAAATAGATTCTAAACGGTAAATCCTAGCCACAAATATCATATGACAAAAAGTATGCTTCATTAAATTTTTGACCAAGCAGCTGTCGATAAATTTTCGATCTAAGAAACACTATCAGAGCTAGAGCGTCTTAAAATGTTTCATTTTAGGGAGTGAAAAAAACGTTACAATGTGACTTTTTTCATCCGAATCAATATAGTTCCTAAACAGTTAGTCCAGCCAATGAGTGCTGAAATGAGGGTTGTAGAGTCCATGAAATATCCGATAATTATTGACTTCATAGCTTCGTTAGGAATAGTTAGAAGGTAAACATACTAAAAGTCCCCGCTCCTGGGGGGTGAGCTAACGGTGGGGGAGAGAAGTTCCATTTTTTAGGTTTTTCGATAATATCTCGAAAACGGTTGACTCTAGAAAAATATGTTTTAGATAAACATAAAAGCTAATTAAATTTACTATACAATTTATCATATATAAATTTGTCGTAATTCTAACCGTTTACGAGATATACGTTATTGAAAATCGGTTATTTTCGGAAAAAAACAAATGTCACCTCATTTTTTGTCAAACGTTTGCTTCTATTACGTTTCACAATCGTTTCTCAGAAAAAACGTCAGAATCAAAATTGTAGAGAATTAAATTTACTTTAATTCCATATATACGTTTACGGTATTTGCTTAAAATGTTTAACAAAAAGTGAGGTAAACCTTTTTGTTTATTTTTAGAATTGTCGATTTTTAATAACGTATATCTCGAAAACCGTCAGAATTTCTAGAATAATTTTGTAGGAAATTTAATGAGCTTTAATTTTGATTCGAAGCATATTTTTCTAGGGTCTGCCGTTTTCGAGATATAAATGAAAAACAAAATTGGGACCTTCTCCCCTCCCCGCACCGTTAGCTCACCCCCGAGGAGCGGGGACTTTTAGTATGTTTACCTTCCAACTATTCCTAACGAAGATATGAAGTCAAAAATTATCGCATATTCCATGCACTCTACAATGTGTTCATTGACTGGACTAAGTAGGTTATAGCGAAAAACTTTGTATGGCATAAAAACTTTTTTGATTAAATTTCTGACCAGAGAATTGTCGTAAAATTTTCGATCAGAGGAACACCAACAGTGCTAGAGCGTGTCAAAAGTATCATAGGATCATCCGTCACGGTTCGCCCACTTTCATAACTAAAGAACATAATTTTAATTTTTATAATTTTAATTTATAATTGAAGTTTTATTTATTTGTCAATAAAAATCTTTAAAGCATCAAATGAATGCTTATGACATCCGAATAAACTACATTTCGAGCTTCATCTTCCGCTCTTATGAGATTGATTTAATTGTTAGGCCTTCCAGTTCTGGAAAGCCATACATAATATTGACCGTGATTCCAAAGATCTACTACTGTGATAGCAAGATATTGTAATAGTAAAAGAAACTTCAATCGGAAGTTTTAATATTTTTGTTGTTCCGTCGCCGTTCCAGTGAGAATTATACATCAAAATTTCCACGCTTGGCAGTAATTTTTAACCTGGTGCCATTAAACTGATTAGATTGTTGAAAAGTCCTTAAAAGCAAAATTGGAAATCCAGTTTTTAATTGTAATTAATAAGTTAATAATCCAGGTAGGAATTTATTAGCGATATAGCGGTCGATTTTAAAACTTCAGTAAGATCCAAATATCGCACAACATATTTGTAGGTTTTTTAATAACAATTTTATAGAAAAATAAGTAAATTTTATTATCAATTTCAAGCATTATATAATACCGTAACATTGTAACCTATCTTGCAGAATGGCGATTTTGAAACTTCACTGTTTTCCACACATTATCGCTTTAAAAAAAAAAAAAATCAATTTTAAATCAGTAGATTTTATTATTGTTAAAACTTCCTGTAAGTGGCTTAAATTTAGATTAAGTGGTTAAAATTTAGTCATTTAGAAAGACGCTGGCCACCTATCGGTAATTTTTCAAATTTCACTGTTATCCACATATTATAACTCTTTAAATAACAAAATAATTGAAAATCGGTAGATTTTATTATTTCTAAACGTTCCTGGAACTATAAAGATGATGTGGTTAAACTTTGGTACTGATAGGTTAGTATAGATAGTATGTATAGGTTAGTGATCACAAACGAAAAATGGCTTGTCCTTTTATATAGTATAGATTCATGAAAGATATTCCAAGCACATTTGAGATGAAAACTTTTCCAGTCTTTAAAGCAGATTATGGATCGAAGTTTATCACAAATGTAATATTATTGCTGAAAGATTTAGAGGTGAATAAAATGTATGTTATTTCATTATTTTCATACGTTTTGATCAATGCTGGGATCTTCAGAGCTAAAATTTTATAAATAAAGACAACAAATTCGTGTGGAGGAAACAAAATGGTTCACTATTGACTAAAAGCTAGGTTCAATCTTTGTTAATAGTTTAGGTTTTATTTTCTAACTGTATAGTACCATATCAGTCAAAAACAGTATTACATTTTAAATTTCTGCACTGAGAGACCACATCAAAGCTCTCTTGGTTCAAACAGGTGGAATGTAAGAAACTAAACTATTTCCCAAAAGTATATTTTATGAAAACGGTTCTTGAGAAGTCAAAGGCAACTTCCTCGGATATCTGTTTTAATTTCCTTTTAGACTTGCGGTAGCGGATGAAGGGGCGTGCTTACACGAGAGCCAAAGCCAACATGGAGTCAAGGGTTAACTTGATATTTCTTTGATGGGCCTCTTTATATATACATATACTTTCTGTTTTCATGAGTTTAGCGTAAATATGGAATTTCATAAACCTAAAACTAAATAATCATTTTTAATAATTAATTAATTCATATTTACCATTATACTCGTATAACAAAAATACATCAGGTTAATAAGAGAAATGAATCAAATGGCACATCTATGACATGCAGATAAAAAACCCAGAGATACAACTCCAATGAAATTCTTTTATTAGAAGGTTTATATTCATTTCAGACATCTCAGATGATTATCGGTGGTTGAGTAGGAAGCAAGTTGAGAAACTATTAGATTCGATTATAGGAGACCAAAAACAACATCATGGAGAAAACAATGAACAACATGGGCAGCAATGGCGGTATATCCTTCCGCCATCTTAAAACCGCTAAATCCTGTAATATTTCAAATTGAAGCTACAAATTTAAAGTAACGTATTGGGTTGGCAAATAAGTCCATTTGGTTTTTGAGGGTGAAATAAAACTCTGTGGATAAGAGACATTTTAATGTACAATATAGTCACCATTATTTAGTATAACTTGATAAACCCATCTTTCGACTAATTGCCTAATACCACGTTTAGAGAACGTCTGGGGTAAAAAAAAACTAATCCAAGTGGTTTTTGATGTCCTGTTTTTTTTTTTTTTTTTTTTTTTTTTTTTTTTTTTTTTTTTTTTTTTTTTTTTTTTTTTTTTTTTTTTTTTTTTTTTTTTTTTTTTTTTTTTTTTTTTTTTTTTTTTTTTTTTTTTTTTTTTTGGAGTCGCCTTCCATTTATGGAGTTCTGCAGAGTCCGGAATAAGTGGTAGTCACTTGGAGCTAGGTCTGGTGAATACGGAGGATGGGGCAAAAGGTCCCATCCAAAGCTTGTCTTGGTGGAACATCCTTTCGATTTGCCAGTTCTGGGCGTTTTTTTTTTTTTTTTTTTTGTTTGTCCTGATGGTTATAGCTCGTTTCAATTTCTTTTTGGCGACCAGACAGTGAAGCGTCATTTATGTCAAAATTTCCTGAACGAAATTTGGCAAAGCAATTTTGACAATTGCGTTCGGTTAAGGAATAATCTCCATAAACACTGTACAATTTTTTTTATGGGATTCTGCAGCACGGTTACCTTCTTTAAAGTACAAATTTGCCGAAATTTTTTTCCATGTTCACTGTGCAATAGCAATCACAATACTAAGCTAATGTAAACAAGAATTTGCAGAACATGTTGACATATTACAAACAGAGTAAGCAATCCATCGTAGGAATTCATTCATCAGATAAGTAATGGACGATGATGTTATGAAAATAAACAGAAAAAAAAAATGAAAGGACTTATTTGCCAACCCAATATATAGATTTTAACACACTTAACAACTCTAATATTTTTTATCACATATTGCAAACCTCAATATAAGTCTAATCTAGATCTCTGGCTAAATTTCTTTTCAACCATTTCACTTCGAAGCATTAACTTGAGGCAATACTGCGCACGTGCCTATTAATGCATTAGCTCAATATGTTCTAGAAATGGTCTGTGGGGAATGTGAGTCATGAGGATCGGTATAATATTGCTTCGCTAGTTACTTCGTCTAAGTGTTGCTGGGGACAAATTTGTTTTTGTCCATTCCAAAATGTTTTAGAAATATACTTTGACCGGCAAAGTAGAATCATTAATAAAAAAAAAAAAAAATAGAGATCATTGGTCTAATGTTTTTTTTGTACCATTTTATAAGCGGAGTTCCGCCCCTTTACGCACCCAGAATACCTTCTATCGATTCTAACCTTCTTCCGATTTATTTCCATGTTTTAGTCGCTACTTTTAGAGGAAAAAAGTTATACTCATTAATTTACAGAGAAAATTTAAATCCATGTTCAAACTAATTCAAACTAAAACACTTCTATTTACCTTCTGATATTAAAATGAGAAATAAGTAAATAATGAAGAAGAAATGAGAAAATATCAAAATATAAAACTACTAAATCAATGTTAAATTCATATTATATTAAATCAGAATTAATATAATGCTAAATCACCAGTAATGTTAACTTCTGATAAACATTCTGATGTCAGAGAAGTGTAAGTAACATATTATAAATATATAAAACACAAAATCCTTGTTGAAAGTTATGATGTTAATTTCTGCTATATTTTCTCAAGGGAAGTGGAAATAAGAAAATATGAAACCTGTGAGATAATTTCTTACATGTATTTTTAGATCTATGTGTTTTATTGGAATAATATTAAATTTGTCTCTCTTTAGGGCAATAAGTAATACATCGACAAATAATACATTCACAAAATATGTAAACTGAAAATTTTTCACTTAAATTAATATAACAAATACACATATATAAAATACCAAATCCATGTAGAAATTAATCTTTTTAGCTTAAGTAACACTTTTACACATTAGAGAAGAGCAAATAAGAAAACATCTATTACACTAAATCCTTTATGAAACTCATGTTGTTAACTTCTGTTTCACCTATTTACATTTAAGAAGACTAAATATCAATATAACAAACTAAACAACACAATCCAAGTTGAAACTGTAGAAGTGATTGTTTACATGTGAGGTTATAGGAAAGAACTATCGATAAATGTAAACTCGAAGTGAAGCGTAAGGATCGAACTGGTCGGTGTAGCGCGGGTGAGGCCAGTTTGGTGCCTCCTCTTAACCCGACCGTTACCAAAAAAAGTTTTATATTAAATTCTGAGGACATGTTCTTTTCAGACGCCTCCTAGGGTTATTGGAATTAGAGTGGTTATAGAGTTTGCTGTGACAGGATAGGTAGCTGGTTTGGGTTAAATCAGAAACATATTGAACATTAAGATTCTTATGGATACGTTAAATTCTTACAAAGCAAGGAGCATTGAGAGTTTTTGAAGGATTTTGGATTGTAAGGATTGGATACGAGATGAATTAGATGTAGCAGATAAAATTGTAGTTTTATATTCTATCTCTTTAGCACAACCGAAACCCGCTGTCCGGAAATTAATGCAGGATTTCATGTTTAAACCAAAACCTGATATTATCATTAAAGAGATTAATTATCAGGTTTTGGTTGTGGTAAAGAGTTAGCATACAAAACTACATTTTAACGTGAAAAAAATGTTTCCCCATCTTAACTGAGAGCTAAGAAAAAAATGATAATATGTGATTTTCATATTTTATTTTTTTCTCGGCTCCCAATGCTCATTTGCGAATATAACTCTAGTTTTGCACTATTATAGGTACCTACTTCCCACACAAAAATCGGCATTCAAACCTTTGAGTTACAAGTCACAGCTGAGAACTTGCAGCCTTAATGTGAAAGATACCCGATGATTTTATTTATTTTAAACGTGAAATTTCAACACAACTAGGGTTGATGAGTTAATTGCCACTTCTATTGGAATTAGGTTTATTTGAAAACTGGTTTCGAATGTTAAACATTCAACATCAGTTCATCAGTTCTTATTCAAAAACATTTATAATTCTTATATAAAACATACTGGTCCTTCCCCTTCCACTCTTGATATCTTTCAGAAATCCGTTTTACCTCCTCGGGTAAGTACTAATATATTTCTTGTCTTACATTTTTGTTTATACCTGTACCTCGGAGGTACACAACACTCTGTCCTTTTTATACCAAAAATGTATTATTACGTATTCTTATTCACCTTTTCCTCCTTTATACAGAGGTATAGAATTCTATGTCCTAGAAAAATTAATTGTAAGGTAAGTTACATAAAAAAGTTTCTATTTATTTATTTTTTTTTGGAAGGACGGGTTACCAACCTATTCTAGCCTGGATAAAAAGTCAAGATTTCGTACACATAAGTATAATAAACAGTTCAGGAAATGAAATCTTTTTTCTTTAAACTGCTCTCCTGTAAAGTAACGGAAATGTGACGTAGTGTTCTGTACCTCCGAGGTACAGATATAATCTATGTAATCAAAGTGATGTTTTTAAAACTTTGTTCTCGAATTGATGGTGATTGTTCAACATTCGAAACAAATATTTTCAAATTAAAATAATTCCAATAGAAGTGGCAATTAGTTCAGCAATCATAATTGCATTGATCCTTCTATTCAATTATGAGTACCTCAAGTTAAATTTCAATGTTTATGTTAAAATCAATATTGGAGATATCTATTATCTGGTTTATATTACACGGTCCATGATAAGTGATTGAGGAAAATTCAATATTGCGGACAAATAGCAGATGGACCCATCCCACCCCCGGACTCACAGATATAGAAACCATTTTTCTCTTCCTTGGCGAACCTCCCCCCCAGGAACGGGTGAAATATTCAGAAGGCACTGGCCATATAGCAGGAGCAGGCGCCCTCTCTGCTAAAAAGCTGCATCCGGCCAAAAAAGACTTCCTCTCAGTGAAAATTGTTTACTTATTTGTGGCGAGGGCGAGGGGCGAGGGGGGGGGGGTTGAAATTTAGGCGGCGCTGGCTGATATTTAGCAGCAGTGAGGGGGGGGGGATATTTTTTCCTCCGGGGGTGGGGGGTGGGGGAAGAGGGGGCCCCAGATTTATGGGGCCCGGTCCACCCTCCAGTCGACTCTTTGGGAAATTGTAAATATTCACTGGAACGATATCACTGGCCCGTTTTTCCGACCTGCCGCCGGACCAAGTTCCATCCTCGCCGCCAGGTTAACGAATTGCCTCTCGGGTGTGTCGTTTTCAAAACTGGGATGCTCTATGAGGGAGTGCCTCCGGCAGATAAAAGCGATGTTCAAGCTTTAAAATTTAAAACTGTATACATTTAAGTTTGCTAAATAATTTTCGGAAAAGATGAATGAAAGTTGAATTTTTATGTTTTTCCTTTATTTAGATTTTTTAAAAAAAGGGGGTGTGGCTGTGTCATGGACACGGCCGTGTGTTATACGTGAATACCTTTATATAAAATATTTAGCATAAAAACAAGGAAACAAATAATTATTGTTTTACAATAAATCTTTATTAATTATAGGTCAGTTATACGAAAAGTACGACACAAATGGCATACAAGATACATCGAAATTTCTGGTAAATCCAGGGTGGATATGCACACGCCCGAGTACGAATTTGAAGATGGCCTTTACGTTTACTAGACAGACATCAACAGGTTTTGCATCATTCATTGCCGAATAAATTTCCGAAATGTCAATGTTAACTCTATTACAATCAGTAAAGCTATTGATGTTGCGATAAATGGCGACTCCACTGGCATAGCGACTTGACGATGATACCGCTACCGATGATGTATTTGCACTTTGTTCTTAGCGGTATTACAGTATGGTCTCAGTTCAAAGCGAGGCACATTCACTGGCACGGAATTTTCCAACCAAGTTGCGCTGATTGTCAAATAATCAGATCGGTTGATGATTTTATCGGTAGAAACGTCTTCTGAGAACGCGACCAAGCTTTGTGCATTAATGACGGTAAAAAGTACGAAACTATGCTGATCAGGAACTTTTACGTTCCCGACACAGCTGGACTCGGTCATATGGTGTTTTATTATCACCATTAGATTGTTCTTGAGAAGCCCTATCCAACCGTATACGATCTCTGTATTTGGTTTTGGCTTTTCGACGCGTATAGGCCGACTTTATATATTTTTTATAATATTTTTTTATTCTAACACCTTATTATATTTACTGTCACTACTTTAAACCAATGTTTTATATACAATCGATAAATTTTGACTACAGGTGACGATTAAAACTTAAAAGTTATACTAACTGCAAATTTTGATACGCAGCAAAATAACCTCAAACTTGCGGCTCTTCCCTTTACACCGCGCGAGATGCCTCACTGTTCTCGCTTATCGTAATGAATTCTTTGATTCTTGAGCTATCCAGTGGTATAATTTAATTTTGGATGTAGAGGATAAATTCGAAACTACAACGCCAAACTGTATCCCCCGATTTTGCTATCATTAGGTTTGGATTGCCCTGATATATTAGCAAATTTAAAAACGCATTCATGTCAAAAATAAATTCACTATACAAGAGGAAAGTTCGAACAATTATTGTAAATTAAGTATGTATACCTTATTAATGTTTATTTCTGTAAAAAAAAATTAATTAAATTGTCTTAAAAGTTTCTTAGATTGTAAATTTTAGTGTTAGATAAATATACACGGCACCAAAAATTGTAATAAAATAAAATAAATAAGATAAATTGCTAATTGAGATTTTTTTACTTTCTATTTAAAAAAAACATATAAAACTATTTGACTTTTCTATGTATTCTCTTAGTACAGGTATGCAAGTTTAAAATGTCGTTTATTTCTTAAAATATATACACAGTAATTTAAAAAAAAGGATAATATATTTTATTCAAAGTACTGACCCTCGCTTTCTACACATTTTGCCCATCTCTCGGGCAATATATGGATACCATTCCAAAAGAATGCTTCATCTTTATTTGAAATCCATTCATCGAGACATTTTCGTACGTTTTCGAAATTGTTGAAGTGTTGCTCCGCCAATGAGTGTCCCATCGATGAGAAGAGGTGATAATCAGAAGGCGCCAGGTCAGGTGAATACGGCGGGTGGGGTAGGAGTTCCCAACCAAGCGAAGAAATCGTTTCCTTAGTCAATCTGGCTGAATGTGCAGGAGCGTTATCATGCTGAAGAATGACTTTGGCGTGCCTGTGAGCCCATTCTGGGCGTTTTTCGATCAATGCGTGACTCAAATTGATCATTTGTTGTGTCGGTAGCGCTCGGTGTTGACTGTTTCGCCGGGTTTGAGAAGCTCGTAGTAGACTACTCCCTTCTGATCCCACCACACACACAGCATTGTCTTCTTCCCAAAACGATCCGGTCTTGCACTCGATGTGGATGGTTGTCCTGGCGTTACCCATGATTTTTTTTTCGTTTGGGATTCTGAAAATAAATCCATTTTTCATCGCCAGTTATAACTCGATGCAAAAAACCCTTTCTTTCGTGGCGTAAAAGCAGCATTTCGCACACAGTTTTTTCGTGTTTTTCCATCTGTCGTTCGTCCAATTCATGTGGAACCCATTTTCCAACCTTTTGAATCTTTCCCACAGCTCTCAGGCGATCGGAAATGGCTTGCCTAGTGACATTCAACTGTTCTGCCATCATTTGTTGGGTTTGGGTATTGTCTTCGTCTAATAAAGATTGCAATTCGAAGTCCTCAAACTTTTTTGGTCGATTTTCTCGTTTTTGATCAGTAACATCAAAATCACCACGTTTGAAACTTTGAAACCAACGTTCACATGTCCTGACGGTTGGAGCAACATCGCCATAAGTCTCAACAAGAATTCGATGACATTCAGATGCCTTTTTCTTTTGATTAAATAAGAAAATCATGACATGCCGCAAATGCTCTTTATTTGGCTTAAAATTAGACATTTTTAACACCAAAGAAAGGTATGATACGTCCACGTAAACGACTTAAAAACAACCGACTTTTGTAAACAAATGACTAACAAACAAAATAGCGTTTAGAGATAAGCAAATCCTTCAATAGGCTAAGAGCGCATTCTATTGGAATTAAAACGACATTTTAAACTTGCGTACCTGGTAGATAGATAATAATACTTTATTTACATTTTTACAATTTACAATTCATATTAAGTATTCATGTTCCGGCATAAGTCCTCTACATGAATAATATAATTTTATAATTGTGAATAGGCTTTACAGTTCAAAGTAATTCTCTTAGTATTTCTCGTTCAAAGCTCCCAATTTATTACAAAAAGACTACTTTACATGACTCTCCAACCCCATATCATAAACCTTCAAGAATGGTGTAAAAAATGGAGAATCAAAATAAATCCAAGCAAATCTCACCAAATAACCTTTACCCTTCGTCGTAAACCTAAGACATCCTGCCCTACAGTATCCTTTAATCATATTCCACTAATCCCTGTTGAACATATCCGCTACCTAGGATTCCATCTAGACAAATGTCTTACTTGGAATTCACATACAAGACTAAAACGACAAGAAACTGCCCGACGTTACAGACTACTTCAACATTTATTAGACAAACGTTCAAAGCTCCCAATAAATTACATGAGTCTCATATACATGTCAGTGATTAGACCTGGACATATGGAGTTGAGCTTTGGGGCTCTACTAAACCATCCGATTTATCTCGTCTCCAATCCTTACAATCCAAAATCCTTCAAAAAATCCTTAGTGCTCCTCACTTTGTCATCAATTAACATATCCAAAAAGATATTAATGTTCCATATGTTGCTGATTTAGACTAAACCAGACACCTATTCACAGTAAGCTCCATAACCACTCCAATCTACTAGTTTTTCAACTTGGTAATAATTTTGGTTCAGCAGAAATAATATTATTTATCCCATCAGGTTAGATTTTAATTTCTAACTATAAACGTATATGGTACAGAAAGGTTCAGTTGTTTTACCATTTTAAACTATCTATAATGGTTCTAACCTCATATCAGTCGATTTTCAAATTTCACTGGGATTCACATGTTACACCACATATTCAATAATTTAATTAAATATAAGTAATTTTTTTTAACAATTTCAAGTTCTATATAACACCGTACCTTTGCAACCTCTCATTTAGAATGGCGCTGACCACCTATCAGTAATTTTTCAAATTTCACTGTTATCCATATATCATAAATCTTTAAATAACAAAATAATTGTAAATCGGTAGATTTTATTATTTCTAAACCTTCTTGGAACTATAAAGATGATGTGGTAAAAATTTGGTACATATTGGTTTAGTAATTTTCGCGGTTGGTGAACATAAACGAAAAATGGCTGGGTTTCTTATATAATAATGGGATGTATGAAAAAAAATGACCGTTTTTGAATAAAATATTTGTATTATTATTTCTTTGATATAAAATACAATTAATACTCAAAGTATAGTCCATTGTTATCTACCGTCTTTACCCATCTGCTAGCCAATTGCTCGATGCCTACATGATATCATTCCTTAGGATGGCTGTCAAAGAACTCTTGGACAGCATTTTCAACTTCCGCAAAATAATAAAATTTTTGCCCTTGAAGAAAATGATCCATGGATCGAAATAAGTAGTAATCCGAAGGTGCGAGGTCTGGACTATATGGTGGATGAGGCAGGAGTTCAAACCCATGAAGTTCTGTAAACTTTTCTGCTGATTGTTGAGGAGTAAGTTCGTGAGGGACCAGTCTACAGGTCTTTTCACCTTCCCCATGGAGAGAAGATGGCGACTAGCAGTATCTTTCGATACCCCACACTCCCTGGCAAGTTCGCGAGTACTTGTGGACGGATTTGACTCAACAGCTTCCTTCAGAACCTCATCAGTATCCATTAATGGCCGCCCGAAACCCTTCTTCCTTTCTCCACTTCTAAATTTTTCAAACCAACGCCGCGCAGTGCGCTCTTCAAGGACACCTTCCCCTTCATATTTAATAATTTCACGAGTTGCTTCAGCGGCTGTGAAATTTTTTTTTCCAGTAATGTCTTAAAATTACCAGAATTTTGTAGGACACAGTCATGTTTCTTCTTTGAAATAAATAACTGAACAGAGGCTTTTTCTGAAGAAGTCCAGTGTTAGTAAACAAGCTTAGAGAATGCTCTAAAGGGATTATTAAGTATTCGTAAATAATAAATAGCATTAAGATATTTACAGACTTTTGAACTCTGGAATTTGATAAAACGGTCATTTTTTTTTTTTATACGCCCTATTAATATATATTTACATTTATTTGAAGATAGTGCTGAAAACGATAGTATAGATATCTAAATTAATCTTACATTTTTAAATATATGTGTGATCTAGAGAGAACATTAATCAGAATGCAGGAGATAATGCTATAATTAAGCTCCTGTGAGATAAGGCAGGACGTTGAGATAGTCCTTACCCTGATAGTCCTGCCATGATATCCTCTCGTCTATCTTAGTCCTGGCCCTAGTCCGCCCTGTACCTATTTGTGTGTACATTTAGTCATTAATATAATTCTATTATATTTTTTATAGCGTAATGGATCAAATTTATTATTTATGTTTTTCATATTCAATTTTGAAGATCGAATAATGAGACAGATGTTATATCATCCAAGGATCGACACTGTGGTCAAGAGACTTTTCTGGGGCAGAGCCAGCCTCTATAAACTGGAGCCCTCATTAACTGGGGAAAAATCTGGCGATAGTTTGATATTAGGAGAGTAAACGCACTTAGGAGGTGCTAAATTCTTATCATAATATCTTGACTAGAAGGTAGGTTTTAATGTGTGAGCTCCTTTTGACTCTGTTTCTCCTGATACGAAATAAACGTATGAAACCTCAATTTTTAATTTTAGGAGCCTGTTTTATTCCACTAGTCCCTGTTGAACAGATCCGCTACATAGGACTCCACTTGGACAAACGTCTAACTTGGAATCCGCATACAAGACTAAAACGACAAGAAACTGCTCGTCGTTACAGACTACTTCAACATTTACTAGACAAACGTTCAAAGCTCCCAATTAATTACAAAAGACTCATATACTGTGATACCTAACTGTAGCTTTGGGGATCCAATAAACTATCCCCTTTAGCTCGTATTTAATCCTTACAATCAAAAATCCTCAATGCTCCTTACTTTGTCACCAATAAACTTATCCATAAAGATCTTAATGTTCCATATGTTGCTGATTTACCCCACACCAGATACCTATCCTTTCATAGTAAGCTCCACAACCACTCAAATCCGCTAGTTTCTCAACTTGCTTCCTCCTCCATCCCTCCGAGGCGTCTGAAAAGAAGATGGCCTAGGGACCTGTTAGTGTAGATTTTATTGAAGTGCTAATAGTGAGTAGTTCTTCACAAGTTATTTACATGCAATTGTATTCACTGTAAACACATTTACTTGTTGTATATTATTTTGCACAGTTGTAAATATCAATAAATGGAAAAAAAAAAAAAAAAAAAAAAAAAAAAAAGGAGCCTGTTCGACACGCATCTCGGGTCAAAATTTGACATCTTACTTGTCAAAAATTTAATGTAGGAGATTTTTTGTTATATAACATTCGTCGCTAGAACTTACAGTTTAGAAGCAATATTGGTCTGAATAAAAAAAAAAAAAATCAAATTTGAAACCTCTATTTTTAAGTACAATTAGTACTGATGAATTAATTGCCACTTCTATTGGGATTATTTTATTAGAAAACTAGTTTCGAATGCTAAACATTCATCTTCAGTTCTCAGGAGGTCTAAGCTGTTTATCGTCATCTCTAATAGGTATTCTGGGTAAAGGATGTCGTATTGCATTATGGGTAACTGAAGAAAATCAGTCGTATATGAATGAAGTGGTTTTCTTTACATATGTAGTTGTAAGTTCTATTTTTATGAGTTAGAGAAAACGATATATCGTTAGGTAAGTATCGATATACTGTGGAAAAAGTATCGATATTTCGATATATGGTGTATCGATCCCTAAGGGCAATAAATTCTTTGGTTGCTGCCTTTGCAGTTTGACCTATATTTTTTTCTTCTGACATTGCACGTGTGTTAATAAAATGTAAATGAACCCATAAAAAAAAAAAGAAGTCAAAATGAAATAAATGATTGATCAAAGTAGAAATTGGCATAAGTAGTAGGAACAATAACATTCTTGTAGATTATAATTATGACAACACTCAACAATACAACAACTACACAGAGTCACAGACTACATTTCAGTCGCACTAGAGGACAGACTATATGCTAATGCCGTATATCTGGATGTAGCTCAAGTGTTCGAGGCACAATGAACTACTTTACAAACTAAAATCCTTTTTACCTTCGACTTATTATATCTTATACTTCTTTCGTTGCTTTTCGATAGATACTTCTCAGTCCGTCGGGGTAAGGACATCTCTTCTATTCATCCGATCAAGGCCGGAGTTCCGCAAGGATCAATTCTTGCACCTTTGCTGTACATAATATACACACCTGACATTCAAACTAACCCTGACACAATAATAGCGACATACGCAGACGATACTGCAATTCTGGCAAGACCTTCAGACATCAATCAGGCTTCACTGACTCTCCAACAATAATCACAAGACTGGTTCGAACAGTGGAAAATTAAACTTGACAATGACAAATCTATGTCCTGCAGTCTATATAAATAATGAACCCATTCAACGAACAAATACAGTTCAGTAGGTAGGGCTTACTTTCGACAGAAGTCCCATAATCCTATTTTACTATAGTCCAGTAAAATAATGGTTTGCCGAAGAAAAAACTGCTGAACTTTTATTCTCAACGGATCTTTATGTTTTTTGGGGTGCTGAATCCGAATCTGAAGTTTGCTACCACGGCAACCATCGGCTTTATATTCAAAATCGCAAAAAAAAATGCCAAAAAAAAAACGCGTTATTTTTGTGTTTTTATCTATAACACGAAGCTTTTTTCGAAGAAAGTCTTTAAATATTAATTGTAGCTGGAACTAGTACCAACATAATGAAAAAAAGTAATCCGAAATTGGATCATTTTTCGCGAAGTTACGTTATTGGTAAAAAATGGAGAAATTGGCCCACTTTCCGTCAGTCCCACAGCTCCGCGAAAACACGTTTGTCGTACTCTTTTGGCTATAACTCTGAAACTATTTGTCCGATACAACATTACTTTTTTTCATCTTAAATCTGATTAAATTTACTATCAGAATCTATAAATGAAGTTTTAATCAAACCCCGTAAAATATATATGCCAGCCCGCTAATAAAAACTAACTCATCAAATATTTGTTCGATCCCAAATTTCTCTTTTCTATCTCAAAGCTGATTAAATTCGCTATCAGAAGCTATTTATGTAAATTATATTAAATCCTGTAAACCACCCAAGCTAGCACGCTAAATGTGTATGTTTTGGCAAAATATGTAAATTACGAAGTGTTCAGTAGACTGGTGTCGATATTTCACGGTGTTAATTATAAGTAACATATATAGGATCTAATAGTAAATTTAATCAGCTTTTAGATAAAAATATTAAATGTTGGATCGGACAAATGGTTTTAGAGTTATAGCGAATAATGTGCCAAAAAAAAAACATGTATTTTACAAAAAAAAATGCAAAGATAAATAAATATTTACTTTTGGTTCAACGAATTCTTTAATTAAGTTTTTATATCTTGTTCGAATTTTCCTTTGATATCTGACGATAATCTGTCTTTTAGTAGTATAAACACGTTTGTTCGATTTTGGGTTTTCGCGCGGGTTAATATTCAACTAAATTTAAATATCTATTTTTTTCCTAAATTTACTGGATAGTCTGCTATTGGTACTTTTATCGATTATTGTTTTCCTAAAGTATAGATTGACACTGACTTTGTTTTACGATTCTCTCTGTTCTATTATTCGACATTTTCAATTTTCAACATCAAAATTTACGATAAGAGATGCATTTTCCGATGTTTCATTTCGCGGTAAAATTGTTCTATTAAAATCATTAATAATAGTATCAGGGGTCCTTCAGATTCTGTTAAATTAATTTCTACTCGCGCTAGTGCGTCAGCTGACTTTGTTTTTCATGACCTTTCTATATCTTTATTTCAAATTAAATTCTTTTCGAGTTTTAGTTTCCAACGATATAATTTTGGAGTTTGGATCTTTTCAATGATTGTAAACCACTGAAGTGGTTTGTGATCCGTTTGAATGATAAATGTTCTGCCATAAAGTACTGGTCGGACAATATTTGGTAGCCCAAACAATAGCTAGAAGTTCGCGTTCAATAGTGGACAGTTTTGATTCACTTTCGTTTAAAGTACGGCTCGCGTAAGCTATCGGAAGATCTCGTCCTCGTGCGTCTGTGACAATACAGCGCCCAAGGCTACGTTTGATGCATCTGTCGTTAAACAAAATGTTTTGTTAAGTCCCGGATATTGCAGGATGGATTATTAAGGCAAAATATTTTTACTGGTTGATCAAAACTATCTAAATAATTTTTATCCGCGATGTTAAATTTTCGATCCTTTTTTTAAAACATGGGTCAAAGGTTTTGTGAGGTGTGCAAAATTTGGAATAAAACGGCGATAATATCCTAGTAGTTCCAAGGAAAGCTTTAATTGTTTAGTAGTCTTCGGTATGGGGATAATTTTTTATAGCAAGGATTTTTATTAGGGTTTTGGTTTTACCCCACTCCTTTCCGTTTGATGTGACGAGATGTCCTAAATAGTCTATTTCCCCTTTTTTAGAAATTCGGTTTTATCGGGCTGAATTTTTAAGTTAGATTCTCTTAGGGTTTTTTAGAAAAAAACTTGCTTTAAAATTGATAGAATGCTCCTGAAGGGACGTACTGTAAATTATTATATCATCTAACTAGGCAAAACACAATTGGGAACGCCCATGAGTATGTTTGTTAATCACTCTCATAAATGTTGGTGGACTATTTTTTAATCCAAAGGTAACCTTAGGAACTCGTAATGACCGTTTACGGTTGAGAATGCTGTTTTTTAGGGATACTCTCTTCATCCAATAAATTGGATGAAACGAACTTGTTAGGTCGATTGTTGAAAAGTAACTGCTTTTGCCTAATTTATCCAGCAGTTCGGTTATATGCGGAATAGGATACTTATCATCGACCGTTTGTCCCGCCCCTCATTTAATTTCCTATAATCAATTACTATTCTCCCTGTTTGTATTCCCGATTGGTCTAATTTTTTTGGAACTACCCAAATTGGACTATTGTAAGGTGAAAAAGAAGGGCGAATGATTTGTTGCTCTAGCATTTCGTCAATTTGTCTTTTCACTTCGTTTTTGAAATATTTGAGGATATCGGTAATTTTTAGTATAGACTGGGATCTCGTCTTTAGTTAGGATTTTATGTTTGATTTGCGTATTTGCAGTTAGTGGAGTACCTTTTAAATAAAATAGATCAGAATATGTGTTTTATTAAAGTTTTGAATTTTTTTTTTTCTTCTTCGTTTAAATGGTCCCGTGCGAATAAGATTTTTGACTTCATTGAAATCTGATGCGTTTTGTTTTAATTAAATTGTTATATATGAGATTCGTTATTTTTAAAATTCTGATTGGTTTCACAAGGATTGGGGTTTTAATAGTTTTAATCTAAATGACCGATCCGAATTATTTTTTACCGTACATATAGCTTCGTTATTTTTAATTGAAATTAAAACCTTCATGAACTTTTTTAAGACAATTATTGAAACGGTATGAGGAATGATTCCTTCTCCATTTGAGATATTTTTGATTGGAATTTGATTACGGTTTCAGAATCGTTGTTTAAGATGTAAGTATATTTCAGATTGAGGGGGTCTGTTGTCATAATGAATTGTTAAATTGCCAAAAGGTGTGATTAGTATATCATTTACTAAATCATTTTTCGCACCTAATAATTTAAGACTGTCTTTCCAAACAATAAATCGAATTTAGGATGGAAGTCAAAATGCCAAATTTCAGGGGGTTTGGGTGTTGGGAAATATTTAGATGAATACACTAACATTTTAGCGTTTATAAAATTTTGTATAGAAGAACCGTGCGTCGCTAGAAAGTAAGTTTAAATGGTTCGTGAGTACTGTTATTAACAAAATCATCTGTTATTTGCTACCAAGGAAACGGATACAAGCGATTTTTTGTGCACGCAGTGTCTATTAGAATTTTAAGTTTGACTTTGGTGCGAATTATCTATGGAATAGAGCACTGAAAACGTGGTTAAATTAAATAGGTCTATTACCGTCCTGGTTTCCTGGCTAGGGCTGGGATTCTAAAAAAATTACTTTGATCAGCTATCCAATTATTTTGATCAGTGTATTGTTGATTTGGCTTGAATGATTGTCGTCGGAAATGTGTAGGGCATTGGGATAGTCGGGTGGTTGAGGGGCATTTTGGTAAAGGTCAGGTAAGTTGGGGTGGGATCACGTTACGGACTGTTCCGAGTTTAGATTATAAAGATCTTCAATTCATTGGTTTGGTTTTTTCCGAGAACTGGGTATTGAGAAAAAGATTTAAATTTTACTAACTTTGATCAGGTTGTCTCTGATATTGGGAATTACTTCTAATAATTACTACTATTGCACTCTCATAGGGGAGGGGTTGACTGAATTTTAGGTTGTTGGGGTCTATATTGATTGATCATTTAGGTGTGGCTATATATTGATTAGGTTGTTGGGGTCTATATGAATTATGTTGTTGTGGGTCTATAGCTGGATTAGGTCTTGGGTCTTATACTGGAGTTTGAGATTACATTTTTAGCAGTTGAATTGGGGGGGGGGGGGGGGGGGGGGGGGTGGGGGGGGGGGGGGGGGGGGGGGGGGGGCTTTTGGTAACTGAGTTTCCTGGGAAATAGTTATGAATTGTTTGGCGATTTTTGATGTATTGGGTGGGTATGGTTTCTGGTGTTGGGCGATGAAGTGTCGCTGACAAATTGAAAAAAATCGTTCGTTAGGCAGTGTTTATTGCCTGAGTGTAGGTCCTATCGTATTTTTGGGTTCTCATGAACGAGCCATGCGGTTTGTTCAAACTCCTTTTAACCAAACTCTTAGTTCTAATTTTTGGTTCGAGATATTTCGTGGAGGACTAACGCCTCATCGGCATTTCGCTCCGTAAATAACTAATTTGCAACTTTACTTGTTTTTTGTATTTTATTATAAATTCGAAGGTGTTTCTGTTGCCTTGTTTCTTCCCGCCATTTCAATCATTGAGAGTGTACACGCGTCGCGTTTTGTCGGGCGTACCCTTGTTTTAACTCCTTTTTAATACGTCCCAGGTATTGTAAGTTCTATTAATATTAACCATTTATAAAATATATATATATATATATATATATATATATATATATATATATATATATATATATATATAATACATCTAATTCTAATTGTGGATGGAGAGAGTGGCCAAGGATGTCCTTCTTCGGCCTCAAAAAATCGTCAGATCCTGGCAGATCTGTAAAACAGTGTCCTTAAAAACCGTTAAAACAGCAATCCTTAAGGACGAAAAAGCTAATTCTAATTGTGGATGGGGAGAGTGGCCAAGGATGTCCTTCGGCCTCAAAAAATCGTCAGATCCTGGCAGATCTGTAAAACAGTGTCTATTTGACTGTTTTAAGACGGCGGAAGGATATTATATATATATAATAATATATATAAAAAGGATATTATATATATAAGGATATTATATATTTTACAGATCTGCCAGGATCTGACGATTTTTCGAGGCCGAGGAAGGACATCCTTGGCCACTCTCTCCATCCACAATTAGAATTAGCTTTTTCGTCCTAAGGATTGCTGTTTTAACGGTTTTTTTAAGCTATCCGAAGGATAACTTCTGCCATTGTTGTCCTCCAGGATATTGTTTTAAAATATTTAACGGCTTTAAGATCGCGGACCTAAAAAGGACACTTTTTTTTAAATATTAGACTATTTAACTGTTTTAAGATTGCGGGAGGATATTAATTCGTTGTTAACCCATTCTACGGGAGGCTGAAGATAGTTTTTCAAAGATAGTTTTTTAAAATAATTTTACAAAAAAAAAAAAAAAAAATAACGCGTTTTTTTGGCGGGTTTTTTAGGTTTTGAATATGAAGCCGATGGTTGCAGTGGTAGCAAACTTCAGATTCTGATTCAGCACCACAAAAAACATAAAGATCCGTTGAGAATAAAAGTTCCGCAGTTTTTTCTTGGAGCATTATTTTACTGGACTACTAAGCAATAGACTAAGAATACTATACTCTATACGTCACAAACAAATGACTATAAAAATCGGTAAACGATTAAATGCTTATACTTACTTACTCAAACCTTTATGAACCTATGCATCACAAATTTTTGGCACAGCAAAAAAACAACGCACATTCAAAAATTACAAGCTTTTCAGTCTAAGGTTTTAAGAACCATAACTCGCTGACCCTGGTACGTCAGTAATATAACATTGTATACAGGCTTGAACATACCCCACTACTGTACAGGATCATATTCACACTTCATACAAAAGGTTTTAGGACACTACAACAAACCAATTCAAAACATGGCGACTTTGGATATGCCAAAGAAAACCCGAAGAAGACAGAAGAGGAGCTGGCTAAGAATTATCCTAAGATAAATTTAAACAAATGAAAGATTACAGTAGGTACCGATGGGTGCTGAATTCCTTTATGCCTAACATTAAAATTTTACATAATTTTTTTTATATATATCATATAGGCTTATTGTCGCGATTTGAGCAGCGCGTATGAAAAAAAAATTATAATTATGAAATTTGGAATTAAGTGTTGTGTTTATGCAAAAGCAATTAGTAACAAGTGAAAGAAGTGAACAAGTGAAAGTCCTTGTAAAATAAGATTCTTGATCTTTCTTCAGAGAAAACATAGCACGCGATGCCTTTAAGTACGTTGTTCTCTTATTACAGAATTCTGGAGAACCCAGGACATCATCAGACCCTGTGTATGATCGTAATAAGGATCGTCTCCTGGGGGAGGGTTCTTCTCAGGACGTGACGAGAGTCAGCGTGTGGAGGGTCCTTTGATTCCATTAGCCACGGTATCTCCTCTGCTAACTTCTTCCTTCACTGGGTTATGGTCTATCAATGTCTAATCTAAGTTCTATAGGGGAGGGGGTAGAGGGGGAGCGAGCCATTTATCTTCCCAAATATTATTCTTATATTTCTTTTTTTTTTTTTTTTTATCACTTTCTTTTCGGTTAGCATCCTTTCAATAATACATTAGGAAACGTTATTTTTTATTTTGTAGGAAAAAGATTTAGTTACCACAAAAAGAACGAATAGTTTCTATAATAAAACATATTAAACAATCTTCTTATTCCTTCTTTCTGCCTTTCAGCGAGGAAGTGCCTCGGTCCAAGTCAGCCATGCCTCCCGGTTTTTTTTTTCTTTCGCTCAAAATCGATTAAATAATGTAAAATATCTGAAGAACGAATGGATATGAAATATCCACGAACTGTTTGAAGAAAAAAAAATGTTATAATCCAAATAAATCTTGGTAAGCCCTAGGCTTTAATCTTCTTGATATGGAGGTTCCTAGGTTGTACTCCAGAGCTCCAGATGCGACGTGGAGAAGCTCATGGTGTCGCCTTGTGAGCCTGTTAAAGACCTCTTCGAGTCGATCAACACCCAGTTCCCGGTGAAGCTGGGAATTCTTATAAACCAGGGTGCGTTAACCGCAGTATTCTATTTTGGAATGTCTGTAGTCTCTTTTTGGTTAATTTTGAAGTGTTGTACCAGGCAGGACAGGAGTAGGTCAGTAGGGGCCGCAACATGGTTTTGTATACTAAGATAACAGTTCTGTGTCGAAGTAATGATTTTCTATTTAAAATAGGGTACAAAAGTTTAAGTATTGCGTTAGCTTGTTGTAGGATGTAGTTAGTGTGTAATCTCCAAGTCAGTCTGGTGTCAAGGTGTACTCCTAGGTAATGCACTGCCTGGTCTTTAGGATTCCAGGGAACTGGGAGGTGATCGAGTCGAAGTGTAATCAGGTCAGTGAGGTTGAAACGACGTAAGGTGAAGATTTTAGCTTCCGTCTTCAATGGGTTTAGCTGAAGTTTCCACTTCCGGAACCATATCGAGACACCGTTAAGGCCACTCTGAAGTTTCCTGATGGCTGCGTGAAGGTCGTCATCTTGGGACAGGAGTGCTGTGTCATCAGCGAATTGAGCAATAATTGTGTCCTCATTATATTGGGGAATATGTAAACAATATAGATTTAATAATAGAGGACTGAGTATGGCACCTTAGGGTACTCCGGCCAGTATAACTTTTCTCTCGCTGATAATATTGTTTATTCTGTCCTGTTAGTCGAGTTTGAAGGAATAGAAACATGACAATATAAAAACAAGTTAATAAAAAATTACCTGCACAAAAATATAAACATTATTATATAAAAAATGTAAATTCAGGCTAACGTTTTATTTCTGAATAAAACAAAAAGAAAAAAATACTATAGTTACGTATACTTGGAGCAGCTGTGTTTATGAATTTGGCCATTTTATTAATTTAGTTCTTTAACCGAAATAAGAGAGCGACTGTGTAATACTTCCGTATTCTGAGTAGAAGGGCCCTATCTTAAGAAGCGATATATTATTCTAACAGCTGTTATAAACTAGACAACACGCCGCTAAGATGGCGACCACAGCGAAAATTGGAACGGGGAAGTTTGAAGGTGTTTCAGGTTCGGGCTCAAGATTCGACCGAAATTGACGAACAGACGCCAACTTTGAACTAATTAGGTTAACTAGTGAGCAGAGGTTCCTCCTCTGTAGTTAGTCTTAGGTTCAGGTTCTGTCTTCCGGCGGTGGTTACTCTCCTTATCGGGGTCTCTCCTGGCTTCTGGGTAGGAGGTTCGTCTATAACCAAGGATAAGGAGAGCGAACAGGACATCTGGTGGAGGCAGCAGGTGCTCATAAAAATTGAACGGAATAGAAAAGTAGTTATATAAAAATCTCTACTTTTTAATAAAAAGACAAGCCATTTTTCGTTTGTGATCACTAATCGCGTAATCTACAGAACCAAGTTTTGTCCATATCATGTTTATAGTTCCAGGAGGGTTTAGCAATGATAAAATCTACTGATTTATTATAATTAGTTTATTAAAAAAGCAATAGCATGTAGTGATAACAGTGAAGGTTGAAAATTGACCGGTAGGTGGCGAGCAAAACTCTACATGGGAGGTTACAAATGTATAACGGTAAGTAGATATTGCAATTAATAATGAAATTTATTTATATTCAATCAAATTATTATAAAAATTATAGGCAAATATGTGGCACGACATGTGGTAGTTTGAGGATCGACTCATATGTAGAGTGTGCATTGGTAAAACTATTAAATTCCATGTATTATAAATTTTGAATAAATCATTTTCATAGTTTCAGCAAGATAATAAAAGATAAGCAGTAATTAAATTTTTTATTTATTTATTTACTTTTATTGAAAGTTACAGCTGTATTTACAATATAAACATACACTGCATCAAGTAAATATGATGATAATGATAAAATGACACAATAATTGGTTTTAAAGCAACTACCCATTGGTTGCACTTATAAAGGTTCTATATAATGAAGTACTATATTAGAAGGTCCCGAGGCCATCTTCTTTTCAGGCACCTCGGAGGGTTATCTGGAATGGAATGAGAAGCAAGTTGTGACACTAATGGATTTGAATGGTTGTGGAGTTTGCTATGATAATATATACATATCTGGTTTGAGCTGTCAGAAACGTAAGGTATATTAAGATCTTTGTGGATAAGTTTGTTTGTGACGAAGTAAGGAGCATTTAGGATTTTTCTAAGAATTTTGGATTGTAAGGATTGGATACAAGATGAATTGGATGGTTTAGTGGAGCCCCAAAGCTCTACTCCTTATGTCCAAATTGATCTAATTCCTGTTATGTATATGAGTCTTTTGTAATTCCTTGGAGGGTTTGAACAGTAATAACAAAATAATTTTTTTTTTTTTTTCATTTATTGATATTTACAACTGTAAAAAATAATATACATTAAGTAAATGTGTTGATAGTGAATACATTGGCATGTAAATAACTTGTGAAGAACTACTCACTAGTAGCACTTCAATAAAATCTACACTAAAAGATCTCTAGGCCATCTTCTTTTCAGACGCCTCAGAGGATTATCGGGAATGTAGTGGGAAGCAAGTTGGGAGACTAGTGGATTGGAGTGGTTATGGAGCTTTCTATGGAAGGATACGTATCTGGTTTGGGCTAAATCAGCAACATATGGAACATAAAGATCATTTAAAATAATAGAAGTTAAAATGTAAAATGTTGATTGGCTGAAACGAGGTTTGCCACACTATCATATACTTTTATGGTTAGAAATTATAATCCAACAAGATGAAATAAATACAATTATTTCTGTCAAATAAAACTTTGATATTTTGCTTTTTTGATATTGTGTGTAAAAATATGATTCATTCGCCTCTAGTTGTAAGCACTGATAATAGTCTCGTACCATCTGGATTACCAACTAATAATATTAAAATTAAAAATTGGATTGGGGCTCAACTAAAACTTCTAATTCTTCCCGTATCCAATCCTTACAATCCAGAATTTATTGAAGTGCTACTAGTGAGTAGTTCTTTTCAAGTTTGAAAATGTTATTATAATCGTTGTCAATACATTTACTTGATGTATATATTTTGTACAGTTGTAAAGTTCAATAAATTTATATATATATATAAATTGGATGTCTAATTATGCTTTTGCGTGTTCTTCAAACACCTAATCAGTGCAAACTTTAAGCAGGTTGAAAATTACTGCTACGCTTGAAAATAGCATTGAAGAAATAATGTTAAATTTCTTGCTACAATACAAGATTTTTATTGATAAACAAACAAAATTTCCATTATTCGTTAAAATTGACTATATTCTTAACTTATGCACGTTAATACTGAACTCTGTAACAACTTGCCTCTTGACTTGCATCCCATTCTATTCCCAAAAATCTACCAAAGAAGATAATCTCGGTACCTTCTAATATAAAACATTCATCAGAGTTCTGCAAATAGTTATTTTTTTAAGTTTTTGTCTGCTAGACTAACGATCAAAGCTTCCAATAAATTACAAGAGAATTATTTACATGACAGTCATTAGACCTATAAGGACATACGGAGTTACTAAACCATACAATTCTTCTCGAATCCAATCCTTACAATCCAAAATCCTTCGGAAAATCCTTAATGCTGTTTACTTTGTCAAGAAATAAACTTATCCATAAGAACCTCAATGTTCCATATGTTGCTGATTTAGCCCAAGCCAGGTACCAATCCTTTCATAGTAAACTGCACTCCCACACGAATCCATTAGTCTACCAACATTCGCATTCGATACCCGATAACCCACCGAGGCGTCTGAAAAGAAGATGGCCCAGAGACCTTCTAGTTTAGAACTTTTTTTGAAGTGCAACTAGTGAGTAGTTCTTTACAAGTGATTTACATGTAATGCGTCATACTTGATGTATATTGATGTACAGTTGTAAATATCAGTAAATAGTTTATATATACATAAAAAAAAAAAGTTTTTTGTCATGTAATTCGATTCTCAGTTTAGCTTAATTAGCAGATTAATTTTATTATAAAGCCCTTAGATAATATTTTCTAATCTTTATCATTTCTATTTATCCTATCTTTCTACAAGACCTCTCACAAAGGAAAGACAAACTTAAGGCACTAGGATCGCTTACTTTATATAAGTGCAAAGAGGCAGTCCCTAAACTAGAACGGAGAACAGAGGACATAAAAAAGTGTACATTATTCTGATAGAAAGATTATCGGAACGAACCCTCTAAAAGGAAATTTCACGGCTCAATAGGCTAGATAAACAGCCATCGACAGGGGAGCAGTAAAGCAAAGGACTGGGGATCGGATGAGGTCAGCACAGCTGCGGGTCACTGTGCCTCCGGATTAGTGCGGCAGGTCGGGGCTGAGTCACTGCACGGGGGTGTCGCGCCACGCTCTCGTTAGGGGATATCTTTGCTATTAGTCGCTGCGTCTTGGATCGAATGTCTCTGTTTGATGATAGAGATGAAGTGCTATTAGATTCATTATGGTGTGATACATCATTGGGTGACACCAGAGATGGAACAATCTGGTTATTTTAATGAAAGTTGTAGCTATATTTAAAAAGTTACTGTCAAATAACAGTTACTAATTCTTCGAAAGTTACTGTTTTTCATTTATGTATATACTATCATATAAAAGGACAAGCCATTTTTTGTTTGCGATCACTAACCACGAAAACAACTGAAAATCATTATAGTTCAAGAAAGGTTTAGCAATAATAAGATCTAATGATTTTAAATTAATTTGTTATTAAAAAAGCAATAATATGTGGATAACTGGGAAGTTTGGAAACTGACCGACAGGTGGCGAGCGTCATTCTACAAGAAGGTTACAAAAGTATGGGGTTATATACAGCTTTTTATTGTAAATAAAATTTACTTATATTTCAGTAAATTGTTATTAAAAAAAGAGTTAAATACGTGGTGCGACATGTGGATCTTAGTGGTGTTCAGAAATTGACCAGTATGTGGTTACTACCATTCAGCCATAGAGTTCACAATGGTACAACTACTGAACCCATCTGTGCCAAATTTTAACTCCATCAATTAAATAGTTCTAGCATTAATACAATTTATACTAATCAATATTTAAATGTGGAATGTTGAGTGTCAGAAACGAGGTTTGCCACTGTGCCATATACATTTATGGTTAGAAATTAAAATCCAACCAGATGATATCAAAATAAAATTGTTGCTGCCAAATAAAAATAAGCATTTGATATGTCGATTTTGTTTATTTCGTTTAACGCCACTTTATGCTGCTATGGCTAATCGGACGATGCTACGGTGGGATTCCTAAATTTTGCCTATCCAGGTATAATTAGGATAGGGATCTTTAACGAGTACCTGACATCGCACAGGCTCAGACCCCAGACAGACTCCTTTTGGTATGTCGATCCTTTGCATTTTGATGCTGTTGTAAAAATATGATTCATGTGCAGTCAATTAGCAGCAAGAGTTTATAGCCTCCATCCATCTGGATTACCAACTATTATGAAAATTAAAAATTAGATGTCCGATTAGTATGCTTTTATGCACTCTTCAACCACTATGTCTGTACAATTTTAACCAGGTTAAAAATTGCTGGTATGAGTGGAAATACCATTGAAGAAATAATGCTCAGTTGCATACTACAATGCAAAGTTTTTTTTATCTATAAACAAATAAAACATCAATTAGTAGTTAAAATTATCTAAGTTCTTTACTTATGTGACTGGGCGAAGCCGCGACGGGGGATGCTAGTATAGTTCATAAAGATCCAAATCGTAAATTTACGACAACCAATCCTACAGTATCCTTTAGGGTTGGGTATCGGTTTAAGATATATCGGTATCGATATTTTCATATTAATTTTTTGTATATACTATAAATACAACAACATGTATTTAAAAAAAAAAAAATAATAATAAACACCTATATGTGGTTCAATAAAAGTGGTTTAAGTAAGCGAAAGTTTTTAGTATTTAATGTTTTAAATGCCACTTTTCCAATTTTATGTAAGTTGTCTAGGAAATATGTTGATACTGTTTCAACTTCAGCGCTAACAGCAATAAAAAATAAATCTTATTTCATCTTTATTCAACTGTCTAGAATTTCAGATTTCTTAAAATTAAAAACATCCACCAAAAGGTAAAAACTGTTATAGAGTTCCATAGAACGGTGAAAAAACGCTATGTGAATACATAAATCGTCAATCCTCTTGTTATGTTTGTTTACACGACCATAAAAAACTAACCATATAAAAAAAAATATTAATGTGGCCGTGGCTGAAACAAATGCAGTTCACGTCCCCTCATTTTATTATCTCCTTTTTTTCAAAAGATCTATTCTACTTATTATTATGGCTCCTTTATTCTTTTTTTCTTTTTCTCGTCTCCTTCCGGAACACATCCTCTTCTTTTATAACCTCGCCCTTGGCCTGTCTATTCATGAATTTTATGGCCTTTGGGGAAGAAGAGAGCCATGTAGTTCTGAAGCGATAATTAGTACCGCTTTTATGACGACATTAATGAAGAGTGAGAGAGAGAGAGAGAGAGAGAGAGAGGGAGTCCATCTTTGTTTTAGCGAATGTGGTGAGAGGTTTTAACTTGGTCTCTACATTAATTATACTACACTCTACGTAGAGAGACTCTCTATGAGATCTAGGTCACCGGACTCATTAGTCAAACTTGCTTTTCATTTCTATTATTTTTTTTTATTCTCTTGAGGTGGAATACAAGGTAACATGGTAACATCATAGAACTAAGTACTAAAGAGTGTGTAATTAAAGAGCTCAATTTACGCCTTAATTACGATTTCTTTTTCGTAAATTTTCTTTTACATGTTACGCGATCTCATTTGAAACGAAATTCAGTTTTTCAATAGCATTCAAAATCTAGAAATTTAAATTTAATTTTTTATAAAATTAATATAGAAATATGTAAATATGAATTAATGAACTATTTGCGACTTCCATGAAAATTTTTAAAATGTTTTTATATGATATCAATTTATTGTAATTTACAACAGTACAAAATATATACATCAAGTAAATGTGTTGATAACGATTACAATAACACGTCTAAACTTAAAAAGGATTACACATCAGAAACAGTTCCATAAAAATTGTCCTCTAGAAAATCTCAAGGCTATCTTCTTTTTAGACCCCTCGGAGGATTGTCGGAAACGGAGTGGGAAGCAATTTGAGAAAACAGTGGATTTGAGTGGTTATGGAGCTTACTATGAAAGGATGGGTATCTGGTTTGGGCTAACACAGCAACATATGGAACATCCTGATCATTATAGATAAGTTTATTGGTGACAAAGTAAGAAGCATTTAGGATTTTTCGAAATAAGTACGTCCAAATAAGTCTAATTAGAGTCATGTCTTTTTTAATTAATTGGGAGCTTTGAACGTTTGTCTAGTAAATGTTGAAGTAGTCTGTAACGAGCAGTTTCTTGTCGTTTTAGTTTTGTATGTGGATTTCAAGTAAGACGTTTGTACAGATGGAGTCCTAGATTGCGGATCTGTTCAACAGGGATTAGCCGAATATCGTTAAAGGATACTGAAGGACAGGAAGTCGTAGGTTTACGACGAAGGGTAAAGGTTATTTGGTGAGATTTGTTTGGATTTATTTTGATTCTCCATTTTTGACACCATTCTTGAATGCTTAGGATATGGGATTGGTGTGTTTGGGAGGCAATAAAGGGATTATTGTTTAATGATAATAAACAGGTGACGTCAGCAGTAGTGTGGACAGTGGTAGGATGTTCCACGATGTCAGCTTCCATGAAATTTAGTTTATTTGTTGGCATTGATATGTCTTATGGCCTGGGGTTCTATTGTTTTATTTGTAAAGTTTTTTCACCTTTAAAAATGCAACAATTCGACACGCTTTAGATTGCTATGTAGGTATTGCTCGGATCGAAAATTATTCCGACACGTTTTCGTTATCAGAAATTAAATAAAGAATATTTTTCTTATATAACATTTGCCACTAAGACCTACTGTCTAGGAGCTATATAGGTTCGAATGAAGAAAATCACATGTTGCCTACATATTTTTTTATACCCTCTTGCTCTGTAGATTTTGCTCGGATCGAAAATATATTTGTTGAATCAAGATTTTTTTTTTCTTGGAAAAATGTTAGCTTAAGTATAGTGCACTATTGAGCGAGAGTTTTCTAATAACATTGGTTCCGAGAAAAAAGGAGTAATCAATTCTTTTGACAGTTCTATTAGCTGCTGAAAAACCATTCAATAGCTAATGCAGTAAAATCTTGTTTGCTTCATTTATCTGAATCCGAAAGAAGAAGCCGAGCTCTGTCGGTAGGATAGAAAATTATAAAGAAAGCGGTTTATTTTGAAGATGCCAATGCGTGGGAATCAAGAGCGGCAGGATGAACGGAAAGTAGCCGGAACGACCTTGAGTGGAACGAAACCAGAGATGTAATCTAAGCTCTACTACACCGAGGGAACGAAACGAGAGATCTCTTGGCGTTGGTTTTCGTTCCAGGTGGAGCGAAAAACTTGGGCGATTCGTTTCGTTCCAAACCGATGCTGGCACCAGTTCCAAGTTCCGTTCCACCCACAATCCATCTCTACCCAGGAGTCTCCAGACCCCGAAGTCAATCCGAGGCCGAAGAAATAGAAATTAAATTTTCTGGCCTCGAACTAGGAGTTCAGATTCTTACACACTGAAATTCCGCGCTTCTAAAAAAAATTCTTCAGTTGTACTTTACATTCGTGACGTCTTACAGAAATTAGATTTAATGCCATTTTAATATTCGGAATTCTAATATTATTTTGTTTTCGCTCCTTTTTGGTTACCTGCTCTAAATTATATACAGTTCCAGAAAAGTGTCCTAAGGAAACTTCAAGCCAACATTGCAGTATAATTTCCCTCATATTATTTATATAATATCCACTATTTCCGAAACGAATCCCAATTCGCGACATAGACAAGACAATTAAGGGGCAGACAGCTGCAAGAAGACCATATGGCGCACCACAGCCTGCACAATAGCCACGGCCTTCACCCTATTCGCCAAGGCCGCCATTATATCGATACTTGATGAATGGAAGTGAGGAGTCAAGTGCTTTAGAGGGAAATATCATATAGGAAACATATAATATTATATATAATAGTCTTCATTGTTATCTCCTATCATCGCCGGCATATGATTCCAGTTGTTCGCCGGCCCTAGGCAATAAATCTTCTTGTTTATTATCCGAGGGTGGGTGAAGCGATGACGTATTTTTAAGTAAATAGTTTGCATTATAATGGGAACATATCGATTTATTTTATTTGTAAAAGGAATCGATAAACCTAATCGCAATTCAAAAAATAAGAGCATCTGTTTAATAGAAAAAAAAAAGAACAGCATGTTTGTTGGCTTATTGGGGCTTAAAATGCTTATGTATTCCAACTAGGGCAGGTAGGACGGGTATCATACAGGTTGTATTATCTTTTACAGCAACGGTAGAAAGGCCAAGATTCATTCCGTGGGTCTGCCAACAAATAAATTATAAACAGCCTAGGCTGTACCGGGCGCACTGAGACCTTCGCCTTATCGTTCTCGGCCATCGATGTCCAAAATATCCTTATATATATATATTATATCCATTTATTGAAATTTACAACTGTACAAAATATATACGTGAAGTAAATGTGTTGATAACGATTACATACAATAACATGTCAAAAGAAAATGTTGGGGGGTCTTCAACGGAATTCACTAAATAATGTATAAATACGATTACAATGTAGTTGGATTTAAAAAAGAAAAATTCAATTATACCAGACTCCTATTTTTTGAAATGATATAAGTCGATACCTGGTTCTGAATAGATCTGGCTAATCGATCCATAGAATCGATTTATTTAAACAATGTATTCAAAAGACTTAGACTACATAGCATTTCAAATAATGGACAGTTATTTTGTCCTAAAAGGGCTCATTTGTGAGTGAAATAGTTCCGTGTCATTATCTATGCAAATATAATCGTCGGATAATACTACAAGGATTCAAAATGAATGTCACTTTTGAAAATTTATGAGCAAAATGACAAGGTTTTGAATAATAATTCGGGTCGTTTTTATTTCCGGCCGTGTTTATATCCGTAATTAGGGGAGATATCGAGCCGCTCCCAGGGTTTTTGACTATTAATTCTCTCGAGATAGTGCCTTCTTGATAGCTCCTCGACAGGCCGTAGAATATAATAGCGACTGGAAGGAATCATTTATCTAAAGTAGGGTCGATCAATGTGCCGCGACAATGAAAGAGGAAAAGGATAACAAAAAAAGAAATTGAATTCTGTTTAAGTGATTACTAAAATATTCTTGACATTGATCCTGAAGCTCAACTTTAATAAAATGAATAGCTACAAATTCGCATTTATCTACATCTATACTAGTATATACAAGGACAAGCCATTTTTCGTTTGTGATCACTAACAGCGAAAACTACTGAACTAATCTCTTCCAAATTTTAACTACAGTGGGAACTCGTTATTTCGTCACTCGATAATTCGTCTTATTCTGTAATTTGTCAGTTTTTTTTTTTTTTATTATTATTGTCAACTACAAATAACAAAATTAAATACGTATGCAATGTATTTTTTCCCCTTGCTACTTATTTAATCTTTAAACCGCCTAATTTGGTTTGTTACTAAAAAAAAATACACCTATATTCATATATTTTGTAAATTATTTAATAGAAAAAAAACAAAACAAAAAGAGGTATATATTGAAAAATATGGTTTGTATGTTTTTTGTTTTTTTCCAATTTATACATTTATTTACGTTTTTGTAAATAACTTCATTTTTTAAAAATGGTTGTGCTCCAAGGTTTTTGTGTTTTTTGCCATTGTCACTCAAGTCCAATGTTTTATAATGTTCATATGGTCATTTTTATATTCAATAAATTTCAAACAAATTAAAATTATATACTTTCAAATGATTTGTTGTTACTTTCCCACCAAAATTCTGTATCACCCTCCCTCCCCCAACCATAACGAATTATCGAGTTTCTACTGTAAATCATCTTCATAGTTCAAGGAAGGTTTAGCAATAATAAAATTTACTGATTTTTAATTAAATTTTCAATAAAAAGCTATAAACATGTGGTGCGATGTGAAGTTTCAAAATCGACCGATAGGTGTCGAGCACCATTCAAGAGAAGTTACAAAGGTACATTGTTATAAATAACTTGAGATTGATAATAAAATTTATTTGTTTTCATTTAGTTTTATTTAAAAAAGTTTAAAATTTATTTGTTTTCATTTAGTTTTATTTAAAAAAGTTAAGAATTTTTTTATTTTTTTACATGAAGTGATCCCAATGAAGTTTAAAAATCGACCGATAAGTGACACCCTGCAACATCGCTTGCAATGGCAAAACATTTCAACTACATCATCTTCATGGTTCTAGAAATGTTTACAATAATAATAGGAATAATTGATAGGAATAATTGATATGTACCGTGTTGATTTCTAAAAACGAGGTTTGCTACACTGTCGTGTGTATTGGTACTCACCTGAGGAGATCTAACAGATATCTGAAATATATCCAGGAAGGGGAAAGATATCTCAAATATATATATATGCATGTAGGTGAGTACCAATATTTGATTCCTTGTCTTATATATTTTGAAAACTTTGGGATATATAATCCATGTAACATTGTCCTTGAAAGCATTCGAAACAAGTATTATAATAAAATCATCCCAATAGTAGTGACCATTGATTCATCAATCCTAATTTTATTGATCCTTCTATACCATCATGCGTCAAGTAAAAATGGAAAATAAAATGCCTAAAATCTTACTCAATACAAAATTAATTTTCTCTTTAAAAACATATTGTAATTATAATTTATTTTTAGATTACAATAGTTTCAGTAATAATACTGCAACACCTCTGCACATTAATCAATTTTTTTTTAACATTTTCAGATGCTGCGTTCATTTATTGTTGTACCTCCGGAACAAGAGGTAAATGCTCGTAGGGGTACCTCCGTTGACAACCACAAATAAAAATTTCTTGACATAAACAGGGCCTAAGACAATGATTTATGCAGAAGAGAGGTGCGTATTACTGCCGCTGAGGGGATGTAAACAGCCTTCTCATTGGTCCCCGTCGGCGAAGAAGGGGAAATGTCACTGGTTTATTCAACAACTGCCTTGTATTGTCTTTCAGTAAATGCTTCGTTTATTAGTATGATGTGTAACAAGAAAACGTGTTACTGCGACAAAATATTTGTAGTATAAAAAATAACTTCTATCTATCTAGGTTTCTCACAGCATTAATATAGTAATAATAATAATAATAATAATAGCCTTTTATTATGTCCATAACTCAACAAATAAACCATAATTCAAATAAATACAATAAAAATAAAAATTGAACATATCTACAAATAAGTCCACAATTATTATCATATTTACAAACAAAATTCTTCTGTGAGTCTGAACATGGGCCTTCCCTCAGAGAGTATAGGTCTAGACTTTCCCAGGTGACCAGCCTACTGGGAAGCCGGGTTCGCGATTTGGATCCACTTCTCTTTCCATTTATCTCTGTCCCTTTCCATTCTCCACCATAGTGGTCCGGCTTTCTTCTTAAAGAAGTCACTCCATCTTTTCAACTGTCTTCCTCTTCGCCTTTTGTAGTAATAGGGTGTCCAAACAGTCACTTCCATTGACCACCTTTTATCAGTTCTCCTTAATATAGTAACTAAACGCTATCGAACTGAAACGTTATTGGGATTTTATTTTGACAAGAGTTTCACGCGGAACTTTTAGGTCTAGTCCAAGTATACCGGATAAGTAAAGGAAACATAACAAACTTGGCCTAATAGCTTCAGAAGTATCCAAAGGATTTATGATAATATGTTTACATTCGTTGAGACTGTCCTCAGCTCTGAGTCATATAACTGACCTATAGGGATTCCCTTTCTTAAGGTCAACAAGTATGATATCATCTTACATTGCCGAAAAATATAGATCTTATATCTAACTCATTGTTTAGTAAAATGTACTAATTCCATGCATTAGTGTATATATATATATATATATATATATATATATATATATATATATATATATATATATATATACTATTATTAAAAGCACAAGCCATTTTTCGTTTGTAATCACTAACCACTAAAACTACTGAACCAATCTGTACCAAATTTAACCTCGTCATCTTTACGAAGATGAGCCATGAAACCATGAAGGTTTAGCAATAATATAATCTACTGATTTTTAATTCATTTGTTATTAAAAAAAGCGACCATATTTGGATAACAGTAAAGTTTAAAAATTTACTGATAGGTGGCGAGTTGCATTCTACATGAGAGGTTACAAAGATACGGTGTTTTATTACTTGGCAAGCACTTCTTAAACTATAACCTGCATAATTTTTGCATCACCACAATATACATAATTCAGTATTTAATGGGCTGTCTGTTGAGCTAGAGATGAGACTTAGGAGGCTAATGAATTGCTTCATAAGATTTATCTTTGGGGTCGACAGACGGTCTCACGTATCTTGCCGGTACAATGAGCTAGGGTGGCTTTTCCCTGATTTTCCCTGAGTTCCTCGGCACTTTCCTATTCCAGTCAATAAAAACCAATGAACCTTCCTATATCCTAGACTTACTTAATCTAGGAAGGCGTTCCTCCTTTCACCTTCTGAATACAAGATCCCTTCCAACCTATATAACCCCTCACATAGAACTGCCTCCTCTTTTTGGAATTCCTTACCTATCCATATTCGCAAAGCCTCTTCCTTAACTTTTTTTTAACATCTTTTATTTATCCATCTCCTCGATCTTCAATCTTCCACAAAAATGTAAATAATATGTAAATGTACATAAGTGCGTTAAAATTTTTACTGTTGATTGTTTTTCATTTATTTATTTATTTATTTTTTTACTCAACTTCAATTTTTTATTTTTAATTTTTTTTTGTTCCTTCTCTCTTCTTTTTTCTCATAATTTACTTTGTAATACTGATGTGCTGATTTGTAACTAATCTCAGCCAGACAATTATACCTTTTATTGTGCACTTTAATTATTCTTAGGGGACAGTCTGTCCCAGAATAAAGTTTATTTTTCATTTCATCTTTCTTTTAATGATCGTATATGATATTCCCAAGATAGACGTCTATCGAATATCAAACCTAAAAATTCACAAAAGATTGACAAAAGATAAGGTGACATCACCCAGAAAAGTTCTGGTGGTTGAGATATCTTTTTTCTTCTACTAAAGTTGTTCATTTTGTTCTTAGAGTCCAAATTATTGGATCAAAGGCTCCAAGAAGTATTGTCTTCTATAACAACAAAAATATTCAACAAATAAATGTATAAAAACATTGTGTTGTATCTTTGTCACAAAAATCCGACGAAAAAAGCGTTTTATTTTTTTAAGGTTTATCTCTGACTATCAGAGCCCCCCTAGCTTTATCTAAAAATATTGTTTATCACAGACCATTGGTCCAGAAGAAGGGTCTCACTTCTCTCTATTACTTTTTTTTCCCCTCTTCGCGGGTTATTCCGCCAACAATGTTTGCTATGCAGAGAGGAATTCCTAACAAACTATTAAACAGGGAATATTTCATTTAAATTGCACCCAACTGAAAATTTGAAATATCTTAATTTTCTATGCCCTTCTTAAAAGCGTCTAACGAAGTCTATTCTGCTAGTCCCTTAGAGGGCGTCTAATCAAATATTACTTCAAACTTTTCTACAGCATTTTCTTCTTATTTATGTATTTTTAAAATGATATAAAATAAAAATAAATATAACTCAAATCCCCTTAACTGCAATAATTCGGTTTGGCCTGATCAACTGGTATTGTAGAAGAGGTATTAGTGTGTACTGCACATCCTCATACATATTTAGCTTAAAAACCGCAAATTAACAATCCATGAAAGATAGAATAGAAAAGAAAATGCACTGGTGCAATAAAAAAAACACAAAAAAAAACACATCCAACTAAAAATACTATAATTGTACCAAAGTTTCGACCGGTCTTCTTCAGGGCCACTGAACCACACAAGAGAGGAGTATATTGACTCAAACTTGACTTTGTACAATTATAGAATTTTTACTTAGACGTCTTGTTTCCTTTTGACTACAGCATCTTCTCATATTATACTTAACATTAAACTATACTTTTCCCATAAAAGATAGTTCGTTTAAAATAATTTTAAACCCCTTAAAGTTTAGGCAGAAATTAAAACAAAATTTACTCGAGAATTCTAATTAAGTTGATTACTCATATATTCGAGACAAGCACTCGAAGCAGTGACTAAAAATAACTTCCTTTTTTTATCAGTTTAAGTAAAATCTATATATATAAAAATGAATGTGTGTGTGTCTGTCTGTACTCGATAGATTCAAAAACCATACATCCAATCGCCGTGAAAATTTGGGAAGATATGAAGTATATCCCCGGGAAGGATTTTGTAAATTAGTATTTAAATTAGAGTTGGGGTTCAAGAAATATCCCAAAAATATTAAAATAAAATAAATATATTTTTTTTTTATAAATTAATCTATATCTCCTTAGTTTGTTTATTTCGCAGGTTTTTTAAACAATTACCAATATCCAGGTATAATTAGGATAGGGATCTTTAAATTAATCTATTTTATCCCTCCTTATTTTTTACTTTTTCCTATGAAGGATCTTTTAGTAGGTTGAAGCTAACCACTATACCACAAATTCCTTAGTTTTTTATGAAAACGAGAATAAAATTCCGTAAAACGATTTTAAATTCATTTTGATGTTTAAGGTTTATATGTAGGTATGTTCTTAAAATAACATTTAATTAGTAAACTGATAAGAATCAGTAAGTTCTATCAAGCGTATGATTCAGTATCGTCTCATGTTCTGCGATGGAGAAGATGGGTACTGTATTAACATCCCTTAGCGTGACCCAAACACCAATACACCACTTAAGAAAGCTGTGTCTGCAGTTGATTTTTACGTCTAAATGTTAGTGGAGCGAGGAGGTGAAGAACCTTATTTACTTTAATTTCGTAATCTCCTAAACCAATTTATGCTTGATATGTACGCAAAAAAATAGAAACAGAAAGACTAAACTTTATTCGAAAAAATCGAAGAAGTTGAGAAGTTGAGACTATATTCACTTAAAGTATTCCATAAGAAAAGCTGATGGTCTGGTATCAGAGCTGGGTAAGATGGTAGTTCTACCTCGAAGCTTCACTGAAGGACTATCAAAATAATATAAAATTAACTTTTGCAAATTGTCAAATTTACTTATTGAAATTATTCTAATAAGGGAATTCTTTAGGTTTATTTAAGTAATAATAATTATCAACTTTAAGCTTAGCTTTTATTGATAACTTAAATCAATCAAAAAGACAACTTAAGTCCTTAATTCTAATGATATTAAACCGTAGCGGAGCAGGGTACTTTCAGCTAGTATCATATAAAATAAAACTATTTTAAATAAAAAGATCATTTTGCAAAAACATTATTGTAATAAACGACCCAAGTTTTTTGTAAAATACTTATACCGTTCACTTTTTATACAGTCTAAACTTGATAAGTCCAAGTTGAATGGTGAGCAAATTTACTTCAAGTGATATATTTTTCGAGATATCGAGTTCACAAAAAATATTTTTTCGAGTTATCCCTATATATATATATACCCGTATATATATATATATATATATATATATATATATATATATATATATATATATATATATATATATATATATACGGGTAATTAATTTCATAGTATTTATTTACCCTTAATAGGGTAATTATTTTGAAACAGATTAATGTTTTAAATAATTTAATCTAAGAAAAATTAACAGAAACGGAGACACTAATGCCAAAAAACCTACTAAAATACATATGTAATAGATTACATAACATTCTTCTGCATATATGTAGGGGTGGGACGGTCTATCACACGCTGAATTGGGTGCTAAGCTGCAAATAAATCAGCTTCTACCACAGGTAGCCATCGTTAATAACAAAACTACACAATAAATGTCTGCCTTGTCCCCGAAATGAAACAGTACTGAGGATAAGGTGAGGATAGGGTTGAGAAAGACTGGTTTGTACATGCTCATCGTTCTAGGGAACTTCGACTTACAGAGCCTTCCGCTTCTGAAAATATGACTTATAGAATCTCGGGAGTGTTGTAGACAAAAATTTTGCTTCGTTAACGATCGATGGTTCGAGTAATATAATCGGGAAATGGGGTTCAATTCGACTTACCGAGTTTTTCGATTTATCTAGTTTTGACAGTACAGGAAATTTAGGCGGAATTTATAAAATTGCTTTGGGGAAAAGATAAGTTCTTAGAATATGAGAGTATAGCTTAAAATCAGTTTGGTTTCCTCATGCGTGTTGGACAATGGATCGTATTTAAACAGTATATCTCCGCTCTAAAGATTGCTTCAATACTTCAAGCTAACAATTCATAATGTTTCATCTCGTTAAGTATCTCATAAAAATAGGAGGACTAGATATTAGGAAGTTTCTTTAGAATTACTTATTTAAGTAAAACTTTAAAAGAGAAAGTCAAGTTCAACTCGGTACGGTGAATCGGGTCTTATCGAATATATATAACAAACATTAAATTATATTATTTAAATATTATGTTATTTTCGTTATATACTGAGACTATTAACTTACAAATAGCGACATGAAAGGTTTTTTTGGCTTCGTATGAGTATAGCTTTCTTTATGATTTCAGAATTTTTTTCCTTAAACCAAGAAATCTTGAACAATAGGCGCTTCAGGTGGATTTACTAAATAAAATAGCAAAACATACTCAGTCACCTCTAATAATAATACTGTAGCGATTAGATGTCGATAAAGGAAGAGTTAATTAATATAGTGCAAGACCATATTATCAAGCGGAAAATTAATTTGTTTTCAAACTGTTTCTATGAAAAGCCGATTTCATTACATTCTTGTCCTGCAAGGTATTTTAGATATTCAAATAAATTCGAATCTGAAGTATTTATAACATATTCCAGTAATGAATCCATTGTTTCATTCTTAGCTTATGATAGCAGAATTTAACTGAAAAATAAATTATTAATCATAAATATATAATACTGTGAATTTATGAACATTTATAGTTTAATTATGATTGATGAATTAAATGCCACTTCTATAGAGATTATTTTATTTGAAAACTAGTTTCGAATGCTAAACATTCATCTTCAGTTCTAATTTATACACAAATTTTTTTCAACACATCAGTACTATGTTACATAGATTATATATACTAAAGTTTTTTTAAAAAGATAAGACAAGAAATCATGAATAATATATACAAAACACCCCCAGAGGATAAAGCTACCCCTAACAAATATATTTTGATACCATACTACGGCCCAATATCCGCTAAAGTCGGGAAAGAATTTAAAAAAATTAGGTTTAAACCCTGTATTTAAAATAGATAAACCATTGTCATCATACTTCCCTTCACCGAAGACCCGTATAGACCCTTTCCAAAAAAGCGGCGTATACGAATTAAAATGTAATGACTGTGAAGCAAAATAAACGGGAAAAACCGGACGATCGGTAAATCAAAGAGTAAATGAACATATAAGAGCATACACAAATAAGACCAAAAATTCCAATTTCGCTATCCATCTAAATAAAAATAACCACAAATTTAATAAAGACTCGGGAGTAAAAATATTACATCAAGTAGAAAATAGCCTAAAATTAAATACTTTTGAATCACTAGAAATGATATAATCGTTTAAAACCGATCCAGATTTTTGTTTAAATGATCAGATTAACATATCCGATAGCCCCATTTTAAATTTGTTTCCCATAGGAACGGAAAAACCCATTGAGTCATAAGGGAAACCCCATTGTAAATCTAAAACTTAACCTACCTGCCCCATTTTACTTCTCACAAATTCAGTGTTTTTGACTGGAAGGTGAGTGCCTGTGCTTGATTTCTTGTCTTACCTTTTTAAAAAACTTTAGTATATATAATCTATGTAACTTAGTACTGATGTGTTGAAAAAAAATTTTTGTATGTGTTTAGAACTGAAGATGAATGTTTAGCATTCGAAACTAGTTTTCAAATAAAATAATCTCAATAGAAGTGGCATTTAATTCATCAATCCTAATTGTATTGATCCTTCTATATCATCATGCGTACCTCAAGTGTTTTATAGTTTAATTGTATATTTAAAAAAGTGATCCGAGAATGGAGGAAAAAACAGGCAGAATCTAACATCAAAAGTGGTATACAAATTGGTTGGAAAAAGGGGAACCTCAACATAGATTGCTATTGCATTTCTAGCAGGTAGTATTCAGGTAGCACAAAAAACAGATAATAAATAAATAAAGGCTTAGCAAACCCGAAGGTTCGATGCCGACACCACCAACCATCGACCGTACACTTCCCTCCAATCCACTCCCCCAAAACCCAAACCCCCCAGGTCGGCCCTGTCGCAAACCTCTCATCTTCGTCTCAGTCTACCCCTCAGTCGTTTACCCAAGGGCCCAAAACTGATTACTTTTTTCGGGATTCGATCATTATTAAACCCACCGGCTTTACTTGTCCATTTAAGCACCGCACAAGCTATTACTTGAACTATATTTACCGGATATAACTCGCGCAGTTCCGCATTGTGAAGCCTTCTAAATTTTCCTGTTTCTTCATCCTTTTTTGGGCCAAATATTCTACGCAGTACTTTATTTTCTAAAACTTTAAGGCATTGTTCCTCCCTTAGCGTCAGCGGCCATGTTTCGCATCCGTAGAGGACTGTTGCTAGTATAATAGTTTTGCATATCCTAATTTTTAAATTTTTGGAGAGTAAACATGAACTGAGTAATTTTTCGACCGAGAAATAATAAGCATTACTGGCTTTTAACCAGCCTTTGTTTCTTCTTGAATTTCATTTTTCCTCGATATAATAGATCCTAGATATCTGGATTGCTCAACTTTATCCCGGAAATATCTACATTACTAAAATGTTCACCGTTTCTACTACTAACCATATATTTCGTTTTATCGGTATTAATTACTAAACCAATTTCGTTACCGGTTTTCATGAGCGTAGTAGCGTTTAGTTTTATAGTTTCTTCGTTTTCACCGAAAAGTACCAAATCATCAGCATAACCAAGGACCGGACATTTACATTCCATCTCTAATCCTTTTCCCGTAAGCATTACCTTTCTAATGACGTATTCTAATGCTAAGTTAAATAATACCGGAGAAAGAAAATCTTCCTGTTTCAAACCCGAACGTACCTCAAACTTTTCGGAGTAAAAAGTCCCGATCACACTCTACTAAATGTTTCGGGCATGCACATCTTTATAAGATTAACCAATTTCTTTGGTATCCCCAGGTCAATAAAAATATCAAACAGTTTCTGTCGGTTAATCGAATCGTAACCCTTTTGGAAACCAATATACAGCTGATGCACTACGCCCTTAAATTCTTTTTTCTCTAAAATATGAAGAAGGGAAAATATTTGATCGATAGTTGAACGACTCCGTTTAAAACCACATTGACAGAAATGTATTGTGCGTAATGGAGAAATTTGTTGATCATAAAAACAGATAGAATTACATAAACAGCGGAAAAAGCTGGATTGCAAATCTCTCTTGAAAAAACTGAGGTAATGACAGACAACAAAAGTGCACCATCAAAGTTAAGCACGAAGTACGGAAACATAAGAAGAACGAACAAATTTAAGTATCTAAGAGAAATCACTCAGCCTAATGGAGGGGAGATAGTAGCTATCTAAGCGTGATTGCAATTCTAAGTCTACAATTAAAAATCATTGTCCAGAAACTCAAAAAATTTCTCCATAACTTACAATACATTTCTGTCAACTAGTATACATTTTTTAAGTTATCCTTCCAGAATACAAGACGTACTTTCTTATTTCCAACAAAATTTGACTGTGGAACCATAGATTGACTTTCGGTTGTGTTTGAGATAGTTAAGGTATTATTGAACTGATTATATCACCCCAAAGGTGCATTTACATCTCTTGCTTCTATTCCTGTATCCTATTCTAATTTAAAAAAAAAATCTAATATTCTAGTGACTGAGAGATTATTTTCAGTTTTAAAAGAAACCTCTGGCGACAACATCCCAGTCCCCGTAGGGTCGTATAGAGTCACATCCCGGACGGAGCAACATTCATAAACAGGAACTCTTGATGACTCCCGTAAATCAGAAGCGCGGTAAAGGACACGGCATCAAAGAAGCAGCTGCCCATCGGACCTGGCAGGGGTAATAAGGAAGCAACAAAACGATGGGCAGTAAATAAAATAATAGAAGCTCGTAAAATAAACTAAATCAATACAGAATTATTACTTTGATAAAAAATGATCACTGCTCATAAAATGTCCACTCCTGCGACGAAAGATGTCTCCACTACGTGTTTAATAAAGCCTCAAATTTATTAGTGCATGGAATTATCAATAAATATATAATAATAATAATAAGAAATAATAATGTATTGTTAATAAACTAATAAAATATGAATAGGGATTTTTATTTTTTAATTTATATCAATTCATTGACATTTACAACTGTACAAAATATATACATCAAGTAAATGTATTGACAACGGTAACAATAACATGACAAGACTCAAAAAGAACTAATCATCAGTAGCACTTCAATAAAAATTCTACACTACAATGTCTCTGGGCCATCTTTTTTTCAGACGCCTCGGAGGATTATCGGGAATGGTGTGGGGAGCAAGTTAAGAAAGTAGAGGATTTGAACGGTTAAGGAGTTTACAATCAAAGAATAGGTATCTGGTTTGGGCTAAATCAGCAACTTATGGAACATTAAGATGTTTATGGATTAGTTTATTGCTAACAAAGTAAGGAGCATTGAGGATATTCTCAGTGTTGAAAAACTATCTCTAACTTCCCGTTGATTGCGCTAACAATGGCGGAATATCCTTTCGCCATCTTAAAAGGACAACAATGAAGGAATATCAAAGGAATAGAATTAAAAAAATCAAGGAATATAATTAAAAGCCATTAAATCCTGGAAGATTTTAAAGTGGTATCCTTAAGGACGAAAATTAAAAGGATAACAATGACGGAATATCCTACCTCCATCTTAAAACCATTAAATCCTTGAATATTTCAAAATAGTATCCTTACGGACGAAAACTAAAACGACAATAGTGGCGGAATATCCTTCGGATAACTTAAAAACCATTAAATCCTGGAATATATCAAAATAGTATCCTTACGGACGAAAACTAAAACGACAACAGTGGCGGAATATCCTTCGGATAACTTAAAAACCATTAAATCCTGGAATATATCAAAATAGTATCCTTACGGACGAAAACTAAAACGACAACAGTGGCGGAATATCCTTCGGATAACTTAAAAACCATTAAATCCTGAAATATATATAAATAGTATCGTCCTTTACGAAAGTTAATTAAATTGTTAAATCTTGAAAAAAAAAAAAAAATCAAGCGGGAAATAAAACTAATCTTAAGCGGGGAAGGATAGTGGGTAAGGATGTCCTTCGGTAGCCAACAAATTTTAGATTCTAGCAGATCTGAAAAACACTATTCTTTTCGGACTTCTATTCGCAGAACGTAAAAATGTTATTAACTCGGGCAAAACGTATTGAGACTAATTACTTAAAACTTTTTTTTTATTTTTATAAACCATAATTCTGCATTAATATCCGAACAACTCCATAAAATAAAATATGATATAATATGAATATTATAATATATATAATGATTTTTGATAATTTAGTATGATTACTTTATAGTTTGCTTTTGATATCTTCTTAAGGCGGTTTAAAACGCTTCTACTTATCACTCTAGTAGGATTAGAAGAACACTATCAGAGAATACGATCTAAACGATATAGGCTTTAGGTCAACACGCGCCGAGTTATCTCACCATCTAATCCCATAAACTGAACTGTAGCTAGGAATAGAGCTTTTTTAAATCAGCTTTCAAATACAATCTTATATTTGTAACGATATCGAACCACGACTCCATCAGATTCGTCAAACCCGCACAGCACGGACACACCGGTGCTTCACTTGCAATTTCAATTTATTCTATAATCAGTCCTATAAATTTCCAAGTCTATAATTTCAGATTATTTTTATTTTTTGTTTTTATTGTATGGTTTACTGTGTTATGTCGATTTTCTTATTTATTCTTCTCAAATGTAAGAATGTGGAACAGAACTTAATATAAGCTTTAACATATCTGCCCGTCGTTACAGATTTCTTCAACATTTACTAGACAGACGTTCTATGCTCCCAATGAATTACAAAAGACTCATATACATGACTGTGATTAGACCTATTTGGGCGTACGAAATTGAGCTTTAGGGCTCCACTAAATCATCCAATTCATCTCGTATTCAATCCTTACAATCCAAAATCCTTCGAAAAATCCTCAATGCTCCTTACTTTGTCATCAATAAACTTATCCATAAAGACCTTAATGTTCCATATGTTGCTGATTTAGCCCACACCAGATACCTATCATTTCATAGTAAGCTCCATAATCATTCAAATCCGTTAGTTTCCTAACTTGCTTCCCACTCCACTCCTGATAATCCTCCGAGGTGGCACACTACACCTTCTAGTGTAGAATTTTTAATAAAGTGTTACTGATGAGTAGTTCTTTTCAAGTTTTAACATGTTATTGTAATAGTTAAAAGCACATTTACTTGATGTATACATTTTTTACAGTTGCAAATTTCAATAAATTGTTATTAAAAAAAGAAAGAAAAAAAAAGAAGTTTATTCTGATATTCAGGCGCTCAAGAAGGCTATGATTTTAGTTTTACCAATCAGCTGTTTCCTCCTGTAGATGAACTTTCGTTTGTTTTAGTAAATTAGAATTAATCTTATAAATACCTTTACTTATTCAGGCAGAGTCAACTTACTGATAAGATTGTTTATTTTTTTACCTGAAACAAAAAATAAAATACATTAGTTTCATAATTATAATTCTAAAGTAACACCTAGTGTATATAGATATATTAGTAAAATGTATGAAGTTATAAAAAAAGAAAATATTAAAGTTATAAGAAGACGGTATTGAGAGCTTTCTTTTATTATAAAACTTTATTGGAAGGACTTAGTAAAATATTTAAAAAATTACAATTTTACCAAATTAAGCAACTATGTCGAGTTAAAACAACATAAACCAGAATATAAGTGGCAGCAAAAACCAGCATATGATTGTTTTTTTGTGTTATAGTTTAAAGATTTTTTAAATTTTTAATAATTTTTTTTTTTATTTATTGAAATTTACAAATGTATTTACATTATGAACATATAATACATCAAGTAAATTTGATGATAATGTTAAAAATGACTCGTCACTTGTTTTTAAAGCAACTACCCATTGGTAGCACTTCTACAGGCTCTATGTAATGAGATACTATATTAGAAGTTCTCGAGGCCATCTTCTGTTCAGGCGCCTCTGAGGGTTATCTGGAATGGATTGAGAAGCAAGTTGTGACACTAATGGATTTGAATGGTTGTGGAGTTTGCTATGAAAGGATAGATATCTGGTTTTTAATCATTTATTTTCATTTTCACCACCTAATATTATTCAATTGCAATCCCATACAAGTTGAAGAGCTAAAATCTTTAAAGAAACAAAAATAACCAGAATTTATAATTGAAAAACAAATTGAAGATTTTAGTTTTGACGAAAAAAGGCGATCGTATTTTAGACAAACACAACTCGAAAACAATTGAACAATCTAAAATGCAAATATGTCGAAGATATTGATTTGTTTATCAGGTTGACTACTTAGAACTCAACAACTGGAAAGTCTGTATATAATTCTGTCTTCTTCGATTATCATAATAATTATTATTATCATGATAATTTCATTTGTTTATCGATAAAAATCTTGTATTAAAGTATGAAATTAAGCATTATTTCTTCAATGATATTTTCACACATGGTAGTAATTTTTAAACTGGTTGAAATTGCATTGTCTGCAGAGCACGTAAAAACGTAATTAAACCTTCAATTAAGCTGAAATAATTTTATAGATCCACCTGGTTGGATTTTAATTTCTAACCATAAAAGTATATGACAGTTTGGCAAACCTCATATTTGCACTTAGGACTATACATTTTAATTACTATTATTACAGTAACATTTATAATTATAAACCTTCCTAGAACTATTGGGTTGTTTCACATGAAATGTCCGTTTTCAAGGTATAGGGATTTTAGTAAAAATACAATATGAATACAATATAATTTTATTCAAAGTATTTACCTTCTTTTTCTACACATTTTTCCCAACGTGACAACAACTTTTTAATCCCGGATTTGAAAAACTCTGAGCTTTGAAGTGAAACAAAATCTGAAAACGCACTTTTGATTTCAGCATCATTTGCAAAAAATTTTCCTATGCAGAAGTTGTCTAAATTCCTGAAAAGGTGATAATCTGTTGGAGACAAGTCGGGAGAATATGGTGGGTGCGGAAGAACTTTGTACCCCAGCTCTTTCAATTTATGCATGGTAAGTTTTGAAACGTGGGGTCTAGCGTTGTCGTGTAGGAGTATAGGGCCCTTCCGATTTACCAATCCAGGTTTTTTTTTTCAATAATTTTTCGTGCATTTGGCCAATTTCATTGCAGTAGGTTGTAGAGGTAATGGTCTCACCTCTAGGCAAAAAGGAATAATGTATGATTCCAGCCATGGACCACCATACTGTAACCATCAATTTTTTCGGGTGCAAATTCGGTTTTGGCATTTGTCCTGGGCTTTCGTCGATGTCTAACCACTGCCCTGACCGACGCTGATTGTCATAAGCAATCCATTTTTCGTCGCAAGTTATTATTCTTTCAAGGAAATCATAGGGTTTTTTCCCTAGCAAGTAACGAAACGCAGGTCTCAAGACGTTTCAATTGCTGTCGCTCAGTGAGATCGTGAGGTACCCATGTATCGAGCTTTTTCAACAACAGAGACTCGCAAAATCCTCTATGTATTTCAAATATTATAAAATCGGACATTTCATGTGAAACAACCCAATATAAATGTGTTTTAGTTGAAATTTGGTACAGTTGAGTTTAATATTTTTACCTTTGCATACTCTGTTGTAGAATGGCCAAATCGATTTTGAAACTTCACTGTATATTCATATAGGTATTTATAGATTTTTTAATAACAGTTGAATTGGAAATTAATAAATTGTATCATGAATTTCTAGCTCTTTATAACACCGTACCTTAGTAACCTCTCTCGAATGCAGATCCCCACCTATCAGTCGATTATCAAACTTCACTGTGCACCAAATATTTATCGCTTTTTTTTATTACAAAAAAATTGTAAATCTTTAAATTTTATTATTGCTAAACCACCCTTGAACTATGAAGATGATATAGTTAAAATTTGGTGCAGATTGGCTAAGTAGTTTTCGCGGTTAGTGATCACAAACGAAAAATGTCTTGTCCTTTTATGTAATAGTATAGATATTATTCATATTGTTTCCTAATAAAAATATTTGTACATAATTTATTCCCCCTTTTTCTATATTTTCTTATAATTATTAATTAACTATTTAATGCATTCCATTTAATATTGATTTACATTTAATTTCCTCTTCAGTCAATGTTCATTCCTATATTATTCTAAAAATATTGTCTATCAAATAAAACAAATTTTGTATAAAAACGTATTTAAATAGTGAGATGGAACGCGTAGAAATATATGCACCCATAGCAGGGTTACTGCAACGTGTAAAAACTGAACCTGAAACCCCCTCAAAGATTGGCCAAGTTCTACTCAGTTCTCTGTTACCAACAGTTCCAGAAAGTATTTCCATAAGTCAGTAGAGGCAGAATATTAGTCCAGAGGGTACAGTACAGTGTCGAGGCGTGTAGGACTGGGGGTTGCCAATTTAATTATTTATCGTCTGTCGGCTCTGGCACATGTGTCGCCCGGGATCTGCTGTGAGTGAGGAAGTCGGTAGCTCTTCTGTTATGTCATTATTCTGCATTTCACGCTATTACAGGCAGATTAATAATTCAAATGTTATATGTTTTTGTAGATTAATTAACTTTTATTACTGTAATACATGTCATATTACTAATAAAAAACAGAGTTGTTTCATATGAACCATTGAAAAAAAAAAAAAAAATCATGATTTAAATAACTATGTAGAAACGACATGAAAAGCCAGAGTGATTATGTTAAACAATTGAAGGAAGAACTTAAGAGACTTTGAATCACTGATGGGGACTGCCTGGACAGGGAGAGCTTCATGATCCGACTTAAAATCATCAGAGTTCTTGTGGAGGAGAGAACGATGCATAAGTGTGAGGGTGGACGGAAGAGAGAAAACTGTAACAGTAAGGGATTATTGAAGGAGAAGAAAGAGTGAGCGTATGATAAGATGTAAAATAGGATATCTGCGTGGTCCTTTGTTGACTGGTTTGGAACAACAAAAATAAAACACTTGAGATACACGATGATGGTCTAGAAGGATTAATACAATTAGGATTGATGAATTAATTGCCACTTCTATTCGGATTATTTTATTAGAAAACTAGGGACCCTAGACCTTGCAATATGGACATTTTTCAGATATCTGTTGGATCTCGTTAGGTGAGTACAAATACTTGATTTCTTGTCTTACATTTTTGGAAACTTTAGTGTAATAGGTCATGTAACAAACTGACATGTTTTGAAAATTTTTTTCGTGTTTTAGAAATGAAGATGAATGTATATCCTTTAAAACTAAAAAAGTAGAATAAATGAGACAATTACTATATTTAATTGTTTTTAATACTAATTAAAAAAAAACAAAAAAACTCTTGGTTTTAATTTTTGGACCTCCTTCCTTATCAGTTCCTCTGTACTACTTTTCATAACACCACTCTTAAATGAAAAACAATTTTATAAAAAATAAAATTTCTCCCTGACTGGGAAAAACAAGAGAATGACTGACAATAGAAAACAGAAAACAATATGTCTATTTATAACCTACTGTTTCTAAAAACTGTGGTCAAATTTTCGATCAGTGCAACACAAACTGAGCTAGGCCGTGTCAAAAAAAGCCCCAACGTTTAAAAAATGGAGGCAAACGTGACTTTTACATTCAACGAAACAAAGCTCCTAATCTGTAGGCCCTAGACACAAATGTTATAAAACAAAAAGTATTCTCCATTAAATTTCTAACAAGAAAATTTTTGTCAAATGGAAAAAAATATACCAAAAAATACAGAACTGGAAACTATCGTAAACTTTTCGTTCAGAGCAACACCAACAGGGCTAGAGCGTGTCAGAAAATCCCCTAAACTTAAAAATAGAAGTTCCCAAATAGATTTTTTTTTCAAGGAATATAGCTTCTAGCGATGTTATAAACAAAAATTTTTCTAAACGGTAGATGCTAGTCGACCAATGTTATATAACAAAAAAATTTTCTCCATTAAATTTTTTCTGACAAGGGAACTATCGTAAACTTTTCGTTCAGAGCAACACCAACAGGGCTAGAGCGTGTCAGAAAATCCCCTAAACTTAAAAATAGAAGTTTCCAAATAGATTTTTTTTTTTTCATTCAAAGGAATATAGCTTCTAAACGGTAGGTGCTATCGACCAATGTTATATAACAAAAAATTTTCTCGATTAAATTTCTGACAAGGGAACTATCGTAAACTTTTCGTTCAGAGCAACACCAACAGGGCTAGAGCGTGTCAGAAAATCCCCTAAACTTAAAAATAGAAGTTTCCAAATAGATTTTTTTTTTTCATTCAAAGGAATATAGCTTCTAAACGGTAGATGCTAGCGACCAATGTTATATAACAAAAAATTTTCTCGATTAAATTTCTGACAAGGGAACTATCGTAAACTTTTCGTTCAGAGCAACACCAACAGGGCTAGAGCGTGTCAGAAAATCCCCTAAACTTAAAAATAGAAGTTTCCAAATAGATTTTTTTTTTTTCATTCAAAGGAATATAGCTTCTAAACGGTAGATGCTAGCGACCAATGTTATATAACAAAAAATTTTCTCGATTAAATTTCTGACAAGGGAACTATCGTAAACTTTTCGTTCAGAGCAACACCAACAGGGCTAGAGCGTGTCAGAAAATCCCCTAAACTTAAAAATAGAAGTTTCCAAATAGATTTTTTTTTTTTTCATTCAAAGGAATATAGCTTCTAAACGGTAGATGCTAGCGACCAATGTTATATAACAAAAAATTTTCTCCATTAAATTTCTGACAAGGGAACTATCGTAAACTTTTCGTTCAGAGCAACACCAACAGGGCTAGAGCGTATCAAAAACGTTATATTTTTGAATGTAAAAAAAACGTTACACCAAGCAAGTATAGAAAGTAAAGTACAGAAAAAAAAACAAAAAAAATATCTCAGCTTGGAAGTAAAAGTCACCAAGTGCAATTATTTACAAATTCACCAAAAATTCAATGTTGATATTATCATTTCTGATAAGTAAAAAAAGGCACCAAGAGAATATAACTGCTACATATGGACATTAGAGAAATGATAAAATTCACTGAATAAATATCTGAGAAAGTTTTATAAGCATAATCCCGTTTGAATATTGAAACGGGAAAAAAATTTTATTTTGTTACATAATGACTTTTACCTCCAAGCAGACGATATCCATGTCAAAAAAAAAAAAAAAAAAAAAATCTGAATTTTTATGATTTATTATCCTCGATATAAAACAATATGTCACATCCAGAAAGGACACCCGTAGGACCGTTATCTCAAGAAGCGGCATTGTATATTACGACCTTCAAGGGTTGAGCCTACACAATCGAAGCCGAAAAGAAAAGGGGTAATTAATTAAAATGTGCTATAGAATTGCGCAATAAATCTTGCGCACTCCTTGCGCGGGCCATTTCCTTATTAAATCATAAACAAAAGTGGGAGAAGGGGCTGGTGCCAACTTGGTCTTGAGCCAGCGCTAATCGTCGCCACCTAACTACGATCGATAGCAATCAGTGGGATTACTTTTATTGCCATTCGTATTATCGTATCGTTCTTTATATGTTGAATATTTAGGATACATTATACCATAATATGTATATAGTAACAACGTCTAACAGACCCAATGGTTCGATGCTGATAAAAATTATAAATCTGCCCAAACACCACCGTTTTAAGCCGCCAATAGGTTGTCCTCTTAAATCCTTGCGCATGGACTCAACGCTTACTACCAACTTTTTAATAAAAACGCCTTTGATTATTTTCGGGAATGAAGTGGGAAGCAAGTTAGGAGACTAGTGGGTTCTTACCATGGATAGGTATCTGGTTTAGGCCAATTTAGAAACACATGGGACATGTAGATCATTTTGGATAAGTTTGTATGTGACATAATAAGGAGAAAGAGGATTTTTCAAAGGATTTTGAATTGTAAGGATTCTATATTAGAACAGGCGCGGTAGCTCAGAGGGTAAGGCTGACTACGAGACATGACTACGACATATCATGTTCCCGGACCCGAGTTCGAGTATGACCGAAGGCAGAAAATTAATATTCAGTCAGTTCAGCCGTGGATCGAATTCGAGATCGGGAGACCCTTCTGGGGCACACTCGGCCTCTAAAAGAGTGGATACTCTTAATTGGGGATAAATCTTAGCAGTTGAGCATGAATTCTGGCTAAATCTCCTCCTTTCACAACCGTTGACCTAGTAACAGCACACCGAAGTACTGAACCCCTGTACGTGGTACAGGATATGAGAAGAATTGGAAGGTTTAATTTTTTTCAACTATTTATTGATATTTACAACTGTATACTTCTCATCGAAAGACCATCAAAATAGAATGTTTAAATATGTTATAATCATAAATGTTTTAGAATTACTTACGAACTTCGGCTTCTCTAATTCTACCATCACAACCTACACTCATAACAACAACAGTACACCAACTTGTTACAGTTACACACTCGCACGTCTAAATAAATATTTTTACTTTACACAACTTACAGTCCTTTACCTAACAGATACTAAAGCGATACTGAAATATGTCTCGTACAAAACAAACTACTTACAGTATCTCTGTACTATAAACATAAATAATAAACAAACTCGTAAACATTTCTCCTCATTTCTGTTATTATTCTTTTATGTTATTTACTTAATCACTTATATAAGCAAACTCAATTTTATCGTAAATGGTAACAAATAACGATAAAATAAAATTCTGTATGTGGAATGCCCAAACCATAAAAGGTAATTCAATAGAATTTAATCAATTTCTACTCGAAAACAAACCGGACATTGTTTCAGTAAGTGAGACTCGACTAGCCCCAGGTGACAGATTTTCGATTCCGGGTTACAAAAATATACCGGAAAGATCGTAACAGGCAGGGCGGGGGAGTTATGATATTAGCCCGCCAAGACATTAGTCACACATATCTCCCGGTAGATGGCCTTACTCACGTCGAAGCTGTCACCATTCAACTCAGAATAAATAATAAAATTACCGCAATCATCGCTACCTATATTCCTCCTAATAAACTACATACGCCAGACTTAATTAAATTATTTAATATTAGTAACAATTTTATCATCTTCGGCGACTTAAATGCCAAAAATAAACAGTGGAACTGTCATAATAACAACAAAAATGGGAAAACACTTTTAAATATTATATCAAGACACAACATAGAACTCCATAGCCCCTCAGAACCCACATATATTCCATCTCAAAGCCGTTTTAAACCGAGTATTATAGATTTAGCTCTTTCTAAAAATATCAATATCTCTCGTTTAGTCTCTCTACCATGTCTCTCTTCGGATCACAACCCTGTGATCTTCCGGGTAAACTCCAAAGTTAATAAAAACAACACAGCTTCGAGAGTAAATTTTAAAAATGCAAAACTGGCAAATATTTAGACAAACTATTGATCGAGAAATAGAAATAAACCCCGAAATTACATCCTCCTCTGACTTAGAATACAATATAAATAAATTCAGCTCAGCAATTAAATCAGCTATATCAACCACTATTCCAAAAATATCTCATAAATTTCACGAAAAATTCCCAATTCACCTAAAAATGCTCATCAAATTAAAAAATAAAATCAGAAAAAAGTATCAAAGTTCCAACAACCCAATACACAAAATAATAATGAATAGACTGAATTTATTCGTAAAAATGAAATTAAATGACTGGAAAAATCACAACTGGGCCCAAACTCTAAAAGATATAAAACCTGGAGACAAATCTCTTTGGAAATTCCACCGCATTTTTACAAATCGCTCTCAATGTATACCTCCCCTTAAAATACCGGATGGATTTGCCTACTCTGATAATAGCAAAGCAACTTTACTAGCGGAATATTTTACTTCCACATCCCAAATCACCAAAGACTTTGGCTCACCCCACCACAATCACTCTGTAAACAAAACTGTAAATAAATATCTTCAACAAAAGGTACCATCTAACTTCCCTTCCGTAGCACCAAAAGAAATAATTCATATTATAAAAAAGCTAAAAACTAAGAAAGCTCCGGGCGAAGACAATATTCCTACAATAGTTATTAAAAATCTCAGTAAGAAATCAATAATGTTCCTGACAAAAATTTTCAATTCCATTTTCCGCCTCCGACATTTCCCTGCTTCCTGGAAAACAGCAAAAACTATACCAATACCTAAACCAAATAAAGACCCATCAGAAGCCGTTAGCTATAGACCGATCAGTCTTCTTAACATTATTTCAAAAATATTTGAAAAAATATTCTTGAAAAGGTTAAACAATTTCATATCTGACAATAATATCATGGTTAATGAACAATTTGGTTTTAGAAACCACCATTCTACAGTGGCACAATTAGCCAGATTGACAGATTTTATCACAGCAGGTTTTAATGAAAAAAAAAACATACAGGGATGATCTTATTAGACATCGAAAAGGCTTTTGACACAATATGGCATAACGGACTAATTTACAAGCTCATCACTTACCAATTCCCCCCTACATCATTCATATTATCCATTCATTCCTTTCTAATAGATCCTTTCAAATCACAATCAACAATACCACAACATCTAAATATTCCCTATCAGCTGGTCTTCCCCAAGGATCCTGTCTTTCCCCTACTCTCTTTAACCTGTACATATCCGACCTTCCTTCTCTTCCTTCAGTTGGAAGATCGTTTTACGCAGATGACACCGCCATTTACACTAGTTCCTACAGAATAGATACAATAGAAAATAGATTAAAATCATTATACTCCAAATTCAATAAATATTATAAAAAAATGGAAAATTCAAATAAATGAAAACAAAACTGCAGCAATACTGTTTACAAAAAGAAGACCTAAAATAGCGGATCATATCATTCTAAATAAAATTCGAATCCCATGGGAACAAACTGTTACCTACCTAGGTCTCGAATTAGATAAACGTTTAACTTTCACAACCCATATTAATAATAAATGCTGCAAAGCCAAAAAACTTATCAGTACAATGTCACCATATTTCCGAAGAAGATCACCATTATCAACTCGCAACAAAATTATTCTATACAAATCAGTCATTCGACCATTACTAACATACGCCTCTCCGGTATGGAGCTCCACATGTGACTCCAATTACAAAAAAATAGAGAGAATTCAAAACCAATGCCTGAGAATCATTAACGACTACCCAAGATACACAAAAATAACTGACATGTTGCACGATCTAGGTTTTCAAACAATTAAACAGTTTATTTACTCCCAGACCCAGAACTTTTTCAACTCAACAATAAACTCAGACAATCCCATAATACAAGCAATAGGCAAATATAATAAGCTAACCTTAAGAAGATACGTACACAAACGAACTAAACACATACTACTAAAATAAAAAATTAAAAAATTAAAAAAAAAAAAAAAAAAAATTAAAAAAAAAAAAAAAAAAAAAAAAAAAAAATTTAATAAGACATACTTAGAATTTATTAGTTTTAGTTAAAATTTAAATTTTGCAAATCAAAGTATTGTAAGAATTAATTTGTTCTTAAATAGTAATTAATTTTAATGCCCAAAACTTTAGCTTATTGTATATATTTTTCATTTATTTTATTTTATTATTATTATTATTAGTTTATTATTTTTTTTTTATTTATTTATTTTTTTTTCTTTTTCTGAGTAGGTTTTTGTCAGTTTTTCCTACAGTTTTAAAAAGTATTCTGTTTTAATTTTATTGAATGAAATTGTAGTGTGAATTGTTTTATAGCAAAACATGTACTTATACAATTATGTTACAGAATTGTAAATTGTTAAATTGCATAAAATAAAGCTCTTTTTATTTTTTTTTATTTACCAAGTATATTTCAAGAAAATTATTATAATGGCAGGTAAATCACTTTTGTAGAACTGCGTACTAGTAGCAATAAAAGTTCTAGACTAGAAGGTCTCTAGACCATTTTCTAACAATATGTGATGAGTATTATCTATTAAAACAAACTTGGTCCCTTCCAAAATTAGTAAACAAAATCAGGGTTTAAATTAAGCAAAAAGTGTTTTGTCCATAGCCTGTTTTTAGTTCAAACCATTCAAACTGGTACAAGGTTGCACATTTTGACTCTCCAAGTGTTGAAAATGTTGTGGAAGAGGATGAAACTTGTGACTGTTTAGACGATGAAATATGTGAACTGCATGTCTAAAAGCTAGTGAATGTTAAGAAAATGAAAATATTCATCGAAAATTATAAGTGTCATTAACGTACATCATCTGTTATCTAATTATAATTTTTATTTTGTGTACTTTTGAGCAAACAGTGATTTCTATAACATAAAACATAGCCAATTCAAACAGTGTTTTGTCCACTGTGTTCTTTCAAAACGTGTTTTGTCCATATTTAAAATTCGAAATGCTAATTTTAGGAATGCAGAATATTTCTGATCCTTGTTGTAATGTGTTTTTTTAGATGCTATAAGTTTAATTAGGAATTTTTTGTTTCTGAAGGGTAATTACATCTCATAATTTATTAATATGTTATTGGTGAAAAGTAGGATTAGTGTGACAAAACACGTTTTGAAAGTTACCTCCTCAATTAGTATCAAACTAAAATAAACAAAACGTTTAAAGGCTGGGAGGTTACAGTGACTCAGTGTTGCCATGAGTTTACAGCTAGACAGTGTTGCCAAACTCCCTTATTGAACAAATCCTTTACCCTTTCAAACATGTTAGATAAAGATTTTATACTATCATCATTATACCGTGCTAAATCGTTGTAAATGTGGCAATTAATTATATTACATGATTCCTACAATGGCGATGGGTACAGTACACAGTACACTGTACCCGGTATACCGTACATACCTAGGAGCGAATTCTAATGGCAGGAATAACTAATTAGAGACTGTTCTAATAGACTGCTCCATATTTAGCAGGCAGTGGATTATAGCCAACTGATTGAATCCACTCAGCTGATATTCCATGAATAGAGATATCGTCCATTCCTGCTTCGCTAATCTAACCCATTACTGTTTATAGCCTGCCAATGACAGTTACAATTTACAGTATAATTGATAGAATTATTGTATATATGAAGAAAATAGAAGTGTTATAATCATTTGATTGTAGATAAATAGCATTCAGATATTAATTTTTCGTTGCTGATAAAGTTTTTTTTTTTGCAAAAACAAAGAAAATTTATAATTACGATTGATTTATTAATTTCCATTTATCAGAAAAAATAGTTTCGAATGCTAAACATTCATCTTCAGTTCTTAAAAATACAAAATTTTCAACACATCAGCACCATGTTACATGGATTATAGATACTAAAGTTTTCAAAAGTGTAAGGCAAGAAATTGAACATTGGTACTCTACCTTAGGAGATATCTGAAATATAATCATAAGTATCGAAATCGAGAATAGATTTATTCGGTATTGCCTGTTTCAAGAATCGAAATATTTTGGCACTGATACTTCATAGAAATCTATCTTTAATAAGGTAGAATAATTTATTGAGATTTTAGATTGATTGGAAGTTTTGCTAATATATTCTTTTTTTTTTTTAATATCGAACTTATTATACACTTACAAATAGTTATTGTTGATTCTTTGACCTCGGCTGTAAATAACAAGAGATGAAGCCATAGTGAAACCAGAGTACGGAGGATGTCGAATTTCAGCGGAGAAAGTTGGATGTTCTTCAGCTCGTTAGGAGAAGGGGAAAATAAAAAAAAAAACGTATTTCCAAAACATGAAACCAGATAGCTTTAACGAAGGACAAACATAATAAAAAGAAACATCACATTATGCGGAGGATTTATGAATCGTACAATTCCAAACTAAATATACATTATTAAAAATATCAGCTGTTATTCTGTAATTACATTAAAACTAACAGCTGTTTAAAAGATACATTTAAATAATCAGCTGTTTATTTTGATATTGGTTAGATAAAAAATAACATAGATTTTTAAATCTGAGTTGTAGAATAAATTTTGTAGCACAATCAATGGCAACACCAGAACAGAATGATATCGCTATAACGGTTTTATTTTTGGGATAACCATTTAGAAGGTTGAGTAGACAGATTGGAGGGGCAATGGAAGAGTTTATGACGTCATTACCGGTAGCATTATCATCGGATTGGAGCTAATACCGTAAGTACCGTGTACCGTGTCCAGGCTAAGCCAATAGCACCCGTGGGTACACCTGAGTACCATTAGGTACCCCATAGAGGCAATATTACCTTCCAGGTACCCACTTCATCACTTACCGCTTCGTTACCAAGGCCAGGTTCAAGGTTAGGTTCCACGTGTACTGTTATCTTGTACAGAACTGAATTAGTACTGGTATTAATGTTACCTGCAATGAAGATGGATTCACGAAGGGTAGTAAAAGAATTTATAGGAAAAAAAAAAAAAAAAAAAAAAAAAAAAAAAAAAAAAAAAAAAAAAAAAAAAAAAAAAAAAAAAAAGCGTAGGTTGCTTGATATTAAATGTTACAAAATTTTATTGGTAATTACTTATAAAATTAGAGTTATTATGAAAATAATAATAGTAAATCGGTCCATCCGTTCCTCCGTTACAATAGCTTGTTGCAGCTTTTTTTTTTTTTTTTTTTTTACTATAAATTGATTTATTTTTTTGATAAATTAATTTTTACTTTAATTTTATTCCAAATTAATTAGTCATAATGGATTTTAAGGCTTTATATTGCTATAACACAAACTATTCTTGAAATATAAATATATATATTTTTTTATATTAATATATTGTAATTTACAACTGTATAAAATATATTGATCAAGTAAATGTGTTAATAACAATTACAATAACATATCAAAACTTGAAAAGAACTACTCATCAATTGCACTTCAATAAAAAATTCTATACTACAAGGTCTCTGGCCCATCATCTTCACTCACACCTCGGAGGATAATCGGGAATGGAGTGAGAAATTAGAGGATTTTAGTGGTTATGGAGCTTACTATGAAAGGATAGTTATCTGGTGTGGGGTAAATCAGCAACATATGGAACATTAAGATCTTTATGGATAAGTTTATTGGTGACAAAGTAAGAAGCGTTGAGGATTTTTCGAAGGATTTTGGATTGTAAGGATTAGGTACGAGATGAATTGGATAGTTAAGTGCAGCCCCAAAGTTCAACTCCGTACGTCCAAATAGGTCTAATCACAGTCATGTAAATAAGCCTTTTGTAATTAATTGGGAGCTTTGAACGTTTGTCTAGTAAATGTTGAAGTAGTCTGTAACGACGAGCAGTTTTATTGTCTTTTTCGTCTTGTTGTATGTGGATTCCAAGTAAGACGTTTGTCCAAGTGGAGCCCTAGGTAGCGGATCTGTTCAATAGGAAGTAGTGGAAGATAATTGAAGGGTACTGTAGGACAGGTAGTCGTAGGTTTACGACGAAGGGTAAAGGTTATTTGTTGAGATTTTTTTTGGATTTATTCTAATTCTCCATTTTTGACACCATTCTTGAAGGGTTAGGATATGGGATTGGAGTGTTTGGGAGGCAATGAAGGGATCATTGTTTACCAATAATAAACATGTGTCATCATTGTAAGTGGTGAGAACAGCGGATTTATGAAATAAAAATTATTTTATACTTTTTAGTTTACGTAATATAGATGGCATATGATTACATTCACATATTATGTACCATGAGAAAAAAAAATTATATATACAAAATGAAATAAATAAAAGATAACAGAAAGAACATCCTATACATAAACAATATACATATAAATAAAATAAAATACTAAAATAAAAAAAATAAAATACGATTCGGTTGATAGAGAAACACTGCTGGAGATTCTAAAAGAATATGGGATAGACAGAAAAACCAGGAAATGAATTGAACTAACACTCAACAACACAGTCTCAAAAGTAAAGTTTCAGGGAACAGTAAATAGGCCCTTTCAGATAAAAACAGGGTTGAGACAAGGAGATGGTTTGTCACCGACACTTTTCAACGCAGTTTTAGATAAGGTCATGAAGGAACTTTGGAAAGTAAACACAGCAGGAGCAAAGGTAGGGACCAAACATAAGCACATCAAAGTAGAATGCCTTGCATACGCAGACGACCTAGCACTTCTGGCAGAATCAGAGGAAGAAGCAATAAATCAAATAAACACCCTAAAGGAAATAGCCGAAAAAAACGGGCCTACAGATATCGTTCGAAAAAACGGAGCTCATGACAACGAACAAAAAATTTTTTGGAAAGAAAGAAGTCAATACAAAATATGGTTCAGTAAATGTGACGCGAAAGTTTAAATACCTGGGAGAGACCATTTGTAACAGAGGATCAGAAAAGGAAGGTATGAAGGAAAGAGTTGCCAGACTGGAAGGACTGAGTTTCGCAACGAGTAACATCTACAATAAAAAGAATCTCTCCATCAAGGCAAAGATCAAACACTACAACACTGTAGTGAAACCAGTAATTTTGTATGGAACCGAAACAATGAATCTCCCCAGTATGGAGAAACTGCTAAGAGTTGAAAGAAGAATCCTGAGAAGAATCTATGGTCCTAAGAAAACGGAGGAAGGCTACAGGCTAAGGCCAAACAAGGAAATTTACAGGGAGATAAAGGATATGGAAACGGAGATAAGAACTAGGAGATTAAGGTTCTATGGTCACATGGTGAGGATGCCGAAAGAAAGATTGAATAAGAATATAATGGAAAAACTCTGGGGTTACCGGAGTGCACGGGGCTACATCAAACAACTGAAAGAGGAAAAAACAGCAAGGTTGGGAATCAGGGACGTGGACTGCTTGGATAGAGACGAATTCAGGAAAAAAGTTACAGGGGCTTGCAGTTCTTGAGGGGCCAAGGAGGACCAGTGGAGGAGTGGCTTGGACGGAGGACAGGAGAAGGAAGCACTCGAACTTGATGAAGGAAAAGTGGGTGGAAAGAAAGAACAAAAAGAAGAGAATACAATCATAATATTCGCGTTGTCTACAAGGCCGTTTCGCGCCCAAAAAAAAAAAAAATACTAAAATAAAAAAAATAAAACATTAATTAAGTAAAAATGAATAAATAGTAATAAAACAAAATAAAATTATATGTTAAAAACACTGTATTGTACTTTATTTACAATACACACTCATCCTAACCACCCCCAGGCAGACCCCTCCCTCCAATTATGGAGAGACAACCCAGGCATAGAGAGGTCCCAGCTCTTCTCTCTCAGCTGCGTCACTGGTGTAAAAAACCCAGTGGAGGCTTTGTTTAGTAAAAATATAATTCATTTTTTAATTCATCTACATTATTGCAAACAATAATAAAAATTATCAATTAATTATCGATTGTAAACTGAATGCGACCACAGAATCAGCAATCAAAATCAATTAATTAGGGTTGGATCTGAGATGTGACCTCAAAATGGCCACTAACAAGCCCCAAGGTGACAGCGGTAAGGTCCCTACTGACCACTGAGGCTAATAGTCTTGTCTTGTTACTGTCCGGGTTCGAATCCCCTCCAGTACTACAGTATCTCACCATCTCACCGCTTGATCGTGAATTCAACGTCTTAAGTAAAATCGAATAAAATCGAGAATGTACATATTTAAAATAATTCATAAAACATATTTCAAATATAAATTAGATGGACATATCCATAAAGATCTTAATGTTACATATGTTGCTGATTTAGCCCAAATCAGATACCAATCCTTTCATAGCAAAACTATAAGTGAAAAAAACTATAGACCCCCCTAAGCCATAAGACAAATTAAAATGAATTTTTGAATGACCTAATAGTTGAATAAAATTGTCTTAAGTTATTTTACATAATTATGCGAATGGGGAAATTCAAATTGGAGTAGCTGCTTCCCCATTGACGCCTAAGGTGATCTAATTCCGGCTAAGTGCTAATCTCCACTCCTCCTCCACCATAGAAGATGTCGAAGAGGAAGACTGGTCAAAGTGGGAACTGGCAGATGGGTAGTCTCTTCGGAGGACCCATTAAACTTCAAACGGCTCCATTGTGGATATATTATGAGGCGAGTAAACACAGTCCCGTGTGGGAGGGAGAGGATGAGAGAGGGAGAGAGAGGGAGAGAGGAGTGTGGAGTCTTCTTTGAGCCGTTATTGGATCAGCCGTCTCTTTCAGAATACGCTACTCCAGCGCGCTCTATAATAAATAAATTTAGGTTATTTTTTCACACCTTTAATCATTTCCAGTAGATAAGAAACACATTCGAAATAACTTTAAAAATATCTACAACAAGCTCTTTGTACTGTTATAAAAGTTGTAATTATTAATTTTACTAGTACGTAAAGGGATTATAGATATGTATAAAGGATATGTTTAGTACGATTTGTACTATAGGATAACACAATAAACTTATTAAAAAATTGTATAATTAAAGAATATAACATTTCTGAGTCAATTATTAATTAATTAACTTGGCATTATACTCCTTAATAAGAATTTCTTCAACAATATCACCACACGTTTCGCAAACTGAGGTTTCCCATCTTCAGGATCAAACTTAATATATTATTAAGGATTAAAATGCTAAATAAATTAGTTATCAACATTTTCATTCAACATAATTGAAATTGATAACACAGTTAATTTTTTTTTTATTTAAAAAAAACAACAACAGATAAGCATTCCCCTCCGAGGCGCCTGAAAAGAAGATGGCCTCGAGACCTTCTAATATAGTACTTCATTATATAGAACCTTTAGAAGTGCTAGCAATGGGTAGTTGCTTTAAAAACAAGTGACGAGTCATTTTTATCATTATCATCATATTTACTTGATGTATTGTATGTTCATATTGTAAATACAGTTGTAAATTTCAATAAATAAATAAATAAAGATAAGCATTTGAATCATCAGAAATTGATATAGAGATTATTTTAATATATAATTATGATAAAAGCAGGGTTTGAAATCAATAATTATTTTTTCCAAAAATCATATACCTAATAATCGTTATATTTGATTTTTAATTTAAAAATCATTCCTAGTTTATTAATAAAAATTTCAATTGATCTTTGATGTTTTTTGATTTGATTAAAAATTATGATTACTCAATGAGTGATACAGTATTGTATAAATAATAATGATTAAATTGTGATAAAAAAAATGTTGATCAGAAAATGAAAATCACCTTTTACACACAAATTGATTAATATGTTTGTATACAAAATACTCAAAATACTTCTTGGAGATAATTCAAAAAATTTAACTGTCTGATTTAGAAAGGAATTACTCATAAAATTATTATTATTGTTAATTGTAAAAATTTTGATCAAAAATAATGATCAGAATTTGATTTTTATCACTTATGATCAAAAATAAAAATCATCAAATATTTTCAAAATTCCAGATAAAAATCTTGATCGGATGTGATTTTTATTGTTACTTTTTTTAATTATCGATTTCAAACCCTGGATAAAAGTATAGCTGACTGTTAAGATGGATGGAGAAGAAGATAATGAGGGATGCAGTCAAAGAGGAACACCAAGTCTAAGTAGAAATACTTTAATGCGTGTTAACGTTTCGACTTTCCGTGCAGATCTTCTTCAGGGTCACCGAACCACACTGGAGAGGAAAAGAACGTATAAATAGTCGTGCATAACGTATATAATATAATTATTCTTGAAACTGTAACTAGAATCGATGATCCAAAGTCGATTTCAAGGTAGTATCGATCATGTAGATGTTCAGAATGATGGACCGATTATATTGTAATGAGTTACTTAAGGATGTTGGATCGTTATCGTTAATTAATCGTGTCACTAACCAAAGTTAATTATCCTCTCACCAAAGTCTCGGAATCTCCTTTGGGTACCAATTGGTTTATCGCTGACTTTTCATAGTCTCATTGTTTACCTATCACAGAAACTTGATATAAATGTTATTACAAATATTATTTTTCAGATATACGACAATCTCAGTCGAGAATGGCTAATTAGAGAACTGAGAGCTAAGAGCTAGAGTTGAGTGGAAGAGGCAGTCATTAGTGAAGAGGGCTCTTGTTCCACCGGCGGCCTTTCTTCTGCCAAACCTCATTGTTATATCTCCCTTGTCTGTCTCCCGTCTTCTGTCTTATCCAGCAGGCGGTGGATCTCATAGTCAGCGTCTATCCGGAGGTGTATATCCAAGGCCTTATGGATCGTAGGAGGACATTAATTAGATAAATCACACAGAATATCTTGGTATGCGCATGGAGTATCGAACTTTTTCGAATTACGATGATTATGGATAAGGGGCTGGAAATCAAACAAGGAAGTTATCTAAAATTCAGTCTCGATCTAAATATTTATATTGATGTTTTTTTTTTCTATTTTAATAAATAAGTTCTTTGTTTGTTTTAGGTCTTTAAGACCCTTAAAAATAAACCAAATATGTACACTAAGGTGTCTTCAGAGCCTTATAATTAAATAATATTTTTAGAACAAAATAACAGATATTAATAATAAAAAAAAAGTAACAAATTTTTTTTTATTTATATCAATTTATTGAAATTTACAACTGTATAATTATATACGTTAAGTAAATAGGCTGATAACGATTACATAACATTTCAAAGCTTGAAAAGAACTACTCATCAATAGCACTTTAATAAAAATTCTACACTAGACGATCTCTAGGCCATCTTCTTTTCAGACGCCTCGGAGGATTATTGGGAATGGATTGGGAAACAAGTTGAGAAACTAATGGATTTTAGTGGCTATGGAGCTTACTATGAAAGGATAGGTATCAGATGTGGGCTAAATCAGCAACATATAGAACATTAAGGTCTTTATGGATAAGTTTATTTGTAACAAAGTAAGGAGCATTAAGGATTTTCGAAGGATTTTGGATTATAAGGATTGGATACGGGAAGAATTGGAAGGTTTAGTTGAGCCTCAAAGCTTCAGTTCAAAGTTTTTGTCTTGTATGTGGATTCCAAGTTAAACGTTTGTCCAAGTGGAGTTTAAGGTAGTGGATCTGTTCAACAGGGATTAGTGGAATCTCATTAAAGGATGCTGTAGATAAGGAGGTCGTAGGTTTACGACGATTAACAGAAAATTTAAAAATAATTATTACAAAATCAATAAAATTTCATGAATATTAACTGTTCATATTTTATACAACGAAAAAGTGGCTAATGAAATTTTTTGGTAGACTGAATCTGGGAGGATAGTAGGTGGTTAAAGAAGTGGTATTTGAAAGTGGAAAGGTTAATTGAATGGCGAATGTTGAGAGGGATGGAGTTCCAGAGAGAAGAGGATCGGATTACGACAGATCTGTCGAAAGCGGCTGAGCAATGAGCGGTATACAAATCTGACGGGAACGGATTTGGCAGGGAAGAACTGAAGATTTGATTTGAAGGAGTTCGGAAATATAACGTGGACGTTGGTATTGGACGGTTTGAAAGAGAAAGGATGCCAGGAAATACTAGCGACGGTAGGAAGGAATGAGCCACTTCAACTCTGCATAAAACTGCGAAACGTGAGAACTTCTCGTGATCCCAAAAATAAAAAGGATAAAGCAGTTATAAATATTTATTGATATTTACAACTATATGCATTATACATAACAAATAAGTTTATGAAAAATGTTTACAATGACAGGCAATAACATCTAAAGAACTACTCCCTCGTTGTACTTTAATGAACGTTCTACATTTAAAGGTTTCTTGGCCATCTTATTTTCTCGGAGGATTATAGGGAATCGAGCATGAGGCAAGTTGGAAGACTAGTGGATTCTAGCGGGTATGAAGTTTACTATAAAAGGATCTTTATATGGTTTGGGATAAATTAGCAACATATGGAACATTTAGATTTTTATGGATTGTTTGTTTGTGAAATAATTAGGAGCATTGAGGATTTTAATAAGGACTAGAAATCGTAAGGATTGGATACGAGAAGAATTGGATGGTTTAGTGGGGCCATAGTCTATTATCACAGTTATGTATATGCGTTAACAAAGGCGGAATATCCTTCCACCAACTTAAAAACAGTTAAATCATCGAATATTTCAAAACAGCATCCTCAAGGACGAAAACTAATTCTAATTTTGGAAAGAGAGCGGCCAAGGATGTCCTTCGGCCTCAAAAAATCGTAAGATCCTGGCAGATCTGGAAAACAGTGTCCTCATAGAAGGAGTTATCTCCTAATAATTGTTATTATTGTCTTTTGTAATTAATTGAAAGAGCGTTTGTCATTTAAACGTTGAAGTAGTTTCTTGCTGTTTTAGTCTTTTATATATATTCGAAGAAATACGATTGTCCAGATCAGCGATGGGCAAACTACGGCCCGCGGACCAAGTACGGCCCTTCGGGCTTGTCAATCCGGCCCGCGACATGGTCACACACAATTATACATAAGACAAAATTTATTTTCTGCAAAGCTAGAATAGAATTATTGTTTTCTTCTCGTTACATTCCGCATCTTCTACCGTTGTACTATATAAGTTGAGTGTAATGAGATAAAGTTAAAAATAAAGTTTATTAGTTGTAAAACTTTGTTTTGTCCAATTTTTTCGGCCCGCCTAGATGTTTTTCTATTTCATCCGGCCCTCCTCTTAAAAAGTTTGCCTATCTCTGGTACAGATGTCCTAGGTAACGGATCTTTTTGAAATCAGTGGAATATTAATATTCAAACATAGTCAGTCGCAGATATATCAGTGAAATAATATCTGTTACTTTTATAAAACATATATTTTTTTTTATCAGTATTAAAAGTTTTTTTTAGTTCAAACTGCGGCTCGCTAACTAGTTACCTAAACTGCACTAACTGGCAGTAAAATAGAAGCAGTGGCTAAACTTTGATATACATAATGGCTAATGGATTATCGATAAGCAAACTTTGCGGATCTGACCGCGATTCGTAAAGTTTGTAGGGCATCGTCACCCTTGAATCTTAACAGGGATATTACACCTCAACTAACTCAGCCATTCATAAATTATTTATTAATAGTATAGTATTAATTTATGAATGGAAACCATAATTTATGATATTGTAACCAGCGAGGAGATATACAAATAGAGCTGCTATTGAGATAGGGCGGGGCTACAGTCAGACGGGACCAATATTCCCCCACCACTACGCTACCCAGGGTTAACCCAGTTCCCAACTCACCAACATTATTTTAGACTGCTGCTGATTAATAAAATTCATTATAGGTAATAAAAATTCATTCAAACACAGTGTATCAGGTTTCTTTTTCACTTAAACTTTGTTAATTGTTAATGAAGGATTTTTTTTATTGAATGTCCCAAAAAGCCTTTTATAATTACTAATAAAAATTCAAATATTTCAAAGTGTGTTGTGATGAGAGTCCACACTTTTGACGTGGTCTTAGTTTATTATAAAAAGTAAATTGCATTTAACACTAATCGGGAAATATTTGACTTTTAGTTACAATGAAAGAACTATTTTTTGTGTTAGTAGTTACTTACCTATGAAAGCTAAGCCGCTTATTATTTTTAGTCCCAGTCTTGTCGTTCTTACATCCAATTGCAGCACAAAAAGGTATACTTAATGTGGAATGAATTTATAAACAAAATAGAAACTTAACTAAAATAGGTTTACGTAAAAAATAAGAAATTAAAAGCAAACAATTGTAACTTTAGTTGTAACTCTTGAGGTTATGGTAGTATAGTGGAGGGGAACGAATCCCACCCCACTCCACTCGTGACTGCTCTATTGTATATCTCCTCGCTGATTGTAACAAACAACAGGGTTTCTTTAACGAATTAATATTGTAATGAAATAAGGAGAAGTACCTCCGTTGCTAAGTGACTCGTCAAGTGTTTCTCGTTGCTAGGAAACAGTCTAATAACAAGATGGAATATAATTAGCGTGGATGTTATAATTTATGAACAAATAACAATATATTTAATACAGACACACATATAGAACAATATTAATTAACATTAGCATAATAATAATGGGAATTTAATTTCTATTTACTACACAAATAAACACAACACAAAAACATAACCTCGCTAATTATATTCCATCTTGTTATTACACTGTCTCCTAGCAACGAGAGAGTAACGCTCTTTGGCTAGTCTAGGTCACTTAGCAACGGGGGACTTCCCCCTATTTCGTTACAATATTATCCAAATCAAATAACAAAAAATAATATTTAATAGTGATATGTCGGGACAAAAATATTTAGATATTCAATACCGGTCTCAATACCTATTTCGTTAGTCCTTCAGTTTCGGCTATTTTAAATTTTAATTATATATCATTTTCCTTCAATATCGAATACATAGATGAAAATGATTACAAAAACAAATAAGTACAGTCTTGGCCAAAAGTTGACCATAAAAAATTCTCTTTTTAATTTTTTAAAAAACAATTTATTGATATTTAGAACTGTACATTAATATACATCAAGCAAATTTGGGAAAATAATTATAATGACATGTAAATCACTTGTGAAGGACTACTCACTAGTAGCACTTCAAAAAATATTCTAAACTAGAAGGTCTCTTGCCTATCTTCTTTTCAGACGCCTCGGTGGGTTATCAGGAATCGAATGAGAAGCAAGTTGGGAGACTAATGGATTCGTGTGGGAGAGTAGTTTACTATGAAAGGATTGGTATCTGGTTTGGGCTAAATCAGCAACATATGGAACATTGAGGTCTTTATGGATACGTTTATTCGTGACAAAGTAAGGGGCATTAAGGATTTTTCGAAGGATTTGATTCCAGAAGAATTGGATGGTTTGTTGGAGCCCCAAAGCTCAACTCCGTATGCCCACATAGGTCTAATAACTGTCTTGTAAATGAGTCTCTTGTAATTTATTGGAAGCTTTGATCATTTGTCTAGTAAATGTTGGAGTAGTCTATAAAGACGGGCCGTTTCTTGTCGTTTTCTTTTTAATTTTAATAAGTAGTTGTTCAATCATTGTTACACCCAAAACTCGTTTTGTTGACAAAAATACTTCCTTTAAATATATTATTTTCAACCATTGCACCCTACTTCATACGATACGCCAGGGGAAACAACGTAATATTAACAAAATGATTCAGTACAGTCGCTGCTCTCATTACTTCAACTTGAGAAAAGTTTTGTTGTATTTAATTGTGAATATTACAAAAAAATTACATTTTGTGTTTTTTTTAAATTCAAATAAATGAGTGAGATTGAACGTACAAAGATTTTATGTCGTCGGAAAAGTATAATCAATCTGAGATTGCTAAAACTATGAAGTGCTTCCAAAGTGCTGTTCAATATACGCTTATGAGACAGCGGATCTTTAATACATTTTCCTCGCTACCTAGATCAGGAAGAAAATAAATAACAGGTGCACTTGAGGAGAGATTTTTATGTGAGAACATCTCTTCAATATATATATTTAATATTACATATGTACTTAATTGTAAAGATTTTTGGGTAAGGCGATTAAAACGATTATTGATACAAGAACCGATAGAGGGTAAACCGACGATCTAGCTAGCGATGCGTAGGAGGGGAGGGAAAGTATCCGTTTCAAAAGGTGCTTAAACTTCACCAAGAGGGGTCGCTGAAGACTGGTTGAGAAGGGGAAGGAAATTTAATTAAAACAAGAGTCTGAGGGAGCCTCCAATACCTGACATCCTTGGATCTGCCATGGATATTTAGTCCTATAAGAGTTCTCATCCTTCATGGCCACTAGTCAGTAGATGGAGAAGATCTCGATGCAGATTATATATGTATATGTACTAACTATCAATCAGAAGGTATTTAATTTGACTAAAAGGACAACAATGGTGGAATATCCTTCGTATAACTTAAAAACAGTTAAATCCTGGAATATTTAAAAATAGTATCCTTAAGGACAAAAACTAATATACATGAGGCACAAAGTTGTCCTTCCGCTGTTTTAAAATCGTTAAATCCTGGAATATTTCAAAACAGTATCCTTAAGGACGGAAACTAAAAGAAAACCATGGCGGAATATCCTTCGAATAATTTAACAACCATTATTAATTCATGGAATATTTAAAAATAGTATCGTTAAAAAGTCTTTCTGTTATCTTAAATTCGTTAAATCCTAGAATATTTCAAAACAGAATCCTTATGGAGGAAAACTAAATGAACAACAATACTGGAATATCCTTCGGATAACTTAAAAACCGTTAAATCCTGGTGTATTTCAAAATAGTTTCCTTAAGGACAAAAACTAATATACTTGTGGCACAAAGATGTCCTTCCGCTACCTTAAAATCGTTAAATCCTAAATATTTCAAAATAGTATCCTTAAGGACCAAAACTAAAAGGAATACAATGACGGACTATATCTCGGATATCTTAAAAACCGTTAAATCCTGGAATATTTCAACATACTATCCTTAAGAACAAAAACTAATATACATGTGGCACAAAGAAGTCCTTCCGCTATCTTAAAATCTTTATATCCTTGAATATTTCAAAACAGTATCCTTAAGGACGTAAACTAAAAGGATAAAAATGGCGGAATATCCTTCGGGTAACTTAAAAACCGTTAAATCCTGGAATATTTCAAAATATAATCCTTAGGGATGAAAAACTAATTCTAAGTGGGGAAATAGAGTGGCCATGGATGTTCTCCGGTAGCCAAAAATTGGACATGCTTGGTCACTCCCCTTCCCCACTTAGAATTAGTTGTTGTCCTTAAGGGTACTATTTTTTTTTTTATAAATTTCGGAAACTTCGGAACCTTCGGAAACCGGAAGGTTCGATGCCGACACGGCTAACATTTGACCATACACCTCTCTCCAACACACCCTATCAAGCCACAAAATATCCAAGATAAGCCCTGACACAATCCTCCCATCTACGTATCGGTCTGCCCCTCAACTGATTACATTGTTATATAGCAATATACTGGTAAGCATTTTCTGCTGTTAATATTGCCTTTACTTTCTGTTTAACTCTATTTTTACTAATTGTTGTACAACAAAGATAATTTTAAACATACTCAAATTTAATCTAATTGAATGCACAAAATATAAATTAAGTTTTTTATAAAAAAAAAATGTATAAGTCTCAAAAATTTAATTTAATTTTCAAATTTTGTATTTGAAATTTTATCTCAGGATTGAAATTCACGCCAATACTTTTCAAATCCAATTAGTTTCAAATGAAAAAAAATAAATATATATATATATATATATATATATATATATATATATATATATATATATAGGTGATTTTTTTCATTTTTATTTGCCTATAATATTCCATAATATAAAAAAGAAAAAGCCGATTTAAAAAAAAAAAAAAAAACTAAATGGATAAGAAAGAAGCAGAGTTTGCCTCTTTCAATAGGACAATTTTTTATAGAGCCATCATGAAGTTATTTAGATTTTTATGAAAAATGTATTTTCCTCAATATATTGAATATTGAATAACCTATGTTGAATGAAATTCCTAATATTGTTGACTGAAAGAAAAACTCTAAAGCAAAACAATTTGTTTTTTTTAATTTCCATTTACTTTTATTAGATTACTTCCAATATAAAATATATCTATTATTACGAATATAATATTTCGCACACTTATTTCAAAACTGGCACAACTCAATAATCTAAATTAAAAAAATGTGAAATTCCTACAGTTCCACTGGAACGGAAAAATCCAATGAGTCATAAGGGAAATCCCATAGTAAATCACAAAAATTTAACCTACCTGCCCCCCCCCCCCCCCCCCCCTGCCCCCTTCCACTTCTCACGATGGGTGTATTTCAGTTATCTCTTAGATCTCCTCTGGTGAATACCAATATTTGATTTATTTTCTTACATTTTTGAAAACTTTAGTATATATAATCCATGTAACATAGTGCTGATGTGTTGAAAATTTTGTACGTTTTTAGAACTGAAGATGATGTTTATGTTGTTTAAATAGTTTTCTAATAAAATAATTCCAATAGAAGTGGCAATTAATTCATCAATCCTAATTATATTGATCCTACTTTATTAGAACTACATCTTTCAAAATCTAAGCATTATAAATGTAATGAAATCTTATTTATTTATTTTAGATACAGAACTGTATTGGATTTGTTTTATTGTTTAAATAAAAGTCCGATACAAAGAGAATATATATTTACTAACAGGAAGAACTAATAATATTGCAAGTCGTTTGAGGCAGGAACAAGCTTAGCCGGTGCCTTACAGATCTCAAAGCAAGCTTCTCAGAAAAGTCCTTTCTGCAGTTGCTTTGAGAGTCAAAAAGGAATCAAAAATGGCTGAGGGGAAACACTTATCATCCTCTCTGTTTGACTAGTCGACCAACTCCTCCAAATAGTACTTCTAGGAATCGAATACATAAACATGGAGTATTCTATGTATTCTGAATACATATATAAATAAAACATTAATATTTTACAAAACAGTATACCTACAATTCATATTACTTTAATGATTGGACTTACAGCAACATTTAACAAAATATAGAAATAATAAGATTTATATATGAGATGATGAAGACCTGTATAAGAAATATCCAAAGGTAGAACTCAGATAAAAGATCTATATTAGGAAGTCCCGTGGCCATTTTCTTTTCGTTTGAGGCACGCATGGTTTGGAAGGATCGATACAATTAGAATTGATAAATTACAGTAAAAAATCGATAAGTCGAAAAACTCGATAAGTCGAAGTAAACCTCATTTCCTGATTACAATTATATAATGAATTGTATTCGTTTACTCGAACTAACAATCGTTAACTCGAAGTTAAAGTTTTGTATACACAACTAGACTCTGTAAGTCGAAGTTTCCTAGAACCATGAACATTTTATAAACCAGTCTATCTCAACTCTATCCTCGCTTATCCTTTGTACTGCTTCATTTCGGAGAAATGGCAGACATTTATTTTGTTAATTTTTTTTTTCTAATAACCCTTTTTTTGTAATGGCTACCAGGGGTAAAAGCTGACGTTATTACTGATTAGTACCCAATTCAACGTGTGATAAATCATCGCACCGCTACATATATATTTAAGAAAGTAACTATATAATTTATTACATATGTATTTTATTATGTTTTATTTGCATTAGTATTTCCGTTTCTGTTATTTTTTCTTAGAATAAATTATTTAAAACATTAAGCTGTTAAAAATTAAATACCCTTGTACACACACACATTATACTATAGGAAAAACTGAATTATTCGATAATTTGCTATCTCGAAAAATTTATATCTAGAAGTATATAACTGTTCAACCTATAGTTTGAACTAATTCTATAGGAATTTATTTGAAAACTAGTTTCGAATGTTAAAAATTCATTCATCAGTTCTAAAATCATATAACAATTTCAAAACATCTGATTTTTGCTACATAGATTATGTATAACCAAAAGTGTAACGTTTCACTTGAGATAGGCATTATGGTGTAGAAGTATAAATACAATTAGGATTGATGAATTAATTTAACCTACATGCCCCCTTCTCCCTTTCCACGATGGATATATTTCAGATATCTCTCAGATCTCCTCAGGTGAGTACCAATGTTTAGTTTATTTTCTTAAATTTTTGAAAACTTTAGTATATGAAATGAAAAAATACTCTTTATTCAGGGACGTATTGTCCCCTAACAATAACAAAATTGTATCACAAGGTATTATAATGGTCTGGCTTCCATATTTTCATAATGCTATATGTATAAAAAGAACATGAGACATATGAGAATAATTTTATTTCCCAAGCTTTTGCTTTTAAAATAGAGAATGGCGTAATATAATAATCATATAATGTTTTTATAAAGTATTTCACAATGCTACTATAATGCATTAATCAAGATATTTTATTTTATTAAATTATATTTTAATATTATTTTTTTAAATTTACAATATAGGCAAAAAAAAAGAAGTATTTTGACATGAGACATATAAATATAATTAATTGTAAATAATTGTATTTAGAGCTTCAGTAAATATTATAACAGTAGGAAAAAAAATAAATAAAACTTTGAGAAAATAAGAAAAGATATATACAGAAAATAAACTATATATATATATATACCAGGTATGCAAGTTTAAAATGTCGTTTTAATTCCAATAGAATGCGCTCTTAGCCTATTGAAGGATTTGCTTATCTCTAAACGCTATTTTGTTTGTTAGTCACGTTTTGTTTACAAAAGTCATTTTGTTTTTTTTAAGTCGTTTTCGTGGACGTATCATACCTTTCTTTGGTGTTAAAAATGTCTACCTTATTTTAAGCCAAATAAAGAGCATTTGCTGCATGTCATGATTTTCTTATTTAATCAAAAGAAAAAACGGGAAAATCGACCAAAAAAGTTTGAGGAAATGTGCATTTTCGAAATGCAATCTTTATTAGACGAAGACAAACCCAAACCCAAAAATGATTGGCAGAACAGTTGACTGTCACTAGGCAAGCCATTTCCGATCGATTCGCCTGAGAGCTATGGGAAAGATTTCAAAAGGTTAAAATGGGTTCCACATGAATTAGACGAACGACAGATGTAAAAAACGAAAAACTTAGTGTGCGTTAAATGCTGCTTTTACGCCACGAAAGAAAGGGTTTTTACAGGGGATGGCATCGAGTTGTAATTATGAATGGCGAAATCCCCTGTAAAAATGGATTTATTTTCAGAATCCCAAAAAAAAAAATCATGGGTAACGCCAGGAGAACCTCCACATCGAGTGCAAGTTTCCCGGATCGTTTTATTAAGAAGACATGCTTGTGTGGTATCCAAGAAGGGAGTAGTCTACTACGAGCTTCTAAAACCCGGCGAAACAGTCAATACCGAGCGCTACCGACAACAAATGATCAAAATTTGAGTCACGCATGTTTTTTCGGTTGATCAAAAAAAACGCCCAGAATGGGCTCACAGGCACGCCAAAGTCATTCTTCAGCATGATAACGCTCCTGCAACATTCAGCCAGATTGACTAAGGAAACGTTTCTTCGCTTGGTTGGGAAATCCTAAAAAAAAAAAGTGGCTGCCTTTTTTGACATGAGACATATAAATAGCAAACTGTAAACAATTTGTATTTAAAGAGCTCAGTAAATATTTTATAAAAGTAGTATATTGCCCGAGATTGGAAAAAATGTAGAAAACTTTTGAAAATATAAAAGATATATACAGAAATTATAATAATATTTTAATATATATAACGATATGTAATTAATGATAGATATTATATTATATGTACATTGAATGAAGAATTTATTATATATTATAGATACCACGATATTTATATATACTGCACATATTCACTCATATACCCATACACATACGAATTGTCAAGTTAATAGATCGTGAGTGAAATGAATATTTCTTTGCATTGGAAAAATACCAATTAAAGTAAAAACAAATTCAAATTTTTATAATATAAATGATTATGTACCATCATTGAACAAATATAAGTTAATTAGCATTATTATACAGGAAAAAACTAATCAACTAATTCATCGGTATCAGATATATTCAATTTGAAATATATCTAAAAACATACAAAAATTTTAAAACATCTGCTTTTTGCTATATAATCTATGTAACATAATGCTGATGCCTTGAAAATTTTGTAAGTTTTAGAACTGATGATGAATGTTTAGCGTTCGAAACTAGTATTTTAATAAAATAATAGAAGTGGCAATTAATTCTTCAATCCTAAGTGTAAGGTTTTTTCACCTTCAAATATGTAACATTTTGACACGCTCTAGCTGTATTGGTGTTGCTCAGATCGAAAATTTGCATTATGTTTTCTTAACAGAAATTTCATGAAAAATATTTTTGATTATATAACATTTGTCGTTAGGACCAACTGTTTAGGAGCTATATAAGTTTTAATGAAAAAAATCACGTTTTTCCTACAACTTTTAAGTGTTGCGGCTTTATTACACAATCTATTTTTGTAGGTGCGTATGAGATGGCAAAGTTGCCGTGTTTCTTTATCAGAAGCACTAGATTAATAGTTACTCATATCCAAGATCTATTTTTTTTTCCCATTCAAGGAGAAATTGAGTTTTTTTTTTTTTACTATTTACCACTATATTAAAATTTTTATCTTTAAAATTGAAAAGCACTACTGATCTCACCACATGTGAGTTATCAGTAAATAATAATCCTTTCATTGCATCCCAATCACTCCAATCTCATATTACTAACATTCAAGAATGGTGTCGAAATTGGAGAATCAAAATAAATCCAAACAAATCCCATCAAATAACCTTTACCCTTCGTCGTAAACCTACGATATTCTGTCCTACCTACGATTAGACCTATTTGGGCGTACGGATTTGAGCTGTAGGGCTCCACTAAACCATCCAATTCATCTCGTATCCAATCCTTACTATCCAAAATCCTTCGAAAAATCTTCAATGCTCCTTACTTTGTCACCAATAAACTTATCCATAAAGATCTTAATGTTCCATATGTTGCTCATTTAGTCCAAACCAAATACCTATTCTTTGATAGTAAGCTCCATAACCACTCAAATCCATTAGTTTCTCAACTTGCTTCCCACACCATACCTGATAATCCTCCAAGGCGTCTGAAAAGAAGATGGCCCAGAGACCTTCAAGTGTAGAATTTTTAATAAAGTGCTACTGATGAATAGTTCTTTTCAAATTTTAACATGTTATTGTAATCGCTGTAAATACATTTACTTGATGTATATATTTTGTACAGTTGTAAATTTCAATAAATGTATATATAAAAAAAACAAAAAAACTTTACCAATTTCAACATTTCAAATATTTCAACTTTCAACATGGAAAAAATATTTTATTTTATTGGTATTGTGTTATTTTCACTTCTCTATTATAACAAGGCCTAAAATAATTAAACATTAGTTCCAACATGGACTTAGAGTTTGTAAGGGAATAAAGAAGAAAATATTTCCCTCTCGAAAAGTAGCAACGTAAATATCGAAATGAATCGAAAGTAGATGTCGAAATCGAAGAAAAGGGAGCAGTAACGGATTCTTGGAGTCGCTGAGTTATATTTACAATAAAAATATAAACATGAATGACTAATTTCTTTATTTTATAAATTTTAATGGCACTTCTGTGCATACATGTAGAAAATAAGCTTAAATTCTATTTATGCTGTGAACATGTAAATAAGCTATTCATTGATATCACTACAATGATACATATATCACGCTATTAAATGATCGCGAGACCATTTTATTTCAATCCCTCCCAGAAGCATCGGCGGTTGTAAAAGAACAAATTTGTAAAGGATGTCAACTAATGTTATTAGCTCATTCAAATAATGTTAGAGTTTATTCTGGTATAATTGGTATCTTGATTATGCCTAATAATATAATCAAATATTTAGGTTATTCTCGATTAGTTAATTTATGATATAACACATTCATTGAAGTCTGATAATTATTCTTAATTATATTTCTAGTTTATTCATCCTGCCCTACAGCATCCTTTAATGATATTCCACTAATCCCTGTTGAACAGATCCGCTACCTAGGACTCCACTTGGACAAACATCTTACTTGGAATCCACATACAAGACTAAAACGACAAGAAACTGCTCGTCGTTACAGACAACTTAATATTTACTAGACAAACGTTCAAAGCTTCCAATTAATTACAAAAGACCTATTAACATGACTGAGATAAGACCTATTTGGACGTACGGAGTTGAGCTTTGGGGCTCCACTAAACCATCTAATTCATCTCGTATCCAATCCTTACAATCCAAAATTCTTCGAAAAATCCTCAATGCTCCTTATTTGTGACCCATAAACTTATCCATGTTGTTCATTTAATCCAAACCAAATACCTATTCTTTGATAGTAAGCTCCATAACCACTCAAATCCTCTACTTTCTCAACTTGCTTCCGTCTCCATTTCCGATAACCCTCTGAGGCGTTTGAAAAGAAAATGGCCTAGAGACCTTTTAGTGTAGATTTTATTGAAGTGCTACTAGTGAGTAGTTCTTCACAAGGTATTTACATGCCATTGTATACACTATCAACACATTTACTTAATGTATATTATTTTGTACAGTTGTAAATGTCAATAAATGAAAAAAAAGAAAAATTGAAAAGACTAAAATCCAACAACTTAAGGACTTTAAACAGAGAATTATTCTTCCCCTGTGATTAAAAAAAAGGTAACGAGGAAATAAAGGGCCTACCTTTTGTATTCAAAGGGATCATTTTGTGCGCTGAGGAGCGGACCCCTCCCTCCTTCTTTTGGTGACTTTTGAACTTTTTTTTTTTTTTTTTTTTTTTTTTTTTTTTTAGATTATTTAGACCGCAATAACTCAAAGGGCGAAGGGTTCTATCATCTAAGCCCTAACTAGCGCCGTTTTGGGCCAACAGGGAGTTCACTGAAATACAAAGCTCAGATAGTTATAGAATAAATAATATTTTACTCTTTGTTACAATAAAAAATATATATATATATATATAGAGTTATAATGTTTATATGATTAATAAGTTTTATAAAATTAAATATTAAACTAAAATTATATATTAGAACTGTTCAGACCAGCGCACACTACAGCTCGGAGCGCAGCGCATGGACTGCTAATGTTACTATCCTTATATCTATTTTTAACATGGAACATACTTTAGCGGTGATCTAGTTGGTCAAAATGATACGTTTTTGAGAAACGCTAGGGCGTTACGCGTAGTTTGGTTGTTTGATATTAGGAGAGTAGGAGCAGTTAAGAGCTCAACTCTCGTTTTAATAAATAACTCAATTACTAGGAGACAGGTTCTGATGAGTGAGCTCCTTTTGACTTTGTTTCTCCTGATACGAAATAAAAAAAATTAACCTGGATTTTACTGATCTTGCTCGATCCCTCTCGGATCGAAAACTGATAAAATAGAAAGCATATAGTCGGTGAGATTGCCAATTCCGCTATGCGCATTTTAGCACCTTCAATAACATTAAATACAAAATGTGCTTTGATGTGCAAGTGCAATTTTTTTTGGCTAAAATCAAGTGTTTTGTCAAATCCTGATCCAAGCTGAATTTGTGTATTCGTGTTTTTACCTTAGAGGCGGAATTTCTTTCAGAACGAAACCTAAAATAAAAAAATAAATAAAACCTTAATCGAAAACATGCAGATAACGGAAATGGCAATATCACTGAGGATACGATTATCATTGACGGTCAAGTATGCAATACCTAAAACAGGCACAAGGGGGCTAGTTTTCTTTCTCACAATGATTCTCAGATTAGTATTTATCTCTCTAATTAGAAAAAAAATAATAATAAAAAAAAATAGCTTTCTGGTGTTACCCATAACCCCAAATTCTCAATCAAACTTAACATACAAAATTCACTTAACTGACTGTTCACAAGTGCCAGAGATATGCGTACTTAATTATTACTTAATACAACAATAACAACACAATATAAAATAAACATAAATATGAACAAAACAAAGGGAGATCAAACTATAAAAAACACATAAAAATAGTTATAAGCAACTGACACTTTATAAGTTGGTAAAATAAATAAAACCGTAAAAAGTGATTACATCTTTATTCAATTCATAAATAAAGCCAAAGCACTAAACAAGTTATATCCCAAAAGCTATTTATTTATATTTTTTTTCTTTTTATTTAAGTAGAATTGTAATTTAATCCCGCCGAGAGTGGGTTGGGGTGGGGGAAATAGAGTACTTTATAGCCAGCTACCGTTTGGGGTCGGGGGTGGGGGAGGAGGTTGAAGAGTGGGAGAAGGAGTTCTAGGGGTGGGGGAAGTGTAAGTAAAAATTTAATAGCAAACACTTTGGCCCGGTCATAAAGTGGAGTAATAAACGTCCCTTATTGGATCTTAGCAGTGAAAAAGTGATAGGAGGTTCAATATTCGGCCGAGGGCTGCGCTAGCCTGCTCGGAACGAGCTCGTAAAATACTTTAATACGGTGAGTAAATATAAATAAATAGATTATAAAATAAATAAATAAAAAGTTATGTAAATAATTCCGATATGAGAGCTGCAGTCTGATAAAACTACATAACGTTCACCATAAGGAGGAACGAATATCCAACGTTCATGATACACGATATGACTAAAGAAATGTCTGAGATTATGTTTTGACCTTAGACTAATTTGGAATATACAGGGTGAGTATCTCTTAGTGTAAAAAAAAAAATTGGGTGAAACTAGATCAAAAATGTAGAAAAATGCCGGATACTTCACCTTTCTATTCCAATCCGTTGCAGATATACAATAAATCAAAGACTTTTTTTTGAGGAAACCACGGTTTTTTTACCATAAAAGCTGTAATATCTCCATTTTGTTTAAATATTTCTCAAATTTTGACCACATTTAAATATCCTATAAGAACAGAGTACATGCAACCTTGAAATTTACAAACTTGGGATCTAAAGAACAGCTTGATCTTCACCTTATTTAGGGCAGTCACAATGTCTTAGATTACTTCAACGCTCACCGTTTTTGGAAAAAACTATCCACAAAACTGCAAACCTCACAAAAACTTGCAAATTTAATAATATTTCGAAAGATATGTTAAAATTTTGGAATTGAAAATTTAATGAAAATATATAAATCTTAAATAATAATAATAAATAAATAAATGTAATAACATAAGATCCTTTGATCTGGTGTCGCTTTATTGACAGTTTTCCTTTATTTTCTATTAAACATTAATTTTTGTCTATGCTTTTTATTCCAATGAAGAGTTTATTATGCTTAAAATGCACATTTCTGTTAAGGAACTGTTATAATGTTTTATTTACACAAGTATGTGATGTTTCGGTTTTAAAAGTAAATTTCTCCTTGAAATCGAAACAGGATCATTACTTTCAACATAGCATTCGAAAGCTGATTTAATTGGTAAGTTTTTGTGAGATTTCCAGTTTTGTTGATAGTTTTTTCGAAAAACGGTGAGCGTTGAAGTAATATTACAATTTTTAAAGTAAAAAACGTGGTTTCCTAAAAAAAAAAAGTCAGTATTTGATTTATCGTATATCTCTTTTTCGGATTTAGCATTAAATTTTCTATAAGAGCAGAGTACATGTAACCTTGAATTTTACAAACTTATGACCTAAAGAACAGCTTGATATTCACTTTATTTAGGGAAGTTACAATGTCTTATATTACTTCAACGCTCACCGTTTTTGGAAAAAACTAATCAAAAACTGCAAATCTCACAAAAACTAGAAAATTTAATCAGCTTTCGAATGGCATGTAAATAGTAATGATTCTGTTTCGATTTCATGAAAAATTTAGTTTTAAAACCGAAAATACATTTCTTCTACATAATATATTTCTTCTCTACAATACAAATATCAGTTACTTGTGTAAATAAAACATTATGACAGTCCCTTAATGGAATTGTACATTTTAAACATAAAACTCTTCATTAGAATAAAAAAAAAAGAAATAAATTATTGTTTAATATAAAATAAAGGAAAACAGTCAATAAAGCGACTCCAGATCAGAGGATCTTATGTTATTACATTTATTTATTTATTATTTATATTTATTATGATAATGAACATATACCACAATTTTACCGTTAGTTTCTGAATGCAGATTGAAGAATACCAATTTTTGAGGTGAATTTTATGGGCAGAAGAGTCTGTACTGCGGAAGGCATTTCTACCTATCCATGTGGGGTATTCTCGGTTTATTCATTTTATAATATAATATAATGTTATAGCAATTACCATTTTATTATGAGAATTTTCTTTAAATTTACTAAATGTGTTTTTTTTAATATAGTTGTAAAGATCAATAAATATATAAACAGAAATCTAAATATTTTAAAAATATACTTAGTGAAGTGTAGAGAGACAGTTGGCAAACATACAAGGTCGAGATTAAACAACTAATGAACAAAAGGGAAAAAAATACGAAAAAAAACAGCTTTTCATTTCCTGGCTAACATTTTCCTGCCCCCTCATCCCCCCCCCCCCTCGAACTTTTCCTCCGCCAAAATTTGCTATTCAAGGCCCCAGCCAGGGGGAGGGGGCACTCGTATAAGGTGCCTTGTTAAAGCCCCCGTTTACAAAGCCACCGCACTTTTACTTTTTTTTTTCCACTTTTATTTGCATCGTTTTATTTCTTTAATTTCTTTTGAAATCGGATTGGTTTGCAACTTTCCCTTTTGGGCTTTTAGGTAGTTTGCATACTTAATTCCGCGATTGTGAGGGATGGATTCAATTTATTTACAAAACTAATAAAACCGTTTGGAATCGGTTTTTTTTTTTTACTTTAGTTGAATTATTGGCTTGTAAATTCAAGCAGGTTTTTGTCATCTAAATAAAAAATAAAAAATAAAAAAAAAATCGAAAACGTTCTCATTTATCAAAATCTACTATATATTTGTCAAATACCACTCACTCATTTAACACGAAATCTCAGAAACCACCGAACGGATTGGAATGAAATTTGGTATGTAGCTTCCTCTAGGGCTGTAGGTGCTCGCTAAGAAAGGAATTTTAAAAAATCGGCCTGGATCTTACTTAGTATTTGGAGATAAGCTAAATTAAAAAATAGGTTAGATGTTTAAGCCGCACACTTTAACCACAAATTAAGTTCCTTATAGTTGTAAACAAACAAAAATACGATCGATGTCGAAACCTTAAATATGGTACTTTCTGTGAACTGATGGTGGCTGCAGAGGTGGACCCTTACAAGTTTGAGTTGTTTCGTGACGAGAAGCTATTAAAAGACTAATGTTAAAGAGGAGGTTAAAAGACTTATGTTCTCTGGTGAAGACATGTAAGACCAGTTCGATGCAGGGACAAAAAACTGATAAGAATCAGTGAGTTCTATCAAGTGTATGTTCTCTTCAGTATCGTCTCATGTTCTACCATGGAGAAGATGGTTACAGTATTAACATCCCTCAGCGTGACCCAAACATCAATACACCACTTGAGAAAACTGTGTCTGCAGCTGATTTTTACGTCTAAATGTTAGTGGAGCGAGGAGGTGAAGAATCTTATTTACTTTGATTTCGTATTCTCAACCAATTTATGCTTGATATGTACGCAAAAATCGAAACAGAAAGACTAAACTTTATTCGAAAAAATCAAAAAAGTTGAGAAGTTGAGACTATATTCACTTAAAGTATGCCATAAGAAAAGCTGATGGTCTGGTATCAGAGCTGGGTAAGATGGTAGTGCTGCCTCGAAGCTTCACTGGAGGACTATCGAAATAATATAAAATTAACTTTTGCAAATTGTCAAATTTACTTATTGACATTGTTCTAAGAATGGAATTCTTTAGGTTTATTTAAGTAATAATAATTATGAACGTTAAGCTTAACTTTTACTAATGTAAGTTGTCGTTCATCCTAATGATATTAAACCGTAGCGGAGCAGAGGACTTTCAGCTAGTAAATTTATAATTATAAATAAATTTCTGCAAGCGTGTTGGTTCATCTGAATAGAATTTTGAATCACGATACATGATATACAAAAATATTGACACTTTTCACAGCCAGTATGATATATTTTCTTGGAAATATTAGTCGTATACATATCGTACATACAACTGCAAAGAATTGAATGTGAAAAAACACATTTTTTTGTATTACTTTATCACGAAACGTCCGATTTTTCTTTAAAGAGGATTGAAGCGATGCCTGATGATTCCTATCAAAATATTTACTATCTATAATAAGGTACTTGTTAATTCTCTATTTGTAAACTGTCTTTGTTTTTTTCCCAAGTAGGAATAAAGATTTTAGTATAATTTTAACCGTGGCCATATAAACACGCAATTTCCGAACGATTTGTTTTTTTTAAGAGTACAAACTCGGTCATTCCGCTGCCCAGGCAGCAAGAAATATTAATCATGCGTTTGTTGAAGGAAGTGCTAATGAAAGAACAATCCATCGTTGGTTTACAAAATTTCCTCAGGAGATACGACATTAAAAAATTTGCCCCGTGGACGAAAAAAACAATTGATTCAACATCATACTGCCAAGAAATTGACAAAATGCATCAAAATGTGATCAAGCAACAGACGGTACTGGTAAACAGGAAAGGACCTATTATTTTTCAAGATAACACCCGACCTCAAGTTTCAATACAGACAGTGAATAAATTAAAGGGGTTGGGCTATGAAGTCTTACAACACCCCCTATATTCCCCTGATCTATCCCCTGCAGACTACCAATTTTTTCGGAGTTTGGACAACTTTTTGCGAGGAAAATTGCTTACTAATGGTTTAGACATTAAAGATGCATTTTCTGAATTCATTTCATCACGTGACTCAACGTTTATCAAATCTGGGATAGAAAAGTTTGTAAGCCGTTGGCAGAAGTGTATCGAAAATGATGGTAAATACTTTGAATAAAAAATATGTTAAATTTTTTCTCAAATTTTTATTTTCTTCCTGGTTCTAAAAAAGATCATTTCATGTGTGACAACCCAATAAAATACATTTATTTCTCTATATTATAAAACATTGTATATATATTTAAAAAAATAAAGGTAACAAAACCCTATAAAATTGGTTTAAATAAGGGACCGTTTTTAATGTTAGGGGTAGGGGACAGTTTGCAAGACAGCTTCTGTTCTAAACTATTTTTTTAATTTTAAACAATAAAAATATTTTTTTCCTGTATAAGTAGTGAATTATCTAAAACGATAAAATTAAAATGAGTGTCATTGTAACATTGTAAGAATATTCCAAAAAGGAGTTTCATAATACTAATTCTAGATCTCGTTTTCCCTACAACTGCAAAGTACCGAATGTGAAAAAACATATTTTTTGATTTAATACAGAATTTAACAGCTTTTATATTCTACAAATAAAATTGTAAAATAATTTGTGCTGGATGTAGAAGAGTTGGCAGCACTGCTGAAACAGATATAGATATAGATGAGGAAGATGATGAAGAGTTGCAATGTGCTACAGCAAATAGAATTGCTTGGTTCTAGACTAAAAGAAAAGAACTTGTTGGCAGTTGGAACTAGCATACCATTTTTCGTTTGTGATCACAAACACGAAAACTACTGAACCAATCTATATCAAATTTTAACCACGTCATCTTCATAGTTCCAGGAAGGTTATTTTATCATAGAGATGGAAAATCTTTTATCAGATCCTTAGATAACAAAAAATGAATAAATCACAATATTGAATGAACAATTAAAAAATGAATATATTTTAGTTGAAATAAGTAAGTAATAATTATCAATCATACCGAGAGGAGAGAAATAATAAAAAGAATTTCATTCTTAAATTTAATATTTTTACAGAAACAATAAGATGAATACTGTTAGAAGCGATCATATGTCGGAGTAGTTTTAGTTAATTTTAGTGACCTATTTGCAGAAACACATCACGATTACATGACAGAAGGGAAAATTATAAGAGGAGAAATAGGAAGAGATAAAGTTGAAGAAAGAGAGAGGGAAGGAGGGAGATGGTGCGGTCAGCAGAGGCCACCAGAATGGAGAATGAGAGAACACTGATTGAGTTAGTGAGTGTAGTCAACAACCGCTTCACTTCGTTGTTAACTCAACTCCATCGGCAATAATTGAAAAAGTTCACCTCTCTCCAGCGCTAACTCTCCAGTCCCACTTACATCTTCCAGCTCCAAAATAAAATAGAATATTCTCCAATTATTTTGTAATAACGAGAAAGTTTAAAAAAATAAATAAAAATAAACTGGGTCAAGAGTGGGAAGAGGAGAAAAAATTCTGGATGATAGACCTCACCAATTAAAAGAGAATATACAACAAAAAAATAGGAACGTTTCATAACTTTTATTGGAAAATCCTTATTTCTCTCTAACCATAATTTTTTTCATAAATTTACAAGCATACTCCTTCGCGGCTTCGCTCGCTTTTATAAATTAAGAACGTAGATTATTTTACCTACTAAATTGCATTTGTTTATGGAATGGAATTTAGCATTATTTCTTGAATGATATTTTCACGCGTGGTAGTAATTTTTATTTTATTTTTAATAAAATGGTTAAAATTGCATTGATTAGGTGTCTGAAGAGTATGTAAAAGCATTATTAGAAATCCAATTTGGCAACTAATTCTATCGATCCATCTTGTTGGATATTGATTTCCTAACATAAAAGTACGAGGGTGAATCAAATATAAACGGTAATTTTCAAAATTATATTTATTGAATAATATTATACAGAAACTATACCTTCAACATTTTTCAATGTAGTCTCCTGCATTATCTACACACTTCTGCCACCGATTTGGAAGCTTGAATATTCCCTGTTCATAAAAAGACTGAGGGCGAGTTTTTAACCATTCGCGCACGTGCTTTTCGACGTCTTCATTGTTTTCAAATCGTTTTCCTCCAAGATTTTTTGAGGCGCATCGTCACATGTGATGAGATGTGGGTCCACCATTACACCCCCGAATCGAAAATGGCAAGTAAGGAGTGGCGAAGGAAGGATGAAGGCTGCCCAGTGAAAGCCAAAACTCTCGTCTCTCAGCCGGAAAAGTTCTTGCAACAATTTTTTTTGACTCAAGGGGAGTTCTACTCATTGATTTTCTTCACGATCAACGAACAGTGAATGCGGCTTACTACTGCCAGGTGCTACAGTCAGCAAAAACCAGTTACCGGAACAAAAGACGAGGTGTGCCCATTAGAGATGTCATCCTTCTCCATGACAACGCAAGGCCTCACACCGCATTGTTGACAAGGGATAAATTGGAAGAAATGGGCTGGGAAACTCTCGAACACCCTCCTTAGAGTCCAGACCTGTCCCCTTGTGACTATTTTTTTTTGTTTGCGCCCCTGAAAGAATCACTTGGAGGAAAACGATTTGAAAACAATGAAGACGTCGAAAAGCACGTGCGCGAATGGTTAAAAACTCGCCCTCAGTCTTTTTATGAACAGGGAATATTCAAGCTTCCAAATCGGTGGCAGAAGTGTGTAGATAATGCAGGAGACTACATTGAAAAATGTTGAAGGTATAGTTTCTGTATAATATTATTCAATAAATATAATTTTGAAAATTACCGTTTATATTTGATTCACCCTCGTATATGACAGTTTGGCAAACTTCGTGTCAGACTCTAAAGACTATACATTTTAATTATTATTATAGTAAAATTTATTATTATAAACCTTCCTAGAACTATGAAGATGTTGTAGTTAAAATTTGGTACAGTTGGGTTTAATAGTTTTACCATTGCTAACTCTGTTCCAGAATGACCAACTATCCGTCGATTTTGAAACTGAACTAGGATCCACATACTCCATACATTTATAGCTTTTTTAATAACAATAGAATAGAAAACAAGTAAATTTTACCATACATGTCTATCTCTATATAACACCGTACCTTTGTAACCTCTCTCGAATGTTGCTCGCCACCTATCGGTCGATTATCAAACTTCACTACGCACCATAATTTTGTCACTTCCTTATGGCAATATAATTGAAAATCTTTAAATTTTATTATTGCCAAACCATCCTGGAACCATGAAGGTGGTGTGGTTAAAATTCGGTACAGATTGGTTCAGTAGTTTTTGCGGTTAGTGATCACAAACGAGAAATGGCTTGTCCTTGTATATAACAGTATAGACTTTTTTTTATCGTGTACCAGAAAAGTATAATTTTTATCTTAAAAGATAAAAGGACCGAAATCCAAAAAGTTGAGGACCTAAAGCAGAGAATTATTTATGTTTCGGAGCTATATTGGTTTGTATGAAACATGCCATCTTTGAAGTCCCTGTTTTCTCACAAATTTGTTTATTTTAAAAAATCTTTACTTTAATTACACAGGCCAACAAAAAAAATGTTTTTGAAAACTTTGTTTACTTTAATAGCTGAATTTTATTGATTTTTGTGTGCTGAATCCAAATCTGGTCTTAGGTTTTTTGTATCACCCGTTTTTAGAACTTTGATTTTTTTATATAATTTAAAAAAGCATATATAACTGTTTTATGAGGCCTAACTTTATATGTAGTGGTGGTAAGAGAATGTTTCTAGGATCTATAAGGTTTTTGCGGAGAATGTTCTTCTCGCCGGGTTTTAAAGACTCCCTCACAGGCCAGTTCTTTCTGCACCAATGTTGATCCCTTGCTCTACTGTCCCATTCTACATTTTTTATTTTATTTTTTTTTACATTTATTGAAATTTACAACTGTACAGAATATATACATCAAGTATCGACAACGATTATAATAACCTGTTAAAACTTGGAAAGAACTACTCATCAGTAGCACTTTATTAAAACTTCTACACTAGAAGGTCTCTAGGCCATCTTCGTTTCAGACGCCTCTGAGGATTGTCAGGAATGGAGTGGGAAACAAGTTGAGAAACTAACGGATTTGAGTGATTATGGAGCTTACTATGAAAGGATAGGTATCTGGTGTGGGCTAAATCAGCAACATATGGAACATTAAGATCTTTATGGATAAGTTTATTGGTGACAAAGATGCTCAAGGAGCATTCAGGATTTTACGAAGGATTTTGGATTGTAAGGATTGAATACGAGATGAATTGGATGGTTTAGTGGAGCCCCAAAGCTCAACTTCGTACGTCCAAATAGGTTTAATCACAGTCATGTATATTAGTCTTTTGTAATTAATTGGGAGCTTTGAACGTTTGTCTAGTAATTGTTGAAGTAGTCTGAAACGACGACGGGCAGTTTCTTGTCGTTTTAGTCTTTATGTGGATTCCAAGTTAGTCGTTTGTCCAAGTGGAGTCCTAGGTAGCGGATCTGTTCAACAGGGATTAGTGGAATATCATTAAAGGATACTATAGGACAGGAGGTCGTAGGTTTACGACGAAGGGTAAAGGTTATTTGGTGGGATTTGTTTTGATTTATTTTGATTCTCCATTTTTGACACCATTCTTGAAGGTTTAGGATATGGGATTGGAGTGTTTGAGAGGCAATGAAGGGATCATTGTTTACTAATAACACACATGTGTCATGTTTGTAATTGTACTTATGTGTAAGCGTAAGTAGTGAGGGCAGTGGTAGGATGAGTTGGGATGTCAGCTGTTAAAACAGCTTTTAAACTAGTTTTGGAAGAATCCATAAACAGCCTCCAGGCTTCTTTTTTGAATTCAACACCAGACTCCTTTATCAGACCTGGAATGTCTGAGCAGTACACTAAATCACCTTCTTGTTCAAAAAATTTCAAAAACTGCTGCTCTCTCTTCCTATCCACATATATGCTAGTTCCAACTGCCAACAAGTTCTTTTCTTTTAGTCTAGAAACAAGCAATTTAGCGTTTTCTTTTGCTAACCCAAGATCCCTAACTAAGTCGTTAAGCTCAATCTGAGTAAACAGTTTAGACTATATATCTGCTGTAGCACATTGGAACTCTTCATCATCTTGCTCATCTATATATATATATATATCTGTTCCAGCAGTGCTGCCAGCTCTTCTACATCCAGCACAAATTATTTTACAATTTTATTTGTAGTATATAAAAGCTGTAGAATTCTGTAATAGATCAAAAAAATTGATTTGCAAATGTGAAAAAATGGTAGGTGATACGGCTTAATAAGTGTCATATTTGGATTTAGCACCCTAAAAAACGGGATAATAAGGTGTTTTAAGTAAAACAGTTTTTTCATCGTTGGCCTGTGTTATTAATTTATGTAATTTGATTATTTTTTCTAAAAAAATAATTGGGAAAAGCAGTTGAGTAAGGATAAACATTTCCATGATATGCTTTGTCTCCCCAGTCAGGGAAATTTCCTGATCAGAATTTTAGAAATTGTAATTAGGAAAAACAGTTAACGAATTCCATATATATTAAAACTTCTTAGTTAGCAAAACGGTTTTATTGCCGATCTGTAAGTCAGATTAAACTAAAACAAAAAAAAAAAGGATTCTCAAGTTAGGAAAAAAAAATTGCTTAAATGAATCACGACCCAAAAACGTTGGAGCATGGAAACAGATAAAAGAGGTTCTATTAGATAAAAAGTTGGACTCGGGATGGAGAACGACAGCCCGGATTTAGTAACGAATGCCCCATCTCTCTCGGCCACTCCGGCCCCAAAAGTTTTTCACTTTTTCATGAAGCGAACCCCCGCCCCCTCCCCCCATGTTAATAATGTTACTTTCGAGTCGGTTAAGTAACTCGTAAATTATGAAGTTGAAGAAAGGTCTCGGCTATGGTTGGATGATCGATGGGTTCTGGGTAGATTTACTGCTCCCTGCCACGGAACAACTTCAGCCCTAGGATATCTTAGGTTAATGCGTCAAAATATAGAATATTATTTTAAGGAGAAAAATTAGCTGAAACGTCGTTAGTCATATACAACAAGCATAATTCATTAGCATTCCATTATTGCCTTAGAAAGTATATATATATTCCAATACAAGGCCAATGTTGGGTTAGGGGCTTTTGACAATCGTAACACAATTTCCACCTCAGGAGAAGATTGGTTAAAATTATTGCCAGCCGAACGATGAAAACAAATAAAAGAGAGAAAACAAAATACTGATAATATGCATGAAAATAGGGAAATAAAGAACTCTTAAATGAAGAACTGAGATAATTGAATTTTTATAAATGCATCAATAAAAATATTTTATTTTTAAAAAAGAAACAAATAAATTCAAAAAGCATCCAAATATATAACTTTTCGAGTTTTTTTTCATCCGACATAATAAGAATAATTTGATTATTATTGGTTTCCAGTTCTGGAGAGAAATGGTCAGTCCAAAGTTCCACGACTTCTCCAGTCGTTGTTCCACTAAGAATTAAAGCCGTAATGATACTCGTATTAACACACATAGCTGTAATTTTTAACCTGATATCATTGCGCAGGTTAAGGGGGTGGTAATCCAGATGGACAGAGAATATTTAATGAATTATTAGCGATATATCAACCGATTTTCAAACTCCACATGTTGCAGAACATTTATCTCTTTATTAATAACTAGCTGAAAGGACCCTGCTCCGCTACGGTTTAATATCATTAGGATGAAGGACAACTTAAATAAGTAAAAGTTAAGGTTAACGTTGATAATAATTATTACTTAAATAAACCTAAAGAATTCCATTATTAGAATAATTTTAATAAGTAAATTTGACAATTTGCAAAAGTTAATTTTATCTTATTTTGATAGTCCTCCAGTGAAGCTTCGAGGCAGCACTACCATCTTACCCAGCTCTGATACCAAACCATCAGCTTTTCTTATGGTATACTTTAAGTGAATATAGTCTCAACTTCTCACCTTTTTTGATTTTTTCGAATAAAGTTTAGACTTTCTGTTTTTGCTTACATATCAAGCATAAATTGGTTGAGGAGATTACGAAGTTAAAGTAAATAAGGTTCTTCACCTCATAACATTTAGACGTAAAAATCAGCTGCAGACACAGTTTTCTTAAGTGGTGTATTAGTGTTTGAGTCACGCTGAGGGATGTTAATACTGTACCCATGTTCTCCATGATAAAACATGAGACGATACTGAAGAGAATCATACCCTTGATGGAACTCACTCATTCTTATCAGTTTTTTGTCCCTACATCGAACTGGCCTTACGTGTCATCACCAGAGAACATAAGTCTTTTAACCTCCTCTTTAACATACGTTTTTTAAGGCCCATTTCCACTTAATTTCTAGGAAGGTTGTCACCGCATCTTTTGTCTTGGTTATTTTGCGGATCTTCCTGTAACGGATTTTATCCCTTAGCTTTATCCCTAGCATGCTCCTTTCCATCGCTCTTTGGGTAATAGCTAGGCTATTAATTATATGTCTGTTTGCAGGCCAAGTTTGGCAACCGTAAATTAGGGAAGGTAGAATGCAAATATCGAAGACTTTTTTCTTCAGGGCGATAGGCATGTTACTTTTGAATATATCTTTGTTTGACCAATATTTAGATCAAGCTATTTTGGTTCGCCTTTTTAATTATTTTTTAAATCTTTCTTCAAAAGATATATATTGCCCGAGATAAACGGTTTCTTCTACCCATTCTAACTTGCGATCTTCTATGTAAATTTCTTCCTTGTTTCTGTTTGTCATTAGGAAAGATTTGTTATAGTTGATTTCTTCAATAGATTCCGAAATCAGGACAATATCGTCTGCAAATCTCAGATTCGATAGTTTTGCTCCATTGACAGTTATTCCCATTTTTTCCCAGTCCAGTTTTCGAAATACTTCTTCTAGAACACAATTGAAGAGTTCAGGTGATAAAGGATCTCCTTGTTTTACTCCTCTTTCGAACGGAAAGTCAGCTCCAGGTTTTTCGAGATTTATTCGGGCTTTACTATTGTTATACCAATGTTGTAAAATACGAATTATGTCATTGTTGATAACTTGTTTTTGAAGACTTTTGAATAGGAAATTATGTTTTACGGTGTCAAATGCTTTGCTGTAGTCAATAAAGGCAAAATATACTGGTATTTGATATTCGTTAGATTTTTCGATAATTTGGTGGATTGTGTGTAAATTGTCAATTCTGGAGTACCCTTTGCGGAATCCAGCTTGTTCTGGAGGTTGGTTTTCGTTTATTTGTTTTTTTAATGGGGTCATACTATCCTTATAATCCTTATAATTATTACCAATAAATAGATAATTATTTACTAAACTTAAACACAATTTTCTTTTCGCTATTGGAAATTTAATGGACGCAACAAAAAATTAAAAGTATTAAATATACCAATGCAGGGCTTTAACGTTCACTAGGAATAACAACCCTTTAAAAAAAACATATACTTTAAGAAATCATATCCCATTACCCAAAAAGAGATAAGAATTTTATGATTTACATAATGACTTGATATAAAGCCACCAATCTTGTATAAGCCTGTCATTATAGCCATAAATACTGCTAATTCTCAGACTTTGGCTAACTTATCGCAGAACTCAAGCCACGCAACTGGTTCTTTCATATTTAATCTAAAACGAAAAATATAGCTTTCTATTCTTTGCCATTATTATTTATAGTTGTAAATGTAAAATTACTAAAAAAGTTTAGAATAAAACCACCGATCAAGCAAAAGAAAATTTTACAAAAGTGTAAAAAAAAAAAAAAGTGGGTGAAACTAGATCAAAAATGTAGTAAAATGCGGCAGACCTCACCTTTCTATTCCAATCCGTTGCAGATATACAATAAATCAAAGACTTTTTTGAGGAAACCAAGGTTTTTTACCATAAAAGCTGTAATATCTCCATTTTGTTTAAATATTTCTTAAATTTTGACCACATTTAAATATCCTATAAGAACAGAGTACATGCAACCTTGAATTTTACAAACTTGGGCCTAAAGAACAGCTGGATCTTCACCTATTTAGGGAAGTTACAATGTCTTATATTACTTCAACGCTCACCGTTTTTGGAAAAAACTATCCACAAAACTGCAAACTTCACAAAACCTTGCAAATTTAATAATATTTCGAAAGATATGTTAAAATTTTGAAATTGAAAATTTAATATAATAAATCTTAAATAATAATAATAAATAAATAAATGTAATAACATAAGATCCTTTGATCTGGTGTCGCTTTATTGACAGTTTTCCTTTATTTTCTATTAAACATTCATTTTTTTCTTTGCTTTTTATTCTAATGAAGAGTTGATTATGCTTAAAATGCACATTTCTGTTAAGGAGTTGTTATAATGTTTTATTTACACAAGTATGTGATTTTTCGGTTTTAAAAGTAAATTTCTCCTTGAAATCGAAACAGGATCATTACTTTTAACATAGCATTCGAAAGCTGATTTAATTGGTAAGTTTTTGTGAGATTTGCAGTTTTGTGGATAGTTTCTTCGTAAAACGTTATACGATAAATTAAAGACTTTTTTAAGGTAACCACAATTTCTACCATAAAAGCTGTAATATCTCCATTTTGTTAGAATATTTTTCAAACTTTGACCACATTTTCGGATTTAGCATTAATTTTCATATAAGAGCAGAGTACATGTAACCTTTAATTTTAAATTTCAACAGCAATAGAAAGATAAATAACCTAACGATGCCCCTGATGGAATGGTAGAAATGCCTTCCACAGTAAAAACTCGTCTATCCATAAAATTCTTCTCTAAAAGCAAAAAGTGGTATTCTTCAATATCATCTGCATTCAGAAGCTAAATGCAAAATTGAGGTCTATGTTCATTATCATAGGGTTTTAAACCTCACATTGAAAATCTAATAAAATAAATCCTAAATAAATGTAATAAATGTAAACTTTTATAACATTTTAGATCTAAAGAACAGCTTGATCTTCCGGTATGCTTTACTTCAACGCTGACAGAAAAAAATATCCACAAAACTTTTCCAAATTTTATATTTTTCTATTAAATGTAATAACATAAGATCCTTTTTTTTCTTGACAGTTTTCCTTTATTTTTATTAACATTAATTTTTGAAGAAGAGTTTATTATGTTTAAAATGCATATTTCCATTATGGAATTGTTATAATGTTTTATTTACACAAGTAACTGATTTGCATGCCAAATGAGAACACCATGTTTATTCGGTTTCAAAAGTAAATTTCTCCACGAAATTAAAACAGATACATTACTTTTAAAATACCATTCGAAAGCTGTTTAAATTTTCATGTTTTTTGTAAGATTTGCAATTTTGTGAATGGTTTTTTAGAAAGACGGTGAGCGTAGAAGTAATATAGGACATTGTAGCTTCCCTAAATAAGGTGAAGATCAAGTTGTTTTTTAGGTCCCATGTTTGTAAAATTCAAGGTTACATGTACTCTGCTCTTATAAAAAATGTGGTCAAAATTTGAGAAATATTTAAACAAAATGGAGATATTACAGCGTTTATGACAAAAAACGTGGTTTCCTAAAAAAAAAGTCTTTGATTTATTTTATATCTGCAACGGATCGGAATAGAAAGGTGAGGTCTGCGGCATTTTTCTTCATGTTTGATCTAGTTTCACCCAATTTTTTTTTACACTAAGAGATACTCACCCTGTCTATAAAAAAATATTGTTATTTCCTTAGACTTATACATAGTAAAAAATCAAAGTTGACTTTATAAAATATTTACTATACGGTTATACTATATGGAATGGAAACATCTTCCCTCCCCAGCCTAAGGAAAATGTTAGCCATAGAAAGAAGGATAGTTAGAAGAATTCGTTAGAAGAGTTAGAAGGCTTTAGGTTGAGACCTAATAAAGAAATTTACAAGGATATAAATGATCTGGAAACATACATAAGAATAAGAAGATTAAAGTTCTATGGGCATATGGTGAGGATGGGCCCGAATAGATTAAATAGAGAAATCTATAAAATCAGAGGATACAAGAGTTCTGGGGGATAAGTCAAACAGATGAATGAAGAAACTGAGAAACTGAAAATAACAGACCAAGTCTGTTTTGATAGGGATGAATACAGGAAAAAACTAAATGTAATCAAGGTTCTTGTGGGAAGGAAGGATGCGAGAAAAGTTCTAGCGTGGACCGAAGAAAGAAGGAAGGAGCAATCGGAAAGAATGAAGAAAAGGTGGGAAGAGAAAAGGAAGAAGTGAATGATATTCGCGTGGTCTCTAAAGCCGTTACGTAGAAAAAAAAAATTTACTAAAAAGTCAGAAATGAAACTATATTATTTTATTTACAATTATTTTAGAATAATGCTTTTCTAGCTGAATGACGTTGTTCGGTTGCCGATTACACAAATGGAAACCAGGCTAAAACTACACATCTGTATGTGATATGATTAGATGATTAAGTCGAGCAAACATATAATAAAATCAAATAGATTTGGTAGTTGAGAGATGTGAAGCACAATGATTTGCTATATATATTTATCAAATACAAAACAACAAAAGAAGATAAAAAGAGGGGAGAGATAAGATAAAAAAGTATATTAAAACCATCGGAGGGTGAGGTAACTGATCGGCATTTTTTTTTTTAGTTAGGTCATTAAGCGCTAGCGGCGCTCATCTCAACGGGGCTTGGACCGTTCTAAAATTGAAAAGAACTTAATAAAACTTGGGCCAAATAAAAGGCTAAGTCTACTTGTTAAGTTCGTTATTCATCAATTGTTAAGAGATTATTTTAATGGGGTTAAGGTTCTAAGAGGATATTTTTTTTTCATTAATCAAAGTTTTGATTAAGACTTGTAATTACAAGATTATGAAATTTTATCGGTCTGAAAAGTTCTTGAGAAAATAAGAAAATACCACAAATTCTCTGTAGATTATTCCTTAAATTTGCTTATTACGTTGGTGATGTGCTTAAATTTAGGAATCAAGGAATTATTTGTTACTTATACTAAATTTTTTTTTCTTATTTAGAATAAAAATATGACCCTCATATGTAGCTGCCATGGAGTCTCTCTCCCTCTTCATCTCTCTACTTTAATATTGTTCATTCTGAAACTAGTTAAGCCACGAAGAAAGTTAGATTACACTTAATCAAAAACTAAATTAACTTCTGGCTCAGGGCTGAGAACAAGTTTGATACAACTATTAAACTATATCTTTGTTTTATCACTACCTCTTAGCTTAGGATGTCATCGTCGAATTGAGCCTGGAAGAACTCCCTAATTCAATCTCCGAAAAATAAAGTTTTTAATGAAGATAAATACTCGCAAAAAGTAGGAGGAAAGGAGAAGAAAGCAGGGAAAAGCAGAGAGGACTGGAGCATATTAATGAATTATAAATACCTGGATGCCCATCGCAACTAGAATGGCTAAATAAGGAAATGAGTGAAAGAGTAAAATTGGCCTAAAGATGGTTTCATTCACTCAAAGTTGGCTTGGAAAAGAATGAGGTTTCCAAAAATGTAAAAAAAAATCATTCTGTCGGTGAGGCCTGGACTACCGCCACAAGACAGAAGAACCGTATCAAAACATGAAGCTTTCTTATAAGATGTAATATAAGAAAGCTATTTTTTTTTTCTATACATATATCGCTCATTTGCTGCAAAAACGACATGACTCAAAGACAAGCTTTTGAATGTATAATGAACCATTCACCAATGTCGTTTTAGCCGGTAGAACTTTATATTTAAGCTTCAACTATTCACTAAGAGATAGTGGGATATGTCACCATCGTATGTCTTCAGATCGTCCTGTACTTAATTCACAAGACTGTCCTTCTGCAAAATTGAAGTTTTTGAGTTATATCTTTGTTGCGGCTTATGAGCGATATAAAATAGAAAAAAAAACTTTTTTTTTTGCAAAATACATATATATGAATTTTATCAAGTTTCGTTATATTTTGAATTTTTTTTTACAAAAATAAGTATTTGAAAACTTTTGATATACATTTCCGAAGTTTGGTATAAGGTAGACTGATAACGGCCCGAGATTAACCGGTATATACCAAACAGCCCTAGAGAGCTGACAGCGGGTATAGGAGGTGCTGGAAGACAAGACAGATGACTGGAGGAGGAACACTATAAGTTGCTCTTCAACTACTAAATGCCTCCAGTGGCTTCCTCTATAGCGGCGCCTCTTTGTTCTGTCTTCCTCTCCGGGTATTGTTGTACCAATCCAACGGGAAAGCTTCTTCAGGTCCGCTCTGTCAGGTAGAACGGTATAGTTAGCGCTCTGGGTGTGTCAGCCACAGTAAGAGGAAATATCGTGGAGTCAGTGGGTGATGGGTATAGGAACCTTTAAATCCGAGAAGAAAAAACAAATTTAAAAATCACGTTTTATTACTTTTCCCACCCCTCAGTCAATAAAGAAAAAAAATTTTTTCTTCAAGATGGAAGAGAAAATATTGGGTTGTCCGAAAAGTAGTACAGGATTTCATGTTTAAACCAAAACTCTGAAGAAATATGTGAATTTTTTTGCAGAAATAAAAAAACGAAGCGTTTTTTACTCCTGAAAATTTAGAAGATATTTTCAAAAATACAAGTAGAGAAAATTTTTAAACTAAAAATTGATATCATTTTCAGATTCCTCATTTCAAAAAATCATACAAAAAGAAATTTGGTCGAGATCAAAAATTTAAAAAAATTTTCATCCCCAAGATTTTTTAGGATTTCAGAAGGCAATAGGATGTCAATTTGTAAAAAATACGTAAATAATTTGGGATTTCTCAGAGATTTCGCTACCGATTTAATTTTAAGGGCTTTTAGAAGCCGTTAAACTGTATGGTTTAGCCCAAATCCTGAGGTCATAGAATTTCTCCTTATTGAGATATCTCAAGTTATAATTGACCTCAGAATTTTATTTTTAAAATTAGTTTTTGTTTACTATAGAAAGTAGAATGCACACTGATTCTAGAAATGAAATTACTATTTTAATCGGTTGAGCACAGCAAATGTTTTGACCGTTAAAAGTTGATAAAACCTCAACTCAAAAATGTTGACGTGCGGTGCGTTGTGAATCGAGATTTGAGGTCAGTTTTCAATAAAAAAAAATCCACTTATTTACAGCGGATTATATTGGAATTTTGTCGTTATTTTTGAGTTTTTGAACACCCTGAAGCAGGGTCGTTTTTTGAGCATAACGAAAGTATTTTTATTTTAAATGGCATACAAAACTGCGATTTTACGTGAAAAAATTATTTCTCTATCTTGATTGAAAGCTAATAAATACGTGGTTTTCATATTATATATTTTTTTCTCGGTTCCTAATGCCTATTGGCAGCTATAACTCTAGTTTTGCACTATTATAGGTTCCTAATACCCACACAAAAATCGCCATTCAAATCTGAGAGTTACAAGTAAAAACGTACCCTTGTAAATTAGATGCTAATTTGTAATTTTAAACATTTGAAATCATTGTATTCCCATTTAAGTGGCGATAAAAACTACCTAAAACTATAAAATACACTAGAATCTCAGGGATATCCAAACTGGCATTTCAAAGAAAAATAGACACGATATATCGGTCTATCGATTTTTATGGTATCCGATATATCGTGTATCGATATCAGGCCTGAAAATATTGTTGATATGATATATCGAAATTTTTCTTACTAATTGAATTTTATAGAACTTAATTAAAATAATCATGTTTCAATTAAAAAAGCAAAGAATGCAACCCTCTAAAAAGTAATGATTGTAATTATAAAACACGGCTATTCATAATAAAATAGGCCTTAAGAAATCTTTTTTTATTTACATTTTCCGACCCTTTTCGGCCGCCTGTTTGAATCAATTATGGAGTTCCAGTAATCGCTGGATTCTTCCAGTCGAGTTTAATAGCTTTCGTAGTCTTTTCATCTCCAGTCATCCTGGAGTCGCTAATTGAACTTGGAAATTAGTTAGTATTTAGGAGTGTCATTAGGAAAAATGAGAATGAGAAAGAAAAGGAAAAGAAAAAAAAAAAGTATCATATTTTGTCAAGCTATAGCCTTTTAAAGTCATTATGTTTATGACAAAAAAAAAAAATAAACATAACAAGTCCGGTTATTTTATTTTTTTTTTAATTTGTGATTTCTCTGAAATCTTGACCCTTGTAAAAATGTTAAAACAGAACCCCTGATGGTTGTACATTAATCACTCTAATGAAATAATTTAATAAACTATGAATAATAATTCATTCATATAATAATTATTATTATTAATTATTGACATGGATATTTCGTTAGGTTGGGGTCTATATATTTTTGGAGTGACGTTGTTGTTTTTTTCTCATTCGAAAATGTAACTTTTTGGCATACCTTAGCTCTGTTAGTGCTTCTCGGATCCAAAATATGCCGAGAGTTCCTTAATCAGAAATTTAATGGAGAAAATTTTTTTAATATATTATTTGTCCCTAAGACCTACCGTTAATGAGCTATATTGGTTTGGATAAAAAAAATCCATGATTGAAACCTCTATTTTCTCTTAACTTTATTATTTATTTCGAATAATTGCTATACCTGCAACTCTAATTATAGGAAATAAGAAGTTATTCAAAACGAATGTATGATAATAATAAACAACTACCTCATGTAAACCAGAATTTCTTTTTTTTTTTTTTTTTTTTTTTTTTTTTTAATAATTTATTGAAATTTACAACTGTACAAAATTTATACATCAAGTAAATGTGCTGTTAACTATTATAATAACGTGACAAAACTTTTGAAAAGATCTACTTATCAGTAGCACTTTAATAAATATTCTACACTAGAAGGTCTCTGGGCCATCTTCTTTTCAGATGCCTCGGAGGATTATGAGAAATTAAGGGATTTGAGTGATTATGGAGCTTACTATGAAAGGATAGGTATCTGGTGTGGGCTAAATCAGCAACATATGGAACATTAAGATCTTTATGGATAAGTTTATTGGTGACAAAGTAAGGGGCATTTAGGATTTTAAATATATATATATATATATATATATATATATATATATATATATATATATACATATAAATCAGTTTAAGAAAGTAAAGATTCAAAACCTATACTTCAAAAGTCCAATATTCAAATTTTATTTTAGCAGACCTGAGCAGTCCCAAAAATGTTTTCAAAATGTCAAACTAAAGCTGAAATCATTACATTTTAATCAGGTCAGATTGTTTGGAAAATATTAAACGCTTTTTGTGACCTGAAAAAAATATAATAAATGCTCTTTGCAGGTTTTGACTCTAAAGACCTGAACTGTTTATTTAATATAATTATTATTTGAAGTAATTTGATCCTTTAAATCCTAAAATGTAAATTTGGAAAAGCCGTAGATTCTTATTAGAGATATCCATTTTTTTCCCAGTGAGGGAGAAATTTTTACAAATAAAATGCCCACAAATAGTACACTTAATAATTGTACCACAAATTTTAGGGACTTTTTTTCATAATTCGTAAATAATCGAATCACTTTTTTACAAAGTTTTACTGTATCGTCTATGCATACCATAATGCGAAGGACTATTTGGGTTTACATGTTTTAAAAGCTTTTTTCGGTAATGAATCCTGTTTATCGATCTTATTTCCTTAAATGTCCCGGTCAAAAATATAAGTATATATGTATGTTGATGACATAATTTGCCTATGGTCTGGGACGACCAGACAAATCAATAGTTTCTTAAACGAAATAAACGAAATCCACCCTTCAATTAAATTCACACTGGAGTTAGAGAACAATAAAACTTTAAATTTTTTAGACATAGAAATCTCCATAAACAATAAACAACACGAATTTAATATATACAGGAAACCCACACACACAGATGTAGTTATAGACAACAATGCCAGGAGACCACTAACACACAAACTCGCAGCATTTCATAGCATGATATACCGGCTTTTAAATATACCGCTAAATGAACGAAATTTTAACAAAGAAATACAAACGATTCACACTATAGCTAACAACAACGGATACAGTAAAACCACAATCGATAATATTTTAAGAAAACAAATACATAAAAGAACTATGAATGATATATAAAAAACACCCCCAGAGGATAAAGCTACCCCTAAAAAATATATTTTGATACCATACTACGGCCCAATATCCGTTAAAGTCGGGAAAGAATTGAAAAAATTAGGTTTAAACCCTGCATTTAAAATAGATAAGCCATTGTCATCATACTTCCCTTCACCGAAGGACAAAATAGACCCTTTCCAAAAAAGCGGCGTATACGAATTAAAATGTAATGACTGTGAAGCAAAATACACGGGAAAAACCGGACAATCAGTAAATCAAAGAGTAAATGAACATATAAGAGCATACACTAATAAGACCCAAAATTCCAATTTCGCTATCCATCTAAATGAAAATAACCACAAATTTAATAAAGACTCGGGAGTAAAAATATTACATCAAGTAGAAAATAGCCTAAAATTAAATACTTTTGAATCACTAGAAATAATAAAATCGTTTAAAACCGATCCAGATTTTTGTTTAAATGATGAGATTAACATATCCAATAGCCCCATTTTAAATTTATTTCCCATAGGAACGAAAAAACCCAATGAGTCATAAGGGAAACCCCGTTGTAAATCTAAAACTTAACCTACCTGCCCCCCTTTTACTTCTCACAAACTCAGTGTTTTAGTTACCTCGAAGGTGAGTGCCTATGCTTGATTTCTTGTCTTATCTTTTTAAAAACCTTAGTATATTTAATCTATGTAACATAGTACTGATGTGTTGAAAATTTTATTGTATGTTTTAGAACTGAAGATGAATGTTTAGCATTCGAAACTAGTTTTCAAATAAAATAATCTCAATAGAAGTGGCATTTAATTCATCAATCCTAAAAATATAAGTGCTCGAAGTTTCCAATTTCTTTAGGTCTTTCTGTATTTCTGTTGTTGGCTCTTTAAGTTTAATGAAATATGCAGCTATTTGCCGAGTTAGCCTATTTTCACGTAATTTTCTGGTGTGTCCATATAATTTTAACAGCCTTAAGCAAATGTCCAATTTAATGTTTGGGTATGTTTTGACTGCTCGATTTTTTGAAATTATCTTTCTTTAAGACAAGTCTAGATCAAGTTTGTTTTGTTTGTTGGGATTTATAGGCATAAAACCCTAGGGTCATCAATGCCTGTGTAGTTATATATATAGGTATATTTTCACAGAAGATTAGGGTCAGGAAGGGTGCCACGAACAGAGGCGCACCCCCAAGGAGAGACGAGCCGCACCCGCCGAGCAGGAAACGCGCCACGGCTAGCTTATTTATATGAATACATATTTTCTTCTATTTAAATTATATACGAAGCTTATAAGTGGGATGTGGATAAAAACCATTTACATTTCTACATGGAAAAGTCCAAATCCTCACAAGGTTCAAAAGTTTGTTTTTGTAACCAGTTAAGTTGTTGAGCTTATTAATGATCCCTACTTCTCATTGTAATTTTTATAAGTCAAACCTTGTTTGAATATTATATTGCTTTTAATTTAACACCAGTTAAATTTATTATTCAGTTGTATGTCATTCATATAATTAATTCTTTTATAGTAATTCTTCTTGTAATGAACTTAATTATCCTGACACGACGTTTCTAACCTTTCCGGAAAGCCGATTTTTAGAGGTTTTTATTAAAGTAAAGTTGGTATCGGGCTCACTATGTTAGTTGATTATTTTAAATGCTTCTGGCAAGCAGGATTTGACTGGCATTTTTTTTTAATACATGCTGATCTGGACTGAACAGATTTGTACACGACATAGCAATATATTATACACATTGCGCGCGCGATATTTTTTAGAAAAATCTTTATTTAACTTGGATTTTAAAATGTGGATGAAGTTGAAATCCACCCTTAGTAGCCCCAAGTGTTTACCACGAGGCATCTGCCGAATTAGAGAATGTTTGTGTTAGAGTCTCGTGTATAGACGACACCTAAGTGTGGCGTCTTCGAGGAGAGGTTTTGGGGCGAAAAAATGACAGACGGTTGTTTACATTGGCCACTTCTACAGAGGAGGCGCTAAGTGTACGGATCTGTTTATTTGTAAGATCTCATTGCTTTAGGAACATCTGGGTTCTGGAATGTTCTAGAGCATCAGGGGTGGAAGCCATCGAAAAGAGTTGGTTTTTGGAAAGGTTATTCTCGTGTAACAGAGTAAGGGAAAAATATATTCTTGGCAGTGATGATGCAACTGATATTTTTATTGATTTTTACACAATAATAAACAAACAATATTATTATATTTCGAGATTATTTCCAATTTTCACACCATAGAAGATTTTGGATAACTTAACAGAGTAAGATGAAAAACTAGTTAGTTTGAGTACGTATGGAGTTAAATTTTTAAAGTTAAAACTTCATTAAGCATACTTCGTTAGCTCTGTTTGTAGACCCTGGATTCGAGTAAACTAATTAAAAGTAATTGAAATTACAATTTGACGTTACAATACACATGTTATGCGGAAAAGAAAGAAATATACAATTCCTTTTTTTTTTTTTTTTTTTTTTTTTTTTTTTTTTTTTTTTTTTTTTTTTTTTTTTTTTTTTTTTTTTTTTTTTTTTTTTTTTTTTTTACATTTATTTATTGATGTATACAACTGTATAAATATTACTAAAAGCTGTATGACCATAATGAAACATCATATATGGAAAATACTAATAGAGAAAATGAAACCCATAAATTAGGAGGAAGGCCCCTGGAAGCGATCGTATTTCAAATGAACATATCATCGAAGCAAAAGAAACATAATTTACGAAACCTCTATGTAAAGTGTTCAATTTGGTATCAGAAGAAATGAAAGTACCGGAGGAATGGAAAGAAAGCAAATCATAATTCTAAACTACCGACTAATCTCACTGACAAAAACCACATATAAAATATTCTGCAGTAAAATAAAAAATAGGATTATTAATAAGATTTATGAAGATGATGACATCTTCAGTTTCCGCCCATCATTCAGGACAATAGACAACTTACAATGTATCAATCAAATTATTGAAAAATTCACTAAATACAACATACATATTTACTTTATCGATTTCATGAAAGCATTCGACTCTGTCAATCAACAGTCTATACAGGAAGCTCTAGCAGAAGCAGGAATAGATTTCCTATATATAGAAATAATCAACACAATATACCGAAAGTTTTGTTTTATTTTTGTTGTTTTGTTTTTGTGGTTTATAATGAATGTTGCATATTTTATTTTATATTGTGACATGTTTCTATATCTAAAATTTACTATCAGTTTCTATTCTGTAAAATTATTTTGGAGCTGAACTCCATTTTACCTCCTAAAGTAAGAGGCTTTTGTCATAAATAAGATGCCAATAAGGATTTATTATTGTCACAACTGTATAAAGTGTATCGCATAAATATTTTACTATATTGGGGACAATGTCAAAACTCTAATTTCATTTCTTTTGGATTAAGCACGGAAACATTTTTAAATAAACAGTTACTAACCTAAATTGATTTAAAGTTTGCCCGAGCAAACAACTATACATAGTTCACTTTTTTTCATCGAATAGGGATTGAAATGAAAAAAAAAAAAAAAAAAAATTGATAGATTTCAAGATATGACAGTACACTATTAAAATTAATGTATTACGTAAAAATATTTAAATAACGTATGTAGAAGCTACTACTTTACTAAATTTAAATAGTTCTAGGAGGTTTAGCAATAATAAAGTCTACAACAGTAAGAATTTAAATGTACAATATTGGATGGCAGAAACGAAGTTTGCCACACTATCATTTACTTTTTTGTTTAAAAATTAAAATCCTACCATATGAAATCAGTAAAATTTTTGCTAAATGAAAATTATTACCAAATCAAAATGTCGATTCTTTGTTTTTGATATTGTTTGTAAAAATACGATTCATGAGTCTTTAGTTGTAAAGATAATGCAATCCATTATCGGAAAGGTTTTCTCTGTCCACCTGGATTGCCAACTCATAGATTGAAAATAAAAATTGAATGTCCAATAATGCTTTCAGGCAATCTTTAACTACCAATGCGTAAAAATATCATTGAAGAAATAATTCTCAATTACATAGTTCAATATAAGAAAGATATAAAATCAACACCACAAAACATTTAATGAATCGTGCAATAAAGTTATCCTCAGAAAAATATAATCAAACCGCGGTAAATAAAGTAGCAGACCTTTTAACAAATGGATATCCACATAGACTCATTTGTAATTCACTAAAACAAACAAATCCTCAAAAGAAACTACATGAAAGTAACAATAAAAGATATTACACTATTCCATATATACAAACACTATCAGAAAAATTCAGAAAAACACTGACAAATATCTATAAAACTGACTACACTGTCACATTTAAAAATACCTCAACCATTGATAAATTATTTACCAAAACAAAAATATAGATAAGTTAGAATTACAGTCTAATATTGTTTACGAAATACCGTGTGAAGATAGTTTTGGCAAGTCTTATTTCGATACATCGGAACAATATCTTAAACGACGTGTTTATAAACATTAATACAGTTGCACATCTAATAAACCGAATAAACGTGACCAAACAGCTCTCACCACACATTACAGGCAAACAAAACATTCTTTTAAATTTGATTCTCCCAAAATTATTCACCATGAGCCAAATAACTTTAAAAGAAATATTAAAGAAATGATAACAATAGAAAAATTTAAAAACGCGCAATAAACAAAAGTTAGACGTTCTAATTCTCAACACCTGTTATTCCAACTTAATGCATTCAGACCAATAATATTCATTTACATTAATATACACCATACAAATCATTTATACATTTATAAGTATATTACACCTAAATACGGAAAGCCTTGTGACTGTTATTCAAAAATCCCCCAGATCAGTTGAGTACTAGGATTGTTAGAATTTAGTTATTCGATACCATATCCACCAGTAACATTGTAAGTACTTTCATACTCCTCTATATTTTGTAATTATATATATTTTTATTATTCTAACACATGTTGTTATATACTTGTACTATAGCTAACTCTATGTTTTGAAATAACTTGTGTAACTTATATAATTTTATTGTAACCTGTTTTTTCACTGCATGATTATGAGATCAATATAGTCTCGAAAAGTCGCCTAAATAGTTGTTTTTAATTATGGACTGAACCTCAAGAACTTTATTAAACATATATATATGTGAAATATGAAAATCCCATCATCAATTAGCTGAAGCAACAATAAGATATATTTACACATTAATTAAAAAAGTAAGCGTTGCGAGGAAGCCGACAACCTAAATAGGTCCCTAAGGACAACCTATTTACCATCACCACCCTCCTTCCTTTCCTTCGGTGGCTAAAACGGTACGAAGAGGCTGAGTTCGGGGCAGGCTAAACGTGTCGTGGGCACGGCTGAGTTGGTGTCGATACAGCGATAATTGGAAGCAAACTCAGTCACATCTGTCCCTCTTAGAACTGTGTACATCTGCAACCCACGGGTTCTTGGGGGTATTTTTGGGCTCTGGAGGTGTCGTTTGGTCGCTAAATGGGTCCCTATTAGCTCGCTCTGCGACGGATATTTGTCTTCGCTCTGGAATCTTATGGAAGATTGGATTTCATAGGGTTTATGGCTTTCTGGAAGGAAGGAGGAAAATTCTTGGAAAAAATTAATATTTAACTATATAATGACGGGCTATTGAATTTTCAACTTGTTAAAGGTAAAAAAAAATGTCAACTACCATTACCCGTCGCGGCTTCGCCCTCTCTCACAAGTGAAGAACTTAGATAATTAAACTAATAATTGAAGTTTTATTTGTTATCGATAAAAATCTTGTATTGGAGTATGCAATCGAGTAATTTCTTTAATATGTTTATGCCCAATCCTCTAGCCCAATCCCTATCCAGTCTTAACCATCCCTATAACCCTCCCAAAAGGTTGAAACGGCAATGGACCCGTGACCAGCTTCTCCACTCATGCCCAGAGCATATGTGGCTATAGCGCTCCTACTCAGCCTCCACTGGATATTACCAGTGATGCAGCTGAGAGAGCAGCACTGGGATCTCTCGGGTCTGGCCTAGACCCCCAATAAGTTGGGGAACAGGCTCGATTCGGGGTTCCCTAGGCTGAGTGTGTCTGTTTTGTACATAAGTAAGAATGTATCTTATTCTTTTTATTTTTTTTATATATATATATATATATATATATATATATATATATATATATATATATATATATATATATATATATATATGTATATTATGTTTTTGTTACTTGATTCTTATTATTTCATTTTATTCTTGATAATTGAATTATTAGTTTTATTTTTATATATTAGTTTTATTTTTATAATTATTACTTGTTTTTTATTTTTTATCTTTTATTATCATTATTTTGTGTGTATGAGTACTTGTATATATTGTATGAATGAATACATCTTTAGCACTGTTACCTATTGCCCTTAATTGAGGCAGATTGTACATATATTTCAATAAAAAAAAAAAAAAAAAAAATATGTTTATGCACAGCAGTAATTTTTAACCTGGCTTTAGGTGTTAGAAGATTACGTATAACTATAATTAGACAACCAATGTTTAATTTCAATGTTTGGACTGGTAATCCATATGGACAAATACTATTAAGAAACTCTTGCGGATAAATGACTGCATTATCAGTGCTTACAACGAAAGGCCCATGAATAGAAAAAATATATACACAATCTCAAAAAGTAAAGGTTCGGTATTTATTTTTTATTTAGCAGACATAATTTTATTAATTAGGATTGATGAATTAAATGCCACTTCTATTGAGATTATTTTATTTGAAAACTAGTTTCGAATGCTAAACATTCATCTTCAGTTCTAAAACATACAAAAATTTTTTCAACACATCAGTACTATGTTACATAGATTATATATACTAAAGTTTTTTAAAACGATAAGACAAAAAATCCAAGCATAGGCACTCACCTTCGAGGTAACTAAAACACTGAATTTGTGAGAAGTAAAAGGGGGCAGGTAGGTTAAGTTTTAGATTTACAACGGGGTTTCCCTTATGACTCATTGGGTTTTTCCGTTCCTATGGGAAAACAATTTAAACTGGGGCTATTGGATATGTTAATCTGATCATTTAAACAAAAATCTGGATCGGTTTTTAAACGATTTTATTATTTCTAGTGATTCAAAAGTATTTAATTTTAGGCTATTTTCTACTTGATGTAATATTTTTACTCCCGAGAAGTATGATGACAATGGTTCATCTATTTTAAATGCAGGGTTTAAACCTAATCATCCGGTTTTTTCTTTTTTTTTTTTTTTTAGTTCTTTCCCGACTTTAGCGAATGTTGGGCCGTAGTATGGTAACAAAATATTTTTTTTAAGGGTAGCTTTATCCTCTGGGGGTGTTTTGTATATATTATTCATAGTTTTTTTTATGTATTTGTTTTCTTAAAATACTATCGATTGTGGTTTTACTGTATCCGTTGTTGTTAGCTATAGTGTGAATAGTTTGTATTTCTTAATTTTATTAATTTTATCTGGTTGGATTTTAATTTCTAAGCCTAAAATTATATGACAGTGTGACAAACCTCTTTTCTGTCACTCAATATTACGGTTGGATTATAATCTAGGTACTGACCGGGACACAAATCAAAACTCAAGAAAAGTAGAAGGTACTGTGTTCCACGCAGTATGATAATGCTTTGTGTAATTGTAGCTAAGTTAATAAGAAAAAGCTGATAAGTATTCTGAAGGAAAATTTGTATTAACTTCATTTAGAATTTAGGTAGATAATTACAGAATATAATTAGATAGATTTAAATTTAATAAAACCCAAACAATATTGTTATATTTTACAAGTTCTAACTATTTTTGTATTTTTCTGTATTCTTCACTTACTTCAGTAGCTCCGTTTCCCCCATTACTTATTTGTGAAATTCTGAATTATGTTTTCAACTGTTTCAATGCGAAGGCAATTGCGTTCTTTGGTCCATTGATCAACTACCAGGGAAAAGATTCTCTCGACATTCGCATTATGGCCGTGAATGGTGAATAAATATTGACAAATCAAAAGTAAATTTCTTTTCCTCTCCAACACCTCAGTTTCAAAGATCACTCCAGGAATTAGGAACGAACTACAACTACATCGAAGATATAATATTATGCCGCTGAAGGGGTTAAGCAAATATACTGTAAGTACTTTATATTCTCAGACTGGGACATGTGATGGGTCAAACGGGACGACCGGGACGGAATTTCAACCCTACTCAACGTTGTAAATTTGTCAATTTTACTATTGTTAAACCTTTCTAGAAGTATGAAAATTATGTAGTTAAATTTTGACATGTATACAGGTCTAGTAGTTTTATGTAGTTTGTTTGAGGAATAGTGCTTACTGCATTTCGATCGATTTTTAAACTTCACTGATATCCACATATTTAAATCTTTTGTAATACCTAATTTTATTGGAAATAGGTTTGTTTTTTTTTAACAATAACTAGGTATGTATAACACCGTACCATTGTAACCTCTCATGTAGAATGGCGCTCGCTACCTATCGGTCAATTTTAAAAACTCCACATATTATTTCTTTTTAAATTATAAATTAATTGAAAATGATTACACCTTATAATCGCTAAACCTTCCTGGAACTATAAATATGATGTGGTTAAAATTTGGTACAGATTGGTTTTGTTATTTTTGCGTTTATACAATACAATACAATGCGTTTATAGATCACAAACGAAAAATTGCTAATCCTCAAATGTAATAGTAAAAATTTAATAAATAAATATTTGGTAAAAATAAGACAGTCTCTTGGAGGAACTGCTGGTAGATTTGAAGAGTTTAATCTAAATATCCCTTCCATCACTAAGACACTGTTGCTAATGGATCTGTTGTTGTTGTTGTTGTTGATTGTTTTTTAAGGGCAAAAAACTGCTATGGTTATTATTGCACATACCCAAAATTTAGACAATAACAAATTCCTAATCAAATTATATTAACCTCCAAATAAAAAATAAATAAATTAAAAAAAAATTAATAAATAAAAATAAAAAATTAATGAATAAAAATAAAAAATAAATAAATAAATAAAAATAGAAAAAATAAAAATAAATAAATACAAAAAATAATAATAAAAAAGAACATTAAATTTGGTCATATAATCCAATTTGCTTGATAAATTATATCGTACTACAAATGTATTGTTTGCTATCGCCCAAGAACATACAGAGCTGACGAGGCACACCATACTTATCCATATCTCTCCTGTACTGAGGGCACTCCTCAAAGATATGCCTCACTGTTAGGGCAACTCTGCAGAGTTGACACTGAGGGGGATCTGTCTTTGCCATCAGGTAGTGTTAAATGTGTTAAACGACAGTGTCCAATTCTTAGCCGTGTGATTATCACCTCCTCCCTTCTGCAATGTCTTGAGGAAGAGGCCCAGCCACCGATGTTCGGTCTGATTTTGTTCAATTTATTATTTTCTGATGCAGACCATGCACTCATCCAACTGCCAGTCATCCAAAATCTTCACGTGGAGTGGTCTTATAATGGATCTTATGGCTATTATGGATCTTATGGGCATCACGTATATAAGAGCTTCACACATTTTTTTTTATTTTTTTTTTATATACATTTATTGAAATTTACAACTGTACAGAATATGTAAATGTATTGACAACGATTACAATAACATGTTAAAACTTGGAAAGAACTACTCATCAGTTAAATTAAAACTTCTACACTAGAAGGTCTCTGGGCCATCTTATTTCAGACACCTCGGAGGATTATCAGGAATAGAGTGGGAAACAAGTTGAGAAACTGATGCATTTGAGTGATTATGGAGCTTACTATAAAAGGATAGGAATCTGGTGTGGACTAAATCAGCAACATATGGAACATTAAGATCTTTATGGATAAGTTTATTGGTGACAGAGTAAGGAGCATTGAGGATTTTTTGAAGGATTTTGGATTGTAAGGACTGAATACGAGATGAATTGGATGGTTTAGTGGAACACCAAAGCTCAACTCCGTACGTCCAGATAGGTCTAATCACTGTCATGTATATGAGACTTTTGTAATTAATTGGGAGCTTTGAACGTTTGTCTAGTAAATGTTGAAGTAGTCTCTAAAACGGGCAGCTTCTTTTCATTTTAGTCATATTTTAATTTCTTTTGGCTATAAAATAAACAGATAAATGATTGGTGTTAGTACGTAGAACTACACTGTCTTTATAAATAATAAAAAAAAAATTATAATAATTTTATTTTATATTTTTAAATATTAGCCATAATACACAACAATTCACGATTCATAAATTCGTAATTTAACCACAATGTAAGTTAAAACTCTTGAAGCCCTACATAGCAGAATATTAAGAAGAAATTTTTGTTTTTTTACATTTTCTGTGTTATATGAACACTATGATATACTCATTTAAGAATTTATGAAATATAAACATAGGTACGAAAATAGAAAAAACAGTAAAACATTCACCCTGATATCTGTTGATATTTATAAAAATAAATTGATTAAAATAAAGACATAACATGGTCTCCACAATTATTGTGATGAAGACGCTATAACTAATTACTGGGCCAAGGAAGGGTCAACCTTTAATTGTTTTAAACAACCCAATATTTTTTTTTTTTTTTTAACTATTTATTGATATTTGATATGAACTTTAGAGCGTGAAGCAAGTTGAGAAATTAATGGATTCGAGTGGGAAACGAATTTACTATGAAAGGATTGGTATCTGGTTCATTAAAAAAATAAAAAAAAATACCCAAAAAATGTTTTAATTTTTTCTTTGTAAATAAATATTGATAATAGTATTGATAGCAGTTGTATGATAGCAGTATTTAGTATAGTATAATAACACTAGTGTTACCTCTTTAAATCATACCCTATATGCAGAAGATATGACATCATATATCTGCAGTAATAAAGATATAGTTATAAATAGCGCCATTCAATCAGTATAACTATATACCATTAACAATATGCGTCATTATATAACATAATGAATGGATTCATTCATAATTTATGAAATAGTAAGTCATTAAAAAATGAATGACATAACTTAATTATTCTAAAAGATAAAATAAACTATCGCGTGATTGTGATAGTGATGTCATCGCTTACTGCCTACAATGATTTTAATAGGAATAATTTTGCCTTTTGTGGAATCTAGATTCCTCAAGGATCGATTAATATACCAATTTTATATATAATTTACATAATTTAAAAATTTAACATAATGAGACAAAATATTTTATTTTTTAACTATTTATTGATAATATTAGGATTGAATCGATTCTCGGTTTTATCGATTCTTAGGAAAAGAATTTTTATCCGGCAGAAATAATTTTATTGATTTCAATTTAAATTTTTAACTATAAAAGTTAGACAAACGATCAAAGCTCCCTATTCCTTACAAAAGACTTATTTACATGACCGTGATTAGACCTATTGGGACCTACGGAGTTGAGCTTTGGGGCTCCACAAAACCATCCAATTCGTCTCTTATTCAATCCTTACAATCCAAAATCCTTCGAAAAATCCTCAATGCTCCTTACTTTGTCACCAATAAGCTTATCCATAATGACCTTAATGTTCCACATGTTGCTGATTTAGCCCAAAACAGATACTTATCCTTTCATAGTAAGCTCAATAACCACTCAAATCCATTAGTTTCTCAACTTGCGTCCTACTCCATTCCCGATTATCCTCCGAGGCGTCTGAAACGAAGATGGCCTAGAGACCTTCTAGTGTAGAATTTGTAATAAAGTGCTACTGATGAGTAGTTCTTTCCAAGTTTTAACATGTTATTGTAATCGTTGTCAATACATTTACTTGATGTATATATTTTGTACAGTTGTAAAATTTCAATAAATTGATATATAAAAGAAACAAAAAAACTATAGAAGTATATGAACGTGTGGCAAACCTCGATTCTACAACTCATCACACATTAAAATTATTATTATAACAAATTTTATTATTGCTAAACCTTTTTAGAAATGCTGTAGTTAAAATTTTACATATTTACACATTACTAAAACGTATTAATTTAATTGAATAAAAATAAATTTTATTATAAATTTCAAGCTCTATATAACACTGTACCTTTGTAACCTCTTTTGTAGAATGGCGCTCGCTATCTATCGGTCAATTTTCAAACTTCACTGTTGTCCACATATAATCGCTTTTTTAATAACGAAATAATGGAAAATCAGTAGATTATATTATTGCTAAACCATCTTTGAACTATAAAGATGATGTGGTCAAAATTTGGTACAGATTAGTTCAGTAGTTTTCACGGTTAGTGGTCACAAACGAAAAATGGCTTGTACTTTTACATATTAGTATAGATATTTATGATGCAGATAGTAAATATTACTAGCAGTTTCCTTTTTTTTTTCGTGAATAATTATCGTTTTTTAATCCTTTTTTTCTTTTATTTTTAGCTTACTTTTGGGTTATATTTAGGTACAAATTTCAAATTATAAATGTAACTTCAGTCCAACTTTTAAATGAAGTCCTGGTTCTGGTTCATCTATTAAACAATATGTTTTTTTCTATATTATATTTTAGAATAATAATTTTTGCATAGTTCACCTTTCAAATGATCCAAAATAAAGTTTTGTCTAAGAAAATGAGCTCATTTATAACAAAAAAACAAAAACATATTGATTCTAAAAAACAAGTGAATATGTCACACTAACGAGAGGCACCTCTATAACAAATAAATTTCCACCTGAAAGTGTGTGTAGTATTTTTTTTTTTAATAAAAAAATAATGGAATCAGAACTCTTGGCACGATTCTAGCTTTTATAACTTCTTCTAACGTATTGCTCCACGAATATAAATTCATTAAAAGTTCGGGCTGTTAAAATTTACGGGGCAGATAACTTCAAACTGTAAAGCCATTAGCATCGATTTTCCAAGAGTCGATCTCTTAGCTGAAGGAACCTTTTAACTGCTCGAGGATGAAAACAAATTTTAATATGGCTATATATGACTTCGAAAAATAATTCGTAAAAGGACGAACACAAATTATTTGCCGGGAAGGAGAGTGGCCAAGGATGTCCTTCGGCCGTCTAACATCCTGGAAGATCTGAAATCAGTCACTGGCTTTTTGTCACGAACGTATTACTAGTTTTTTATATTTGTTGATTGCTGTGATTTACGGGCTGCTTAAACTTTTACAATAGCAAACTCACCGGCAATATGGCGCTAGCCAAATATCGCTCTAGTTTTCAACTTCACTGGGATCCTTTCGTCACAGAACATATTTACTGTTTATTTTTTTATAACAATTTAATTGAATCAAGGAAAGTTTGTAATCAATTCTTAGCTCTACAAAACACTTTATCTTTTTAACCTCTCTTAAATAGCGATCGCCACCTATCGGTCAATTTTCAAACTTCACTGCGCCCCAAATATTTACCCCCCTTTTTAACAACAATTTAATAAAAAATATATAAATTTTATTATAGATAAACCTTCTTTGAACTATAAAGATTGCGTAGTTAAAATTTGGAACAGATTGGCGGTTAGTGATCACAAACGAAAAATGGCTTGTCCTTTTATATAATTATAGATTGTGCTATTTATTTTATCTAATGGGGTGTAAAAAAAAAAAAAAAAAAAAAAAATGACCTTTTTTGAAACAAATATTTGTATTATTATTTCTTTAATATAAAATACAATTAATACTCAAAGTATAGTCCATTGTTACCTACCATCATTACCCATCTGCTAGCCGATTGCTCGATGCCACGCTGATACCATTCCTTGGGATGGCTGTCAAAGAACTCTTGGACAGCATTTTCAACTTCCGCAAAATTATCAAATTTTTTCCCTTGAAGAAAATGAGCCATTATGTGGTGGATGAGGCAGGAGTTCAAACCCATGAAGATCTGTTAAGTTTTCTCAACCTTTCTGCTTATTGTTGAGGAGTAAGTTCGCGAGGGACCAGTCGCAGTGCGCTCTTAAAAAATCAAAGAGAAAAGTTTCTTAATTTTTTAAAACCTTTCAATTACAGGGTGTCTACTAGTCGGGAATTTCGTGTGGTCGGGAAAAATTCACGAGAGTCTATGGAAGTTGTCGGCGGTCATCGGCACTTGCGTCTTTATCGTCACTGAAGTGGTTGAACTTACTACAGTCAACTCTTACAACTTTTTTCTTAGTGAAATACACAAGTTTCTTTATTCTCTTGAAACATGCACGTAAGAACTACAATTAGTGTAACTTTCAGACTTTATTCTCCAGTCCAGTTTCTATTGAAAGACAAAATGAACAATTTAAAAATAAAGACTGATTCTTTAAAAGTTCATAAAAAAAAATTAGGGGCTTTATTGTACAATTGATATTATTAATCACATTGCATTTGACTCTTGAGGAGAAAAGATGGCAACTAACAGTATCTTTCGATACATCAATATCCATTAATGGCAGCCCGGAGCCTTTCTTCCTTTCCAACGTCATATCTCCACTTCTAAATTTTTCAAGCCAACACCGCGCAGTGCGCTCTTCAAGGACACCTTCCCCTTCATATTTAATAATTTCACGAGTTGCTTCAACGGCTGTGAAATTTTTTTTCCAGTAATGTCTTAAAATTACGAGATTTTCGTAGGACACTGTCATGTTTCTTCTTTGAAATAAATAACTGAACTGAGGCTTTTTTTGAATAAGTTCAGTGTTAGTAAACAAGCTTAAAGAATGCTCATTAGAATGACATTAACATATTTACTGACTTTTGAACTCTGGAATTTGATAAAACGATCATTTTATACACCCTATTATAATAGTATTTATTTTATCTATTTACCAAATGATAAGAATGAATTTTTCTGCTATCATCCTCAGAGTATTTCATCCCTTTATAAACTGCTAAATTAGAACAATCGCAGGTGAAATTAATTTTCGGTAATAATAATATAACAGGGAGATAAAGCGGGCAGAACCGTGCAGAGTAATCAGAAGCAGACCCACGAGATAACCAGGCCACCGTACACACTAATGACCCCGGGTTAGTGTGATTGTAGGGACGTTACATATTTATACTCAGCGAGGTAGATTGTAACGTGATCCCATCTGTATTGTGATGCAAACTAGCTTAGAATGGAGCAGCATGATGAATTCAGCTCGTGCTGGGTGTTTATGTCTGAATGGCGATCCACTAGCTTGGGTCTGGCCAGTTGAATGGTCATGGAAGGGAAGTGGAAGTTATACATAACAGTCCGTAGCTTGGGGAAGAGGATGAGTGAACCCGGGAATAAAAGGCTCTAGCTTTGTTGGTGTTGCTCGGATCGAAAATTTATCGACAGTTTCCTGGTCAATGTTTTAATGAAGATATTTTTTCGTTATATTACATTTGTCACTAGGACCTACGGTTTAAGGAGCTATATTGGTTCGAATGAAAAAAGTTACGTTTTACCTACATTTGCAAGTTTAGGGGCTTTATTACAAGGTATAGCTAAACTGGCGTTGCTCAGATCGAAAATTTACCGACAGTTTTAGGGATCAGAGGCACTTGACTACCATGCTCCCGGGCCCGAGTTCAAGCCCGACTGAAGGCAGATAATTTATTTTCTGTTATTTCAGCCGTGGATCGAATTCGAGGTCGGGAGACCCTCCTGGGGCACACCCAGCCTCCTAAAAGAGTGGGTACCCTTAATTGGGGGAAATCCTGGCGGTTGAGCGTGAATTCTGGCCAAATCACCTCCTTTCACAACCGTTGGCTCAGAAATAGTACACCCTACCTAAGTACTGAACCCGAGACCCTTCATGGGTTGTAAGTCGTACATTTTTTTTTTTTTTAGGGATCAGAAATGTAATCTCCTTCCATTCCGCATTGTCTGACCGCTAAATTATACGGAGTTCTTATACTTCTTTTTAAGGCCTAAAGATTTCACGCAAAACTTTAAGGTGCTATTCTTACTTCAATGAAAAATGCTTCTCACCCGAAAAATAGTTTTAAGCTGAATACTAAATTTTCTTGATATACGACATTTCATGTTTCAAGACAGTAAGTGCGAACTGAATATTTTTTTCACTAAGAAATAACAAGCACCCCATTTATTTTTACTTATAATTCCTTTTGAATTAAATTTTTCTTAGATAATGTAGACTCCAGAATATTAAACTGCTCTATTTATAAAAACAAATTAAAACTCTTGAGGTACACTATGATGGTATAGTGCACAAGGATCAATACATTTATGATTGATGAATTATTTGTTACTTTTATTGTAATTATTTTATTTGAATACTAGTTTCGAATGCTAAAATTTATCTTCAGTTCTAAAACATACAAAATTTTTTAAACATCAGCACTTTCTTTCAAGGATTATATATACTAAAGTTTTCAAATATGTAACACAAGAAGTCAAATATTGGTACTCACCTGAGGAGATCTATCATATATATGAATTATATTTATAATGGGAGGGGAAGAGACAGGAGGTTATTTTATTTATTTTTTTTTTAGAGAGGGTTTATCAAGGGATTTTCCTAATGACTAATAGGATTTTTCTTTTCCTATAGGAAACAAATTTAAAAAAAAGCTATTGGGGTTTTTTTAATGGTGGCAATTAATTCATCAAACCTAAAACTTTTAAATTTTTTTTTTTTTTTTTTTGCTCATTTATTGATATTTACAACTGTACAAAACAATATACATTAAGTAAATGTGTTGATAGTGAATTCATTGGCATGTAAATAACTTGTGAAGAACTACTCACTAGTAGCACTTCAATAATATCTACACTAAAAGGTCTCTAGGCCATCTTCTTTTCAGACGCCTCGGAGGATTATCGGGAATGGAGAGGGAAGCAAGTTGGGAGACTAGTGGATTTGAGTGGTTATGGAGCTTACTATGGAAGGATAGGTATCTGGTTTGGGCTAAATCAGCAACATATGGAACATTAAGATCTTTATGGATAAGTTTATTGGTCACAAAATAAGGAGCATTGAGGATTTTTCGAAGGATTTTGGATTGTAAGGATTGGATACGAGATGAATTGGATGGTTTAGTGGAGCCCCAAAGCTCTACTCCGTATGTCCAAATAGGTCTTATCACAGTCATGTAAATGAGTCTTTTGTAATTTATTGGAAGCTTAGAACGTTTGTCTAGTAAATGTTGAAGTAGTCTGTAAAGACGAGCAGTTTCTTGTCGTTTTAGTCGTGTATGTGGATTCCAAGTAAGACGTTTGTCCAAGTGGAGCCCTAGGTAGCGGATCTGTTCAACAGGGACTAATGGAATATGATTAAAGGATACTGTAGGGCAGGATGTCGTAGGTTTACGACGAAGGGTAAAAGTTATTTGATGGGATTTGTTTGGATTTATTTTTATTCTCCAATTTTGACACCATTCTTGAATGTTAGTAATATGAGATTGTAGTGATTGGGATGCAATGAAAGGATTATTATTTACTGATAACACACAAGTGTCATCGGCGTAAGTGGTGAGGACACTTTTAAATTTAAAAATAAATAACGACAAATGTTCTTGTTTTACAATTCACTCACTCATCCTATTTTTCATTCAATCTATGATGATCCTCCATCTGCCCGATCCAGATTTAAATAGCAGTAAATAAATGGTTAAAAAAATAAATTGTTATAATTGCTTCCATTTTTTTTTCTTGGTTAAATCATTTTGGTTTTCTGTCAACTGCTTTCGGTGTTTTACATTCGTCCAGTATTCTCGTATTATTTTTCTGTGAGCTTCCCTTCGTTTTTCAGTCCATATTCTGCCTGTTTTCTTAATTGATTCCAAATATTGTTATTATGTTTTGTATATTGTACACACATTATAATATAATTATTAGAGCTGCTTGCTAACTTCTTTATATAATTGATCACCTAAGTTCTAGAGCCGGCATGGTATATAACTAAGAGTAAGTTGATAGTTAGCTCTATATAGAGCGGAATATGATTTGATAATTTGAACAGTTGAGAGCCGAAGCGATAATGGACAACTAACGATCCCCTACCCTTCACCCCCCACCCTCGACAAAGGCTACATTAAACTCTAATTAACAATCAATTAAGCCATTAAACATTAAACATTTACGTTCACTAAAGATCCATTATCCGGTTCGGCTAATCGAGGGAACGTTTGCTCGGGAGCGCGCGTCTTCTAAGCTAGGGTTCTAAGTTCGGCTCGTGTTCGCTAGCGGTCATTGATTTCTGGTCTCTATTCTACTTATTGATGCTATTGGGTTGTTCCAAGTAAAATTTCGAAACAGCATCCTTAAGGACGAAAATTAATTCTAATTGTGGAAGGAAAAAAAACATGTCATTCGGCCTCAAAAAATCGTCAGGTCCTGGCAGATCTGTAAAAAAGTTGTCATCGAATATTTCAAAACAGTGTCTTTATAAGGACAACAATGGCGGAAGTCCGCCATCTTAAAATCGTTAAATATTTCAAAACAATATCCTGGAGGACAACAATGGCGGAAGTTATCCTTCGGATAACTTAAAAACAGTTGAAAATATATTATCCTTAAGGACGAAAAACTAATAAAATTCCGCCATCTTAAAACAGCATCCTTAAGGACGAAAACTAATTCTAATTGTGGAAGAAGAGAGTGGCCAAGGATGTCCTTCGGCCTCAAAAAATCGTCAGAACCAGGCAGATCTGTAAAACTTGACTTCCCGTCGAGTGTTTTTGATAAAAAGGTACGATATAGAACCGTGGAGGCGAGGTTTCGGGGCGGGAATAGCAGATGGTTCCTGCTATAAGGACACTGTTTTACAGATCTGCCAGGATCTGACGATTTTTCGAGGCCGAAGGACATCCTTGGCCACTCTCTCCTTCCACAATTAAAATTAGTTTTCGTCCTTAAGGATGCTGATTTAAGATGGCGGAATTTTATTAGTTTCTTTCGTCCTTAAGGATAATATGTTTTAATTGTTTTTAAGTTATCCGAAGGATAACGTCCGCCATTGTTGTCCTTGAAGGATATTCAAAAATTTTCGAAACTGAAAGTAAATAAACAAATACCGATCGGCCCTTAACGTCTAGCCTTTTGTTTTTTTAATAGGTTTGATTATATATTGGACCGTTGAACGAGGTATATTAGTCATCAAGCTAATCTGTACGAACGAATATCGCTGTGATCTGAGGAAAAGTACATGTAACCGCTGTTAAATAGACGTATTTTGAATAGCGGGCCGTGGCTGTATATAAAACAGTGAGAAGAAACTGATCAGAAAGAGGCAGGATTAACAACTAGTTAACTTTTCTTCATCAGACCATAAGCATTTAAGTGATTAAATGAGATAATTTGATGCTGTACGAAAACTTTTGCTGCAGTCAGTTAAGATTTTTTTCTGTTTACAGAGTAAATACATAAACATTATCCATATATTAGGCCCTTTAATTATTAGGTGTGTTTCTCAAGTGAATGAGAAATAATATGAAATCGCCAAAAAATTATTTTTCTACAAAGAGAGTAAAAGTGATCCTATTTCAGTGAATTTAGTAAGTATACAAAAACTTTCGCTGCTCACTCTATAAGGGACATTAGCGCGATTGTGTATAAGTTTATTTTGTGTGTAATAGGGAGCATTGAGAATTTTAAAAATTATTTTAGATTTTAATGATTGGGTGCGATTCATCTCAAGAGAGTGAGTCCAAAGCTTAAATATGTCCAAAAACGTCTGATTATTGTGTTTATGGAGCTTAATATGAAAGGATAGATGTCTATTTTGAGCTATGTCAGAAACGTAAGGTATGTTAAGATTTTTGTTTGTGACAAAGTAAGGAGCATTGAGGATTATTCTAAGGATTTTGGATTGTAAAGATTGTACAGGAGATGAATTGAATGGTTTAGTGGAGCCCCAAAGCTTAACTCCGTACGTCCAAATTGGTCTAATTAGTGTTACGTAAATGAGTTACAATGTTACGTAAATGAGTCTTTTGTATTTAATTGTTAAGGTTTGAACTTTTGTCAAGACATTCTTAAACTCTTGCCGGTAATTGACGGCATTATCAGTGATTACACCTAAAGGGCCATGAATCATATTTCTATACAGAATATCAAAAAGCAAAGGATTTTCATTTTCATTCGGTAGAAATAACTGTATTGATTTCATCAGGTTGGATTCTGATTTCTATCCTTAAAAGTATATCACAGTGTGGCAAACCTCATTTCTGTTACTCATCATCGTACACTTAATTTTTTATTATTGTAAATGTTCTTATTGTTAAGTTATTATTGATAAGAAATTCAATACATTGTAACCTTAATTGTGAAATGATGTTTTAATTGAATATAACCTTTTTTATTATTAATTGCAAGCCCTATTTAACACCGTACCTTTGTAACCTCTCATGTTGAATGGCGCTCGCCACCTATCGGTCAATTTATAAACTTCATTGTTATCCACATGTTTTAATAACAGATTAATATAAAATAGTCGATTTTTTTATTGTTAAACCTTCCTGGAACTATAAGGATGATTTGGTTCGAATTTGGTACAGATTGGTTCAGTAGTTTTCACGGTTAGTGATCACAAACGGAAAATGGCTTTTCCTTTTATATAATTGTGTAAATAATATATAGTTTATTCTCCACCCTTACTATTTTCTCTCTATTTCATACTTTTAATAAGATAAAATCTTTCATTGTTTGATCAGAAGGTAAGCCTTATTTATTTTTAGTTAGTTAAAATCAGTCAATTGTTTTTAAGCCCGATATTTCAAATCACATTATATAACACATACACCAAGGTATTTAGAATTCCCTTGAGAACCTAACATATGACACTGCCGTACCCTGATGCTGTTCAAGTACCATGAAGAGATGTGCATCTTCGCCCTGGCTCGAACCACTAGGGGTTAGGCACACCACTCGAGCGAAACCTGGGCTCCAAGTCCGATTACCAACTTCTGCTAAAGGGGCGAGTTGAGGGGGTTGGGGGTCTTAGGAGCCCTCATGTAGGGGCTTAGGGGGCTTAGGGCCTCCCAGGGTAATTAATACTGGTCCTTCAGGAGTAGGGGGCTCTTCAAGAATCTTCCTGACTAAGGGAAAAGTTGAGGTGACAACACAGCTGTTGGCTGGGAGCTGCTTCATCTGGGGAATATCAGCTGATAGATATATTACTCGATAATTTGATGCTTTGTTTAACAGCTGACTATAAAGAATTATTTATGGATTTTAAAGCCCTTGGAAAAATTATTGAAATACAGAAAATTTTATGCAGTGAAAATAATTTCAGTAAAATACATGTTTGGACTGTGTAGCAATTTAGCAGTAGTACTTTTGGCCTTGAGTATTGGGTATCCGGGGAAATGATAGTTTTGTTTATTTTTACTAGGTTTTTGGAATGTATTTTTTTCAGGTTTTGAGAATTTTATTAATGCCGTCAAGGAAACCAAGATAGTTTAATGACATGTATCAATCATTAAAAAAATAATATTTATTTTTCTTCACAAATGAAAAAAAATAAGAAGTCTAATGAAAGACAGACTTAAATAATATTAAATTTAATTTATTAGGTCATATGGTAAAGGAGACATATTCACTAGAGACTACAACCAAAAGCGCGCTCTAGGGTCTAAATAAAGAAATATAGAGAGTGAGAAAGAGTACGTTTGTGAGTCTATTTACCAACCTTCCAATCATATATCCCTTTTCTATCATTATAAATAAATATATATATATATATAAATATATATATATATATATATATATATATATATATATAGAGAGAGAGAGAGAGAGAGAGAGAGAGAGAGAGAAGGGTATAAAAAATATTGAACATATTAGAAATAGAATAAAACCTATTAAACATATTAGATTGTTAGATTGTGTTTTATTTACTTAAGACAAATATAATGTTGACCTAATTTATAAAATATCTATTCACCTCTCACTCTCTCTCTCTCTCTCTCTCTCTCTCTCTCTCTCTCTCTCTCTCTCTCTCTCTCTCTCTCTCTCTCTCTCTCTCTCTCTCTCTCTCTCTCTCTCTCTCTCTCTCTCTCTCTCTCTCTCTCTCTCTCTCTCTCTCTCTCTCTCTCTCTCTCTCTCACTCTCTCTCTCTCTTTCTCACCCTATCTCTTTATCCCTGACTCTCTATCTTTATTAAGTACTTAGTACATGTGGCAGTTAAATGTGCGAAATCGTATGTGGGTGTAAATAAATAAATTGTATTTATTCTTTATATAACAAGGTTTGTATAATTAGGGTATAAGTGAGAAAAACACTCTTTTTTTTTTCGAAGCGCTAAAGTTAAAACAAGCATTCAATATTCCAATAAACATAAAAACATAAATAAATAACAAAATTCCTTGACTTACTACAAACCTACTAATGGGCTAGTACGGTGTCATATTCTTGAGATAGAGAGAGAAAGTGTGTGAGAGAGGGAAAGAGAGAGAAATCGAAATAGATAGAGAGAAATGTTAATACCCAAATATTCACTTAATTACTTTTCCCTCCAAATTAAAGCAAATACAATTTCATACTAATTAAATAAATTAATTAACTATATCCCCTCCATCCAGGATCTATATCAGCTGTACCCATCGACCACTACACACAGCCAGTTACATATTAACCCCCCCCCCCCCCCCTGCCATGTTCTGTTGTGGTTGAACCATCTGAAATGGCATCCTCTACTTGTGTATGCTGTCCTTCATGGCATTTAGCTCTGTTGTATCCAGCCCACCTCTAAAGGTCACATTCACTATTTATGGAAAATAAATGAAAAGGACAGCACTCTGTGTGTCTGGATGCTAGTTGAAGAGGATGGGATTGCCTGTTTAGAATAAATGTATCAGAAGTGGCTCAAACATTTTTTAACAGATATTTCACCTTTAAAATTCTACTACAGATTCCAGGTTTCTTATAATTCGAAACACGAAAAAAAAATAGAAAGATTGTTTCCATCCTATGGCCAATTAATGCATTAAAATATGGCTCCAAAACTTCGTTTTTAATAAATTACATATGTATGATTTAGTAGCAAATTTAATCAGCTTTGAGATCAAAAAAAGAAATTTTGAGTCGGACGAATAGTTTCGGAGGTTTAGTGAAAAATGTGCAAAAACAAAAATGTGGATTTTACAACAGTACGTGTTTTTTTTAGCGTGCTTTTAAGGGACATTATTAAAACTTCATATATAATAGTCTAATAGTAAATTTAATCAACTTTAAGATGAAAAAAATTAATTTTGAATCGGACAAATAGTTTCGGAGTTAGAGACAAAAAAGTACGACAAACATGTTTTCGCGGAGAAGTGGGACTGACCGCCAGTTGGCCGATTTCTACACTTTTTTCCAAGACCATATCTTCGCGGTAAATTTTGTCGGTAATAATTCCAGCTACGATTAATAATTAAAGACTTTCATTTTTTAAAAAAAAGCTCCATTTTATCGTGTTATAGGTAAAAAAACGAAAATAACCGGTATTTTGGGCGTTTTTTGCCGATTTGGGTTTTAAAACGACGTCTGCCGTTGTGGCAAACTTCAGATTCGCATTCAGTACCCCCAAAAACATAAGATCCGTTTAGAATAAATGTTCGGCAGTTTTTTCTTCGGCAAACTCTTATTTTACTGAACTCGGTAAATACAGGTTTATCAAATTGTTTTTTTATAAACGGAAATTTGAGGCAATTCGGTAAAAGTTATTGAAAGTAAATAAAAAAAAAATAGAAAAAGAAATTAGCTTAAAAAATAAACATTTTTCGTGAATAGACTCCTGCTTCAGAAAAATATAAATCCGTAAGAATCAAATTATAAAACTAAATACATGTAACATATACCTATTTTTTATTTTCATAAGACCGCGGTACGCAGGTTGCTAAAGAAGGATCGATTTCTAATTGAATAACTAAATAATAATTGAATATTATCGAATATCGAATATCAAATGATTGGTTATTACAAAACTGTCGCCAACGTGAGTAATATACCAGTTCCTAGGAATTGACTTTGCATTACCAGTTCTCGATTCTAATTCCTTTTTCATAAATCAGTTATCGAGAATTGAATTGGATTTGAAATCGATTTTGAATCGACAGATCCCTTATAAAAAGATTTCGAAAACTCTAAATCTCTTGGTAGGAGAACACCTACTAGATACTGTCTCTATTTATTGTTTGAGGTTTAGTTTCTCCTTCTTAAAAGTTTAAATCATAGTCAGTAAAAGTTTAAATTTGATAAAATAAGAAATAAAATAAAACATTTTTTAAAGACAATATCCTCAGTATTTGCAAAAATAGTTTTATTTTCAAACTTTAATATATATTTATGGGGTCACCTGTTGTATTTTCATAAACTTTAATCGCGGGTTCGCAGCCCGGCAGATGACCTTAGGATTTTTTAGTAAAAAATTTAGCTATGCCGTCCTTATGGGGGTCCCGAGCCTGTGCGATGTCAGGTACTCGTTAAAATCCCTATCCAACTGTAGGCAAAATTCAGGATACGTAGCATCGTCCGATTAGCCATAGCAGCATAAAGTGACGTTGTGTTATATTTTATTTTATTTATTAACAATTTATTGAAAAAAGCAAATATACATTAATAAACTTGGCAAAACTTGAAAAGAACTACTCATCAGTAGAACTTCAATAAAAATCTACACAAGATAATCTCTAGGCAGTCTTCTTTTCAGACGCCTCGGAGGATTATCGGGAATTGAGAGGGAAGCAAGTTGAGAGACTAGTGGATTTGAGTGGTTATGGAGCTTACTATGAAAGGATTGGTATCTGGTTCGGGCTAAATCAGCAACATATGGAACATTAAGATATTTATGGATAAGTTTATTGGTGACAAAGTAAGGAGCATTTAGGATTTTTCGAAGGATTTTGGATTGTAAGGATTGGATAAGGAATTAATTGGATGGTTAAGTAGAGCCCCAAAGCTCAACTCCGTAAGTCCATATTGTATCACAGTCATGTAAATGAGTCTTTTGTAATTAATTGGGACCTTTGAACGTTTGTCCAGTAAATATTGAAGTAGTCTGTAACGACGGGCTGTTTCTTGTCGTTTTAGTCTTGTATGTGGATTCAAAGTAAGACGTTCGTCCAAAACTTTAATCTAAACTTTAAAATTAATGTTGTATAAACGATTAAAAAGTATTTCGGTTATATCAAAGCTTTTTCCGGGAGCCAAAGACGACTAAAAGTTTAGGTTAGTTTTCCTCTAAATGGGCTGCTTCACTTTAACACTGGAAACGCAGCCCTCTAACTAGAAAAGTTTAGTAGATACGTTTCAAAACAATTTTCGGCTGAAATTTCATATTATAAGGCTACCCGAGGCTTAACTTTCTTCTGGAAACGAAAGAATAAATTTGTAATTATCAGTTTTAATTTGGCGATTATGTATTCGATATATTGGAAAATAATAAATAAATAAAGGATTATAAAAAAGTAAATATATAACGATTATTATTATAAAAATAGTGTAGAGCGTCGATTATCCAAACTGAAATTGTCCGGACAATCGATGCAATTATGCACAAAGTAAAATTGGAAGTAGGAATAATAAAAACATAGTGTACAAATAATTCATTTTTTTTTAAACCTAACAATGAACAGACGGCTTCATCAAGTTTAATTTTTTTCGGTTTATTCATCTTTATTCATTATTATATCTGTATTATATTTCTCAATTAGCCACACACTCATTTCGAATCAAAACTATGATGATGCCAGAGTGAAAGCAATAGTAAATTTGTAAATCTACACGGTGTATACAGCTGACATCCCGACGCATCCTAGCACCTTCCTCACTGCGTATGCTGATGACACTTGTGTGTTATAAGTAAACAATAATCTCTTCATTGCCTCCCAAACACTCCAATCTCATATCACAAACCTTCTAGAATGGTGTAAAAAATGAAGAATCAAAATAAATCCAAGCAAATCTCATCAAAATAAAATTTACCCTTCGTTGTAAACCTACGACTTACTGCCCTACAGTATCCTTTGATGATATTCCACTGATCCCTGTTGAACAGATCTGCTACCTAGGACTCCACTTGGACAAACGTCTAACTAGAAAAATCTGCCCCTCGTTACAGACTGCTTCAACATTTACTAGACATACGTTCAAAGCTCCCAATTAATAACAAAAGACTTATTTATATGACTGTGATTAGATCTATTGGAACGTGTATTTGGGTTTTGGGGTTCCATTAAACCAGACATGGGCCAACTTTTTAAGAGGAGGGCCGGATGAAATAGAAAAACATCTCGGCGGGCCGAAAAAATTGAAAAAAACTCACACTCAACTTATATAGTACAACAGTAGAAAACTTGCAAAAAGCTACAAAAATGTATTATATTTTAGAAGAGTTTGAAGGTGTATGTGAAAGAAGAAACTGTGGCTGAGCTTCTAAAATTTGTTCGCAATCTGGTAGATACTGAGATGTGATTAGAGCACAACGAGATGAAAACAATCATTCTATTCCAGCTTTGCAGACAATAAATTTTGTCTTATGTATAATTGTGGGTGACCATGACCGCACTTGGCCCGCGGGCCGTCGTTTACCCATCACTGCACTAAACCATCCAATTCATTTTGTATCCAATCTTTACAATCCAAAATCCTTCTAAAAATCATCAATGCTCCTTACATTGTCACCTATAAACTTATCCATAAATATCTTAATGTACCATATGTTGCTGATTAAGCCCAAACCAGATACCTATCATTTTATAGTAAGCTCCATAACCACTCAAATCCTCTAATTTCTCAACTTGCTTTCCACTCCATTCCTGATAATCCTCCGAGGCGTCTAAAAAGAAGATCGCCTAGAGACCTTCTAATGTAGAATTTTTATTATAGTGCTACTGATGAGTAGCTCTTTTCAAGTTTTGGCATGTTATTGTAATAGTTATCAACACATTTACTTGATTTATATATTTGGTACAGTTGTAAATTTAAATATATTGATATAAAAAAAAAACAAATGCTTTCAAATATATTTTATCATTGCCAAGCGATATTCAATAAAACAAACAAAACGGTTTCATTTGTAAAGGACTGGGTTATTACAAGGGCTCATCGCGTGACTGGAGTTTATCTGGAAAAAGGATTAGTGGATTAACAGCCGCGATAGGGATCCTTGATAGTCTTTTTTATGAGCTCGCTCCCGTCGAAAGTGGGTTCTAACACCACACTGATAAAGGAAAGTGATGAATTGAAATATGAAAACAAGAATGATATTTAGAATGGGGAATGAATAAATTAATATTTACATACTACTTAGATTTGATTTGGAATTCATTATTCAAACAATTAGAATTTTTGAAGGCTTTAACAACTCATTTTGAAAGGTTTACATTAATTTTAACAAAAAATCCTTGATCTTGCTCTTACATTTTGTGCTTTTCTAGAGACCAAAGATAACACTGGCCAACAAAAAAAAAAATAAATTGTTTGCTTCCTGTGACTATTTTGTGGTTTCTAACTCAATTTGATACATATTTTTTAAATATGTCAACAATGTTTCTCTAACAGCTTTTGTTTTTGTGTTATTCGATTTTAAATTTTGTTTGACAGTAAAATATATTCTGTTGTTGTTTTCGATATGCATTCGTCCAGGCGATGTTGTGTGCTTAATCCAGATTGTATTTGAAATATTTGTGCCGAATATATATTTGAAAAATATCGAAAACCTGTATTAGACTTTGTAAAAATTGCATATCATCAATACTTCAAAATAGATTTGTACAATCAGGACAAGCCATGGGTTCCTCATATTGTTTGCCAAAAATGTGTTTGTGTCTACGATTATGGTCCAGCTGGAAAAGAGATGCAGTGAAGTTTGTAACTTCCACAATTTGGCGAGAACCTCAAAACCATCGTGACGACTGCTACTTCTGGGTTGTGAAAATAAACGGAATTAACCCTGGAAATCGAAGTTTTTCGTCATATCCTAAATTATCTTATGCTCAACGATCTCAATTAAAACCTCGAGAAGTACAACCCAGCACATCTAAACCCTCTGTTTTGAACGCGAACAAAATATACCAAGTGATGACTCTGATCCAGATTACAAATGTAGTCTTTGAGAACCTCAACCATTTAATCAGAAATAACAAAATGACTTTGTGAGGGATCTCAACTTACCGAAAGAATCTTCAGAATATCTTTAAAAGAAACCAATTCGCTAAATCCCGAAACAAACATTACTTTTTATCGTACCCGAGAAAAGAATCTGTTACCGTATTTTTCTCAAGGGAAGGATTTAGTCTTTTGTAACAATGTTGGTGGTATTTTGCAACAGATGGGTTTAATAAACTACAAGCATAGGGATTGGTGTATTTTTATGGAAAGCAGCGAAAGAAGTTTAAAGTGTGTTTTGCTCCATAGCAGTAACAAGTACTATTGTACATTCGACGATTTTGAAAGATGAATACACAAATATTTTATGCAAAGAGATCTAACTAAAGTCATTCATTCAAAGAAATCCTATAAAAGATCATTTGATAATAAATTTAATAAAATTTTGTTAACATTATGTATTAATTTCCTTACATTTTTTAATCAAAACAGTAAAACTTTATATTTCAGAAAATAAAGCTGTTAGCAATCTCCCAGTATTTTTTTCATAGTCAGGGCCTTTAAAATAACCAGTAACAATAAAAAAATGAAGGAAACAAAAATTGTGTTGACCAGTGTAATGCTACAAGCGGACTTCTAGAATGAAACTATGAAGAAGTCTCCGGGGAAACTGTCATAAAATATCAGAGAAAAACAGGGTCTTTTTTTCTTTAGCAAACCCAGTTACTTTTCTAAGTAACATGCGATCTTGATAAAATAACAGTTGCTATGAGATAACCTATCTACCATATGACCATTTATATTCAGTATTACGTTCTAGTTATCATTTTTAACCTGCTTATTTTAAATATGAATCTTTTAAAACTTAGCAAGTTACTAAAATCAGAAGAAATATCTTTCCAATACCTACAGAGATGTGGATTACTGCACAGAACGAAAAAATGTAGAATGTAGATTTTATGAAGATTTGTTTTTACAAAAATAGAGCTCCTTTTTATAAGTGTTTTTTGAGAAGTTGCAGGGAACAAGTTGATGCATTTAAAGGAACATGGTTCAATCATTGTAAACTTCCGTTAAGGAAACGAATACTGTTTATATACGCCTGGGCTAATAAGTACGCATTAGGGTATGTAAATAATTAAATGTGTCTTCGAAGACTATAACAGACTGGAAAAATATATTAAGGGAAGTTTGTGCCATGGATATATTACAAAAACCTATGATAATTGGTAGTGAAGGGTTGAACGTTGAAATAGATGAAAGCTGTTTTTCAAAAATAAAACACCAAGTGGGGGGAGTGTAGCCAAATAAATAGATTTTTGGAGGTGCGTGTGTGTGTAGGGAGGCAAGAGAGGTTTTTCTTTATGCAGTACCAAACAGAACAGCAGTAACATTAACGGAATGCATTAAATATTCTATACGCCCTGGTACAACAATATACTCCGACTTATGGAGGTCTTATAGAGGTATAAAAAACCTTCCAGGTATGAGGTACTGTCAATCACATTGAAAACTTTGTCGACCCTAATACAGGAGCGCACGCACAAAGAACTGAGTCGCTATGGGCAATTGTGGCACAAGAAGAAGCCTGTTTGATTCCTAAAAAAGAAGAAATGAAAAAAAAAGGAATGTGGCACAAGAAGAAGCCTGTTTTTTTGATTCCTACTTATGTGAATTTGTATACAGGAGAAGGTATGAAAAAAGTGATATTTTTGAATGTATTTTGGAATCATTGAGAGACTATTGGCCTCCAAAATGAAAATTTCTATGAGTTTATTATAAAATACCTACTTTGATTTTTTTATTATTAAAATATTTTAAATAAACAATTTGGAACATATGATCTTCACTAGTATTAATCTTTATATATATATAAATGAATGCGTGTATGTCTGTACTCGATAGATTCAAAAACCGTATATCCAATCGCCGTGAAAATTTGGAAAATTATTAAGTACATCCCCGGGAAGGTTTTTCAAAAAAAAAAAATTAAAATCAGAGTTGGGGTTCTAGGTGTATGTAAATATCAAAATAACATTTATCTTTTATAAATACTACTTTAGTGCAGGTGTTTGTAAACAATTAGCAATAAAACATATGTTCTAAATTAATCTATATTTATACTATTATATAAAAGGACAAGCCATTTTTCTTTGATTATAACAGTACAATGTGATATTGAGCTAGAAATTGATTATCAAATTGGCTTGATTCAAATAAATTGTTATAAAAAAAAGCTATAAATATTTAGTGTGACGTGTGGATCCTAGGGATATTTAATAATCGAACGATATGTGGTTAGCGGCATTCTACACCAGAGTTTGCAATGGTAAAATTATTAAACCCCTCTGTACCAAATTTTAACTACAAAATCTTCATAATTCTAGGAAGATTTTAAATAGTATAGTTTACTATAATAATAATTTAAATTCACAGTGTTAATTGGCAGAAGTTTGTCACCTTGTCATTAACTTTTATAGTTAGCTTTTGATGAAGGCTTTAAGAAGACTAATAATTCAATGATTTCAAATTCATTTAATAAATTGCACCATTCATTGTGTGAAAGATCAGTAATATTACCTACAAATACTATAGCAGAGAATATTAACAACATTATTATTAAAAAAGTAAATTGTGACATAGAGAATATCTCTATTGATAGGGTTGTAAGCACTGATAATGCAGTCCATTATCCGCCAGAGTTTCTTCCTAAAACGTCTCTGTCCATCTAAATTACCAACTCATAGATTAGATTTAAGGATTGAATATCCAATAATGCTTTTGAGTAAATCATTGCAATAATACCGGGTTACAGCTTTGCGTGAAAATATCTAGAAATATTGTGAGAAAATAATTCTCAACTGCATTATAAGATTTTCATTGTTAAAAAATAAAACTTCTGTTATTAGTTAAACCTATCTAAGTTCGTTACTTATAAGAGCGGGCGAAGCCGTGACTGGGGATGCTAGTTTAATAATAAGATAAATCACTGTTTTAGAAAAAAAGTAACTGGGATGGCTTAAGTAAAAAAGACCCAAAAAAATTTGTTGGTAATATTCTTCCCTTCAGAACACCTACCAGGTATGCAAGTTTAAAATGTCGTTTATTTCTTAAAATAAATACACAGTAATTTAAAAAAAAGTATAATATATTTTATTCAAAGTACTGACCCTCGCTTTCTACACATTTTGTCCATTTCTCGGGCAATATATGGATACCATTCCAAAAGAATGCTTCATCTTTATTTGAAATCCATTCATCGAGCCATTTTCGTACGTTTTCGAAATTGTTGAAGTGTTGCTCCGCCAATGAGTGTCCCATCGATGAGAAGAGGTGATAATCAGAAGGCGCCAGGTCAGGTGAATACGGCGGGTGGGGTAGGAGTTCCCAACCAAGCGAAGAAATCGTTTCCTTATAGCGTTATCATGCTGAAGAATGACTTTGGCGTGCCTGTGAGCCCATTCTGGGCGTTTTTCGATCAATGCGTGACTCAAATTGATCATTTGTTGTCGGTAGCGCTCGGATGTATTGACTGTTTCGCCGGGTTTGAGAAGCTCGTAGTAGACTACTCCCTTCTGATCCCACCACACACACAGCATTGTCTTCTTCCCAAAACGATCCGGTCTTGCACTCGATGTGGATGGTTGTCCTGGCGTTACCCATGATTTTTTTCGTTTGGGATTCTGAAAATAAATCCATTTTTCATCGCCAGTTACAACTCGATGCAAAAAACCCTTTCTTTCGTGGCGTAAAAGCAGCATTTCGCACACAGTTTTTCGTTTTTTTTTCCATCTGTCGTTCGTCCAATTCATGTGGAACCCATTTTCCAACCTTTTGAATCTTTCCCATAGCTCTCAGGCGATCGGAAATGGCTTGCCTAGTGACATTTAACTGTTCTGCCATCATTTGTTGGGTTTGGGTATTGTCTTCGTCTAATAAAGATTGCAATTCGAAGTCCTCAAACTTTTTTGGTCGATTTTCTCGTTTTTGATCAGTAACATCAAAATCACCACGTTTGAAACTTTGAAACCAACGTTCACATGTCCTGACGGTTGGAGCAACATCGCCATAAGTCTCAACAAGAATTCGATGACATTCAGATGCCTTTTTCTTTTGATTAAATAAGAAAATCATGACATGCCGCAAATGCTCTTTATTTGGCTTAAAATTAGACATTTTTAACACCAAAGAAAGGTATGATACGTCCACGTAAACGACTTAAAAACAACTGACTTTTGTAAACAAATGACTAACAAAAAAATAGCGTTTAGAGATAAGTAAATCCTTCAATTGGCTAAGAGCGCATTCTATTGGAATTAAAACGACATTTTAAACTTGCATACCTGGTATATTAGATATAATTTTAAAAAATGTTATCAGTTAACAAACGCTTTAAGATTATTGAAAAGGAAATAAATAAGAGTGGTAAAATGGATGTAAATCAGCCGAAGAGAGCAAACAAGGTTTTCTTTGGCCCTTGATCTTGAGAAAGCAATCCATTGACACCAAACTACAAAGGAATTGAATCGATCCCCCTTCGAGACGGGACACACTCCATCCCCAGCAAGTTCTGTTTATTTTCAGCAATTTATTGTCCAACTTTATTTATTTAAACACAATACTTTAATCAAAACGCCTTGTGGATAAGGATGGCTTAATGAGGATAAAGGTAGCTAATTAGTTAGAGACATATTATGGATTAAGCACATCACTGTTATTCACTGTTTACAAACGATGGAATTTTGGTTTATTCATTTTAAATTTCCTTTCAGTTCACGTTTATCTTTTGTATGCCTCAAGTATGTTCTCTTCTTTAGTTTAGTCATAACAATTAATTTGATTCACAAAGACTCGTTTAACCAACGATGATTCGGTAATAATCGTCACTCTCACTTTTTTAATTTGATTCAATTTAAAAGTTAAAATTGTAAAAAATAAAAACTTTTAAAAAGTAATTTTTATGTTTATTGAAAGAAATATTGTAATTTATTTTAATGAAACTTGTTTATCTCCAGTTTAAAAATGTTAATTATATACTCCAGAACCTTTCTTTATTATGAAAAAACACAAGACTAACACGACAAAAAACTGCCCGTCGTTACAGACTACTTCAATATTTACTAGACAAACATTCAAAACTCCCAATTAATTACAAAAGACTCATTTAAATTACTGTGATTAGCCTATTTGGACTTCAACGTTTACGTTCAAACGGAGTCGAGCTTTGGGGCTCTACTAAACCATCCAATTCATCTCGTATTCAATCCTTACAATCCAAAATCCTTCGATAAATCCTCAATGCTCCTTACTTAGTCACCAATAAGCTTATCCATAAAGATCTTAATGTTCCATATGTTGCTGATTTAGCCCACACCAGATACCTATCCTTTCATAGCAAGCTCCATAACCACTCAAATCCGTTAGCTTCACAACTTGCTTTCCACTCCATTCTTGATAATCCTTCGAGGCGTCTGAAACGAAGGTGGCCTAGAGACCTTCTAGTGTAGAATTTTTAATAAAGTGCTACTGATGAGTAGTTATTTTCAAGTTTTAGCATGTTATTATTATCGTTATTAATATATTTACTTGATGTATATATTTGTACAATTGTAAATTTCAATAAATGTATATTAAAAAAAATTATGAAAAATAGGTATTTTTATAAAATTGAAATAAAAACTACTTCAAACTGTTGCGATACTTTTGACGGGGAGTTTAATTGAGTGGTGTATAATATATGGGAATGGTATTAAAACTATAGATACATTTTATTTTATTTTTTATTTTTTTAATTAAGAGTAAAAGGGGAAATGGAAAGGGCCAGGTAGGTTAATATTTTGGGTTTTTACCTAATGATAATTTTAAAAACAAATTTAAAATAGGACTATAGAAAATGTTATTTAAACAAAAATAGTAAATAAAATATTTATGAATTATTAAAAATAATAAAATCGTTTAAAACCAATCCACAGTTTTGTTTAAATCACCAGATAAATATTTCCCATAGACTCCTAATAAATTAGTTTCCAATAGAAACGGGAAAAAACCAACCAGTGATAGGGAAAACCTAAAGGACCTATCTCTACCTGACTCTTTCGCCTCTGTACTTTAGTCCTCTCTAGGTCCTCATATCTTTTAGAAGTCCTTTTCGTTTTGCCTCCTTTGGTGAGTACCAATATATTTGATACCAATATTTCCTTTCTTACATTTAAATGAAATTAAATATTGATGAATCATTACACTAATAAAAGCGCCAAAAACCAAACGAGATTTTTTTTTTAAATGACCAGACATTGAACATATCCAATAGTCTTATTTTAAATTTATTTGTTAAATTATTAATAGGGAAACCCCCAAAATTTAACCTACCCTTTTTACTTCCCCCTTCCTCTCCTGATACCTTCCAGAAATCCGTTTTGCTTTCCTAGGTGAGTATAATATATTCAATTTGTTGTCTTACATTCTTGAAAACTATATATAATCTATGTAACAAAGTGCTGTTGTTTTGTAAAAATATTTTATGTTTTAGAACTGAATTTTTAACATTCGGAACTGGTTTTCAAATAAAATAGTTCCAATTGAAATGGGAATTAATTCATCAATCCTAATTCTACATAAAATAACTTTACCGTTTTCCGTTATCGAGCTGATAAAGATCATTAAAAGGATGAGTTACCAGGCTGGTCATTACCAGTTAGTTAATGCTGACCAGCTCACTCTCGTCAGTGTAATTAATCCCGCATGGCGGAGTGGCCCATAGCGTGATATCGTCCATTAGTCCACTTCCTCTCTGTAGTGACTTCTGGCCGAGCCCTGAATAATAAGAGGTCGAAAAGAAGTCGGACGCAGCCATTAGCTCCCGGAAGTCGAGGATTGTTCATGTTTACGGATCAATCATGCATCGAAGGAGGAACAGTTCCGATGCTCGAGGAAGGGCACGCAACTGGTTTCATGATCGTAATATAAGAGCGGAACTAACTCGAGCATGATGCAGATGGCAACATCCTCACCATGTGTTCTGTTTGCAGGGGATTTATATTTGGAAGAATAGCAAAAGTTTTGTTATATACAAAAAAAAATAATTCAATGAAACAAGTAGCATACTTAGTAAAAATCTCACACACACACACACAATATATAATAATAATAAATAAATAATGGTTCTATTTTATTATCACAGCGGTAAAGCTTGGTCGAAAATACAAAACTTGAAATCGAAATTTCAGATTATAAGCCTACTCGAAATATCCTGCGATGCGTTTCGGAAATGGCAAGAACGGCGGAAACGTGATGCCGGAGATCCGCAAGGGGAAGCAATTAGAAGATAATGGCTACTAACTCAGATCTAGATAGCACTGGCTCCCTCAGCTAAGATATCAACTGCCTTCTCAATAATACACTTCTAAGCAGTATCCATAGCTTTCTCCAAAATATCTATAATATTGATATATCGAAAATGTAATACTTAACTGTCTAAATTAAATAAAGAAGTAATTAAAATACAAAAACAAGCCTCAATTTCTTATTTTTTTATTGGTGTGGAGGAGGAATCGTTTGTACTTTAGAACGATTAAGTCGAATTAAAAAACTTCTATTGCTATTATTTTATTTGAAAACTAGTTTCGGTCTAAAACGACTAGAAACTGCCCGTCGTTACAGACTACTTCAACATTTACTAGGTAAACGTTCAAAGCTCCCAATTAATTACAAATGACTTATTTATTTGAATGTGATTAATGTTCCATATGCTGCTGAGTTAGCCAAAACATATAACTATCCATCCACTAATTTCTCAACTTGCTTCCCACTCCATACCCGATAATCCTCCGAGGCGTCTGAAACGAAGATGGCCTAGAGACCTTCTAGTGTAAAATTTTTAATTAAGTGCTACTGATGAGTAGTTCTTTTCAAGTTTAACATGTTATAATAATCGTTGTCAATACATTTACTTGATGTATATATTTTTTACAGTTGTAAATTTCAATAAATATATATATATATATATAATATATATATATATATATATATATATATATATATATATATATATATAATCGCAATTTTATTTTTATTTTTTGGTAAGGAGGAAGAATCGCTTGTACTTTTGAACGATAAGGCCGAATTAAAAAAATTCTATTTGTATTATTTTATTTTACAAAAATAGCTTCGGACTAAAACTAATTACTTTAAAAAGTAAAGTTTTTAATTTTATTCCACTGATTTATGTTTTACAAATCCGCTACTTGGGACTATATCTGCACAAATGTCTTACTTGGAATCCAAATACGAGACTTTAAAGACAAGAAACAGCTCGTTGTTTTTGTCCATTTCAACCTTTACATAACAATCGGTCATAGCTTCCAATTATTAACATGAGACTTATTTATATGTCTGTGATTAGACCTATTTGGACGTACGGAGTTGAGCTTTGTGGCTCCACTAAACCATCCACATCATCTCGTATCCAATGATTACAATCAAAAATCCTCAATGCTCCTTACTTTGTCACAAATAAACTTATCCATAAGGATCTTAATGTTCTATATGTTGCTGAGTTAGCCCAAACCAGATAACTATCCATCCACTACTTTCTCAACTAACTTCCCACTCCCGATAATCCTCCGAGGCGTCTGAAAAGAAGATGGCCTAGAGACCTCCTAGTGTAGAATTATTATTATAGTGCTTCTGATGGGTAGTTCCCTTCAGTTTTGACATGTTATTTTAAATGTTATCAACGGATTAACTTGATGTGTATACATATATTGTACTTTTGTAAATTTCAATAAATTAATCATAAAAAAAAAAAAAAAAAAAAAAAAAAAAAAGGTTTCTACTGTTAAACATTCATCACCAGTTCTAAAACATAAGAAAAGCGTCTATTTTGTCTTCAGGTGATGTTTCCAAGAAAAGGTGTACACGAACTAAAATTTAATGACTGTGAAGCTAAATACACGGAAAAAACTTCACGGTCAGTAAATTAAAGAGTAAAAGAACTTATAGGAGTATACAATAATAAGATCAAAAATTCTTGGCTCCCTGTCTAAATGAAAATAACCATAAATTCCACCAAGCCTTCAGAGTGAAAATAATACATCCAGTAGAAAATAGCCTAAAATTAAATATTTTTATAACATTCAAAATAATAAAATCGTTCATAGCCAATCCAGATTTTTTTTTTAAATGACCAAATAAACATACCCAATAATCCCATTTTTATTTTGTTTCCAACAGTAACGGAAAAATTCAATTAGTCATATAGAGAAAACCCAAGGAAACCCCCCAAAATTTAATCTACTTTCCCCCATCCACTATGGACATATTTCAGGTATCTGTTAGATCCGCTCAGGTGAGTACCAATATTTGATTTCTTGTCTTACATTTTTGAAAACTTTAGAATATATAATCCATGTATTATAGTGCTGATGCGTTGAAAACTTTGTATGTTTTAGAACTGAAGATGAATGTTTAGCATTCGAAACTAGTATTCAAATAAAATAATTCCAATAGAAGTGGCAATTAATTCATCAATCCTAATTTTATTAATCCTTCTATACCATCATGGTGTACCTCAACTGAAAAAGGTAACATTTTGACACGGTCTAGCTCTTTGATAGTGATTCGAATCGAAAATAGTTTCCTGATTGGAAATTTAACCTTCCTTTCCTCCTTCAAATCTTGATATATTTCAGAAGTCCGTTTGACCCCCTCAGGTACCAATATATTTGATTTCTTGTCTTACATTTGTAACAAATTTAGTATATATAATCCATTTAACAAAGTGTTGATGTTTTGAAAATTTCGTATGATTTAGAACTGATGATAGGAAATTTTCAAATAAAATAATTCCAATAGAAGTGGGAATAAATTAACCAATAATGATTGTGTAGATCCTTCTATACCATCATGGTGTACCTCAAGTAATTTTTCTAAAAAAAATTTTTTTTTTGTTCTAAGTTAATGGAGGCACCAGACGATATACAGTGAGCAACTACGATGAAATACAACAGAAAATACATCAGTAACAGTAGTAGATACGAATTAAATATACATAACTGAATTGGAAACGTTTAGGGGTGTACAATTAGGTAAATTGTTTCCTTGTTATGTTTAAACTAATTACAACGCTTCGTTTAATACACAATTAGAATTAAGTGCTGTAATGATCACCCTGTTTGTCACTTCATTGGTTCTATATCCAATGGGGGAGGGATCATTCCTTTATTTAACAATAATACAAATTATTCACACTAGTTGAACCTAATCCAATATAAGAATAAAGGAATAAATTCAGATTATATTTATTTAAGGTAAGTATCAATATATTATGTATCGAATAAACGTAGAATATTAAGCAAGTACATTGTATACGGTAAGGTTCGAAGTACTTCTGGCAAACAATTTTCATAAATCTGCTGAACAGATCAACTACCTGAGACTATGCCCGTACAAATGTCTTACTTGGAATCCAAATAAGAGACTTAAAAGACAAGAAACTGCTCGTCGTTTTCGACTTCTTCAACCTTTATTAAACAATCCGTCATGGCTTCCGATTATTTACTTGAGACTCATTTGCATAATAGTAATTGAACCTATTTTTTTTTTTTTTTAAACCTTTTATTGAGTAATTATTACAATCTGCCACAGCTGTGGGCAATAAGTAATATAGATGGCGTATGATCACATTCACACATTATATACAATGAAAAAAACACACACAAAAAAAAAACGATAATAGTGAAATAAAGTAAATAATGAATATAAGAAAAAGAAAAGAACTAACCTATACATAAACAATATAAAATATACTATATACAAAATGAAATACTAAAAATTTAAAAAAGAAAAAAAAAAGTAAAAGATAAAACAAAGGTAAAAAATACAATTATACTCTATTTACAATTTACACTCATCCTAGGGATCCCTCCACCAGACCCGTCCCTCCACTTGTGAAGGGACAAGCCATTGAACGTATTTAAATAAAAAGTTGAGCTCTGGAGCTCCAATAAACCATCAAATTTTTCTCGTATCCAATCCTTAATATATAAAATCCTTTATAAAATACCCAAAGCTCTTTATTATGTCATAAATAAACTTATACGTAATGATTTAACTGTCTCATATATTGCAGACTTGCCCACTGATACCTATCCCTTCATGATAAGTTATAAATCCACTAGTTTCCCAACTTGCTTCTAACTTCAATTCCCAATACCCCTTCTGAAAAGAAAAATAAGAAGGCGTCTGAAAAGAAGTTGGCTAAGCGACTGATGTAGCTACTAATGGCAGTTCTGTAAAATTTGATGACATGCAATTGTATACACTTGTTAATATCAATATAGTAGATGTTTGATCATTGATCGTGATATTTTCTTGATTCCTCAGAAATTGCAGCAGCCTCTAGATAATGGACTAAAGCATAGTTAAAAAAACGAGTGTTCGCAACTTTGGGGAAACCTTTTTCAGAAGACAACTAAACCAAATATTAGAAAATCACTCACCTTGGTGCAACCGCCGATGTAACCCCGCGACTTCTCAGAGACCTCCAAGAGAATCGCCGGGGGATGAATGATTCCTGTAGGCTTAAGATATCTTCCTCTCGAATCACCACTCATTAGCATGGGACACTATGTCTTTATTAAATAACATAAGAAACACTTTGAAAACAAAATTTTGGAAGGCTAATAATAGCCTTGGGCATAAATAGACAGGAAGACCATAGGGCCTTGGGCATAAAGTAAGTCGCTCGTACTGGTTCAGAAGACAGCGATAGAGTGAGGAGTATTCCTGTAGGGATTAGTGCATGCGATAAGAAGCCACATCTTTAAGTTTCCGAGAGTCAAAGTCAACTGCTCTCTGGGTAGCTATGGTAAAATTAAAGGGCCGATTAATCAAGGAATTCGGTAGAGGGCGTGACTATGTAAAATCTATATATTCCTTTTCACAAGAGCGCTGATTGGCGCGAACAGTAGAGAAAACAATACAAAAGTTTGTAATTAAAATTAAAAACGTCAGCAAGTATATACCTTATAGATGTTCCATAAGCACTTCGAATAAGAAGGAAAAAAAGTCCCTATTATATAATACTCGATTGCCCACAAATTCATGGAGGTTTTTTGTTTTAAAATAACTTTCCTTTTTTTCATGTCAATTTATTGAAATTTACAACCGTACAAAATATGTACATCAAGTGAATGTGTTGATAACGATTACAATAACATTTCAGAACTTGAAAAGAAACATTTTCTTTTCAGACGCCTAGGAGGATTATCTGGAATGGTGTGGGAAGCAATTTGAGAAATAAGAGGATTTGAGTGGTTATGGAGTTTATTATGAAAGGATACGTATCTGGTGTGGGCTAAATCAGCAACATATGGAACATTAAGGTCTTTATGGATAAGTTTATAGGTTACTAAGTAAGGAGCATTGAGGATTTTTCGAAGGGTTTTGGATTGTAAGGATTAGATACAACATGAATTAGATGGTTTAATGGAGCCCCGAAGCTCAACTCCGTACGTCCAAACAGGTCCAATCACAGTCATGTAAATAAGTCTTTTGTAATTAATTAGGAGCTTCGAACGTTTGTCTAGTAAATGTTGAAGTAGTCTGTAACGACGGGCAGTTTCTTGTTGTTTTAGTCTTGTATGTGGATTCCAAGTAAGACGTTTGTCCAGATAGAGTCCTAGGTAGCGGATCTGTTGAACAGGGGTTAGTGGAATATCATTTTAAGGAGACTGTAGAACAAGAAGTTATAGGTTTACGACGAATTTTAAAATAACTAACTAAGGTTTTTAGCGAGTTCTCGAACAAAACTGAGCTTCTCTGAAAAGCTGCTAAAAATAATCAGGAGAAAAAAAAGCTTCTGCCACAACCTTCTTTATCTTAAAGGCTAATGTCTCTCGATGTTTTAGGAATCATTCTCGAACGGTGCACTCACTTATCGCCCTAGACCTCATTAAGTCATCATTACTGTTTGAGCCCCAGTCCGACCGAGTTTCAGGTTCCTTATAAATGTGGATGGGAATTAACGGATAGCTACCCACCATTAATCAATTTATGAAACATTGATGAAATTCGGCTGCCCACGCAGAAGATGGAGGCACACGGCATCCAACCTAACATAATCAGCATATACAGTGAAACGGCGATTATATGATGTGTCGAAACTTCGGAATCACCGTAAATGATTGAATGAAATCACATATTCAGATAGGTTTTGAGATGTTTTTCAGATATTTCAATACCAAGCGGTTAGAAGTTGATTCAAATATTAAATTAAGTTTTAAAAAATACCACCCATAGCGAACGCTGTATCCATAGCTAAATTGAGTTTGTTTTTTAAACAAAAACGTTTCATAGAACCTAAACACTAGACTGCAAAGGCAAGTATAGAATACTAAATAGGGCAACTCAACTTTCCGTGGAAAACAAACTTCTCGTATATAAGACTATCCCGAAACCTGAAATTTGAAATTTACAAATCAAGTAAATGTGTTGGTAACGATTGCAGTAATATGTAAAAAATTGAAAAGAACTACTCATCAGTAGCACTTCAATAACAATCCCACACTAGAAGATTAGAGATCTTTTCAGATGCCTTCGAGTGTTATCGGGAATAGAATGTAAAGCAAGTTAAGAGACTAGTGGATTTGTGAGGCTATGGGGTTTACTATGAAAGGATAGGTATCTGGTTTGTGCTGACTCAGCAACATATCGGACATTAAGATCTTTATGGATAAATTTATTGGTGACAAAGTAAGGGGTATTTAGGATTTTTCAAAGGATTTTGGATTGTAATGTTTAGCTGAGCTAAAAAGCTCTAATAATCGATAATTTAAAAAAAACAAAAAAACATTTTTGACCTCACTTTTTTTCAAACATTTGCTTCTAGGGCCTTCCACGATCGTTTCTCAGAAAAAAATGTCAATATCAAAGTTGTAAGGCATTAATGTTTTTTTAGTTCTATATATATATTCTTTTTTTTGATAATTTAAGATATATTGAAAACTGGTGGAAGTTCGACAAATATTTATATAATTAGTTTTTTTTAGGAAATTCAATTAGCTTTAATTTTGATTTTAAATATATTTTTCCAGGGTCCGTCGTTTTCGTCCAATTTTTTTGGTTTTTCGATTATATCTCGAAAATGGTTGACTCCAGAAAAATATGTTCCGAATAAAAATAGAAGCTAATTAAATTTACTATAAAATTAATTCTATATAAATTTGTCTTAATTCTAACCGTTTAAGAGAAATCTGTTATTCAAAATCGGTGATTTTCAGGTAAAACAAATGTTACCTCACTTTTTGTCAAACTTTCAGTTCTAGTACCTTCCACAATCGTTTCTTGGATAAAATGTCAGTATAAAAGTTGTAAAAAATTAAATTTACTTTCATTTCATGTATACTTTTTTTCACTTAAAGGAAATAATTGACAAAACGTGAGGCAAAAATTATATTTTTACCTTTTTATTGCAACCGTTTTACCGAAAACGGTTGCAAGTTCGGCAAATATGTATATAAACTATTTCTTAGGAATTTTAATTAGCTGTAATTTTTATACGAAATATATTTTTCTAGAGTCTATCGTTTTCGAGATATATACGAAAAACCCAAAAATGTGACGTTCTTCCCTCCCCACCACCGTTAGCTCACCCAAAAGGGGCGGGGCCTTTTAGTATGTTAACCTTGTAACTATTCCTAACGAAGCTACGAAGTCAAAAATTATCGCATATTCCGAGCACTCATTGACTTGAATCATTGTATATGCCATGAGAGATAGATATAAATGGATGTGTCCGTTACATGTAAATGAAAACGGTTTAGAATTCATATTGTCCTTTTAAAAGTGATCGTTCCTGACTGGAACATATAATTTTAATTATTTTTTTATCCAGATCAAAGACCGATATAATTTTTTTTGTTTTTTAGGGCCATGTTGAGGTACAGGGTATAAGTTATCATTCGAGGCAAACAATAATTGAAAATCATAAATAAAAATAAAATTGATATAAATTATAATAAGATATAATGTTGTATATTTTTATTTTTACTCCCTAACACGACCTCCTAAGGGCAACATCATAAATGTAACAAGAAGGAACCCATCCGTCAATGTCAGGGGAAGGAGTTCCAGCTCTTGCTTTTTGATTCCGAGAGTAATCCGTTATTTATTATAAGAAAATTTATTAGAAAATAACACATATAATATTCAATATTACATATCATTATATTATATACATAATAAATAAGATAAACAAGATAGATAATTTATTCAGATGAATTAAGTTTAGGACCGTTGCGCTTAAAGGCGAGAAGCCTTCCCTTAAAAACATGTTTACAGTTGGAGAAAACTCCGCGTCCAATGAGTAGTTCTCAGTAAACAGATTAGTTCTGGGATAAGTTCTATCCGCCTTGTCCAAATTAGTTCCACTTACTGCTGAAGAAATATACGAAAAGAAGCTGGTTGTGATTCTGATTCAGATTAGTGTATCTCAAACTCGGGATATCAAGATAATTATGACAATAAATATCAATCCTTTGAGATTGAAAAATGTATTAGTGAATCTACGACTGAAAAAAACTCGAAAGAATCTATTCCGAGGTACAATTAGGATTTTATGAATTATTTTACAATTCTACTGGTATTTTGTTCATTCGATGACAAGTTTCATATGTTAAACATTCATCTTTAATTCTAAAATCAAACAAACATTCAAAATATCAGGATTTTATACATAGATTGTATACAGGGTGAGAACCAGTGTAAAAAAAAAAAAAAAAAAAAAAAAAAAAAAAAAAAAAAAAAAAAAAAAAAAAAAAAAAAAAAAAAAACCGCAGACCTCACCTTTCTATTCCATTCCGTTGCAGATATACGATAAATCGAAGAATTTTTTGAGAAAACCACGTTTTTTACTATAAAAGCTGTAATATCTTCGTTTTTTAAAAATATTTTTCAAACTTTGACTACATTTTCAGATTTACCATTAAATTTTCTATAAGAGCGGAGTGCATGTAACCTTGAATTTTCCAAGCTTGTGACCTAACAAAATGCTTGATCTTCACCTTATTTAGGGAAGTCACAATACCTTATATTATTAAAACGCTCACCGTTTTTCGATAAAACTATCCACAAAACGTCAAATCTCAAAAAAAAAAACTAGCAAATTTAATCAGATTTCGAATGATATCTGATTCAATTTGAAATTGGAAATCTAATAAAATAAATCTTCAATAATAATAAATAAATAAATGTAATAACATGAGATCCTCTGATCTGGTGTCGCTTTATTGACAGTTTTTGTTCATTTCCTATTAAACATTTAATTTTTTTCTATGCTTTTTATTCCAATGAAGAGTTTATTATGCTTAAAATACACATTCGAGGGATTGTTATAATGTTTTATTTACACAAGTAACTAAATACTAAAATAAAACGGAGATATTACAGCTTTTTATTGTAAAAAACGTGGTTTTCTGAAAAAAGTCTTTGATTTGTCGTATATCTGCAACGGATTGGAATAGAAAGGTTAGGTCTGCGACATTTTTCTACATTTTCGATCTAGTATCACTCAAGTTTTTTCTAGACTAAGAGGTACTCACCCTGTTTACAGTTGAATCTGAATATAGGGAATTCCTTAATAAATCAAAGTTTTTCTATTCCCCTTGAATCTGGCTTTCATTCCTATGTTATTTTTACCTCTTCATTTTCGAAGGATTAGTTAAGAAGACCTTGATATATCGAATTTTCGAGGATTCCTTAGCTTACACCGCACCTCTACAAATCGAAGTTTTTATCGGAAAACCTCTACGTATCGAAGTCGGTTTGCTATATAAGTAGCGTTTAGACTAAACAAAGTTTGTTTTTCGAAGAAAAAACTCGATAACTCGAAAAAATTATTTTTTGTAAACTCAATATCTCGAATATTTGTTATCTCGAAAAATTGATAACTCGACGTAAATTTGTTCATTCTTCAACTTCAACTTATCGAGGTTTGTTATAATTTCTATCTTTGTTTTTAGTATTTCATAAAAAAGAGAAATAAAAAATGAATAAATATTTTTTAAGTGAAAACTTCTTCTGGAACAAAGATCGGTGATGCAGAATCGGTTATACTCCAGTGAATATGAGAAAAATTAAATTATGCTGGCTGATTTGGTATATATGTAATTTTCGTTTTATTTTAATTAAGTGCTGTTTTAGCGAGTATCATTGGATACTGATCCATTAAATTCTGATCCCAATTCATTCTTCTTATCTTATCAATTCAGTCAAAACTTCTTAACAGTGCACTAAGGGTAGAGAACGGGATGATATCCGTTTTTTCTTTTCCGATGTGGAAGTAACATGTTCTTTCAAGAAAATTCAAAGGGAATTTTAAACTCTTGGTTGTAGCTCTGAAAAATGTTTAAAACATGAGACTAATTTTAGGTACTTATAAATATACACAGATATATTTTTTTTCATTTTTTTCAATAATATGAAAAATATCATTGTCCTTTATAATTACATTTTTCTTTATTCAGGAAACGGGGAAGCTGAGTGTTTAAGGCACCTGACTACAAAGCTCCCGGGCCCGAACAGAAGGCTGATAATTTAAGTTCAGTAATTTTAGCTGTTGCTCGACTTCGGGATCGAGAGATCCCCCTGGTGCACATCTAGCCTCACCAAAGTGGGTACCGTTAACTATGGGAAAAAAACAATTGAGCGTGAGTTTTGGCTAAATCTCCTTCATTCACAACCGCTGGCCCAGTAATAGCACAACCTTACTTAAGTACTGAACCCAAGACCCTTGTAGCACATGATTTTTTTTTTTTTTTTCAAATATGGTAAAACGATATTTCTTTTAATCACACCGATATTTATTGACTGGAGATTATCATTCACTTTTAACGAAAACATTTTTTAAAAAAAGATAAAAACGGACGACTAAATAAAAATCTCTGATCATTGTGCTCTAGACAATGTAGTATACCTATTTTGGATCCCTTTTTCTAATTATTTTGAATTTTAGCTCTTTTGGTCAGTTGCTAACGTTTTTTGTCGGGAGGTTGGAGTTAATCTCCATTTATGAAATTCCATGTGATGAAACTATATCATTAAAAATCCAAAATACCATAATTCATCTAAAAAATTTAAGGATACACAAAGTGAAGAATGATGGCGGAACATGACTCCAGTATTGATGCGATATATTCCACCATCCTTTGTGGTATTGAGGCAGACTGAATTCCTTATGCATGGAAATATCTGCCAATTCTGGACAAAGCAACCTCAGTCACAGGTCACAGGTGGTCGTATTTAAGGGCTTTCTCCAGGGATAGCTTTTGACAACATCAACATCCGTTTTATTCCCCCTTTATAGGAAACGTAACGCTTTTCCGAGCCATTTTTTCGTGTAAAGAAAGATATATCGATTTTTTCACATCTTTTAGCCAGTTTATTAAATATTTGGAAAAATGATTTTACACGTAAAACTATCCAGGGATTCTCCAATAATATAATTTTATTCTTATATATATATATATATATATTATTTTTTTTTTTTTCTTTTTTATATTTACGACAGTACAGAATATATACACAGAATAAAAATGCATAGAATATGTGGGAAAACGAATACAGTAACATGACAATAACTAGTAGCAACCACCCATTGGTGGCACTTTGATAAAAGTTCAAAATAAGAAGGTCTCGAGGCCATTTTCTTTTCAGACGCCTCGGAGGATTATCGAGAATGTGATGGGAAGGTGAGAGACTGATGGGCTTGAGTGGTTGTGCAGTTTTCTTTTAGATATTTATTGATAAGTTTATTTGAGAAAAAGTAAGGAGCATTCAGGATTTTTCAATATATTAAGGATTGTACGGATTGGATACGAGAAGAATCGGAAGGTTTAGTGGACCCCCAAAGTAATATGTCTAATTACTGTACTGTAAATGAGTTTTTTGTAATTTATTGAAAGCTTTGGAGGTTTATCAAGTTAATGTCAGAGTTGTTTTATTATATATAAAATAAATACTGATGATTGATAAATCTTATTGTTTTGTTCATGTCTCCTTTTCTATATTTTAAAGTATTGATATTAGAAGCTTACTTTTTTTTTTTTTTAGAACTTTATTTATTTATCAAGATTTGTTAAAATAAAAGATTACCAAACTATTCTAGCCAGGGTGGGAATGTCTAAATTTATTCCATGGGCCCACTAACCACTCTTTACACTTCGTGGCTACCTCACTACCAGCATCTGCACCACTATTCACTTTAAATGGTTTAAAAGAATTCAGAGAATCAGAAATACCCCATTATTTATATATCTGGCATACTGGGATATTGGACTATTGTTACAATAATACCAGACTTTGATGTATATAAACTACAAAATGTTTGTGTTTCATACCTAAATATGATATTGTAGGTCACAAAAGTTGTAGTCCAGATAATAAACATAATGTAGAGTTTATGAAATATGCGATTATTTTTTAACTCAGGGCTTCGTTAGTAGTTAGAATACTATAAGCCCCCGCTCCTGGGGATGAGCTGGGGAGTGGGAGTGGGGAGTTGGGGAGAAGGTCCCATTTTTAGGTTTTTCGATTATATCTCGAAAACAGTGGACTCTAGAAAAATATCTTTTGAACAAACATTAAAGCTAATTAAATTTTCTATAAAATTGTTTAAATACATATTTGTCGAACTTCCAACCGTTTTCGAGATATACGGTATTCGATAATTTTTGCAAAAACATAATTTTTACCTCACTTTTTGTCAAACATTTCCATCTAGTGCCTTCTACGATCGTTTCTCAGAAAAAATGTCAGAATCAATGTTGTAGATCATTAAATTTACTTTTATTTCATATATTTATATTTATATATATTTACTTTTATTTCTGGTACTTGGAGCAAATTTGTGACAAAAAGTGAGGTAAACATTATTTCTTTTTCGAATATTTTCGATTTTTAATGACGTATATCTCGATAACGGTTGAAAGTTAGACATATATGTAGATGAACACTTTTAATTTTTTATTATTACAAAATTATTTTATTTATTATTATTACAGTTCTAGTCAGACCTTGGCTTCACTAATTACAGACAGCCATTCCTGTCTATCTTCCGCATTCCTCCTCCAACCATTCACTCCTAGTCTTCGTAGATCACCCTAAACGTTGTCCAGCCACCTCAGCCTTGGTCTTCCTCTCAATCTTTTTCCTCCCGGCCTGCTGTTCATCATCTTTTTTGGAAGTCTATCTTCCGTCATCCTTTGCACATGACCGAGCCACCTTTATCTACCTACTTTGACTGTAGAAATGATGTTGGGTTCATCGAAAAATTATTCCAGCTCCAGGTTGGTTCTTATTCTCCAATTCCCGTGATTATTCACCGGACCGAAGATTTTTCTGAGGACCTTTCTTTCCCAAATCCTCAGCAACCTCTCATTCTCTTGGGTCAGCACCCAGCACTCGCTTCCATAAGTCACAACTGGCCTTATTACAGTTTTATAGACCGCAATTTTGGCAGATCGAGACCCTTTTCGAGACCTGATAAATTTACTTAGGGCAATAAGGCATTTGCTGCCAGCCGCTATTCTTGCTTTCATCTCTAATTTCTATAAAACACTTCTTTTTTTTTTTTAATTTTTAACATATTTTTCTAGAGTCCACTGTTTTCAAGGTATATTCGAAAAAAATGGAACCTTATTCCCACCGTTAGCTGACCCCCCAGGGGCGGGGACTTTTAGTATGTTTACCTTCTAACTACTCGTTAAGAAGGCAGTGAAGTCAAAAATTATCGCATATTTCATGTCCTCTACATCCCACATTTCAGCACTCATTGATTAGAATATTCATGAAGTGATTAGTTGATTTGTATTAAGGGTTAATTCATTTCTAATCAATTATTCCAACATTGCATTATAAGTTCTTTTGTTTACGATCTACATTTTACGTAGGAACATTACCGACTATAAAGTTAAAGATAAAGATCGTATAGCCCCGGTCGAATGTCCTCCATTAACAGTTATCGTAGACCTTGTATAGGAACCCATTACGACCTCAATAAAGGGAGGCCAAGATCTTGAAGCAGATTGCCTTTTCGCCGGCCAGATTGGCAAAACAACTGTGAAATAGAATAATTGTTAGCTATCTAGCAAGCTGTGGCTAATGTAACCCAGGTAGGTCCCCTCTAGGGTAGCGCCCTCTACAGGCCCTATTTACAATTCAAACCGAACCAATTCCCTCGGGTGCCCCTCCTCCTCAGATCTGGTTACGGGGATAGCACCGCAATTCATTCCATCTTCGATCGGTTCTATAGTTCTGTTCTAGATCTTGACTAGATTACTAGAGAAATCACCATAGTTTACATCGTCAATGGAGGTGGGTTAAAAAAACAAAAAAAATCTCCATTTCTCCTTGAAAAAGCAATAGCTCATGGATTTGTCTGTCTTTTATATCTACTGCTTCTGATAAGGAAACTAAAATTTTCGATCCGAGCAATACCCACAGATATTTGCTCTTAATAGCGTGTCCTAAACAGTAGGTGCTAGCTAGTGAAGGGCCGTTCCGACTTAAAAGTGGAATGAGATTTTACGTTCCGTTCCACTATTGGAACAAGTTCCAGTTTTCGTTCCACGTTAGTTTGACTAACCTACTACTTACTTACTATGCAGTTTCGTTCCATCCCTTGTTCTGATTCGAGCTGTTAATCTACTTCTATTTTATAATTAAAAATTGTAAAGGTACTTGTTCGCGCCAATCGGCGCTATTTGTAGAAAATTAGACTTTTGTGGTTTTGGAATTCAACGCCTCATATATTCATCAAGTCATCAAACGCACCTCTTCAATTAAATAAAGGGAGATATACAAGAGTAGATTAAGTTAATAAAATTTTATTTATTTAATTATTCGGATGCTATTAAATAAGATGTTTTACACCCAACCTAACAAAATCCACCAATCACTCAAATCGGATGTGCTTAACCAATGGACACTGTGATTAGACAATAATTTTTTTACCCCTGACCAACATTGTTGCAATTAGTCAATGCGATATTAATCGCGGAAGTGACAAATGAAAACGTAATAGGATCCAATCAATTTGAGCCCGTTAGATCGTGGTGAGCGATCGTCTGCTATCCATCTTGGAATTAGCTCGCTTCGGGATTGGTAGCTATCCAATTATTCTTCACGTCAATTGAGCAATTTCGATCTTCCAATCCAAGATTTAGTTCCGTATTCTGGGTAAATGTTTAAAAAGGTTAAAACACGAAAAATAAATTATGATTAAAATCTATGATGAAACTAGCTGCCCCGGCAGACGTAGTTCTGCCCTATTTTCTCTAAAACAACACAACATTGATTTTTTATGTAAATAGTTCCTCCCCGACAGACTTTGTTCTGTCAAAAGTTATTGTCCCTTCGCAGTAATAAAACATTTCAGAGTGATCACTTTATTTATAGATTTATGTCTCCATAATAAACAACGATTGCTTACAAATATGTTTTCTATTTTGTACATTGCAAGACTTTAGTAGTGTAATCTGGTATTTTCATTGTAATGCCTTATGGTACACGATATTTTTTGTTTGATTACTTGGCGCATAAATAAATAAAGCTGTAAGTTTTCCGACGCGAGAGCAGGCAACATACAACTGTCCATGAGAGAAGCATGGGTTTTGCAGATTGACGCCACAAACAATTAACGACTGACCCTGTGCCTAAACAAAAACGTTAAAAAAAAAACAGCCGAATTGGTCGAGCCGTTCTCGAGTTTTACGTTTAGCAACACATTTGGCGATTCATTTTTATTTATATAGACAGATAAAAACCTTCCTTGTGCCTAAACATAACGTTAAAAAAAAAAAAATAGCCGATTTGGTCGAGCCGTTCTCGAGTTTTACGCTTAGCAACACATTTGGCGATTCATTTTTATTTATATAGATAGATAAAAACCTTTCTTGTGCCTAAACATAACGTTAAAAAAAAAATTAGCCGATTTGGTCGAGCCGTTCTCGAGTTTTACGCTTAGCAACACATTTAGCGATTCATTTTCATTTATATAGATAGATAGAAACCTTCCTTGTTCCTAAACATAACGTTAAAAAAAAAATTAGCCGATTTGGTCGAGCCGTTCTCGAGTTTTACGCTTAGCAACACATTTAGCGATTCATTTTTATTTATATAGATAGATAAAAACCTTCCTTGTTCCTAAACATAACGTTAAAAAAAAAATTAGCCGATTTGGTCGAGCCGTTCTCGAGTTTTACGCTTAGCAACTCATTTAGCGATTCATTTTTATTTATATATGTAGATAAAAACCTTCCTTGTGCCTAAACATAACGTTAAAAAAAAATTAGCCGATTTGGTCGAGCCGTTCTCGAGTTTTACGCTTAGCAACACATTTAGCGATTCATTTTTATTTATATAGATAGATAAAAACCTTCCTTGTTCCTAAACATAACGTAAAAAAAAAAATTAGCCGATTTGGTCGAGCCGTTCTCGAGTTTTACGCTTAGCAACTCATTTAGCGATTCATTTTTATTTATATAGATAGATAAAAACCATCCTTGTTCCTAAACATAACGTTAAAAAAAAAATTAGCCGATTTGGTCGAGCCGTTCTCGAGTTTTACGCTTAGCAACTCATTTAGCGATTCATTTTTATTTATATAGATAAGATATAGAGTAGCATTTCGTTATTTATAGTTTTCTGGTAAAATAAATGACGATCTAACTGCTGATAATTGAGTGTTCACTACATTTACGTATAAAATAAAATAAAAGAATACAAATACAACAAAAGACAGAAAAATCAAGACTTACTCAGAATAAGGTTCTTTTTCTGTATATAACCTTCTAATTCAGATCACTCACCTGAAAAAAAAAAAAAATATTCAGACATGACTATTAATTATTAGCATCACAACGTTATGTACAAGGTATATTGATAATTATAGAACGTTTATTATAAAAAAGACAAAAAAATAACAATAAAAAAAGAAAAAAGAATATGGTGTCTGGTCATAAAATGGGTGATTCTCAAACTACGGGTCAATTTTGGATTGCAAAATCTGTCATAATTGAACTTTGCTCTAAAAATCTGAAAAAAAATCTTGCATGTTTCTGGAGTCACCTTTGTACAGAAAATACGCCGCAAACAAATCAAACTCCATTTTCCTCTCCAAAAATCAAAACTTTGAAATTTTGGGTCCATGGTAATTACTAGTTGGAGCATGGTACTTACATTTTCTATTTGTTAGATTTATGTTGGCTCCCATGTTGCTTTAAGAGCTAAAATTAGGTTAACATATTAAACAACCAATGCGTAAAGAAAAATGACTTTTATTGAAGGCTCAAAATCAAATCATACAAACTTATATTTGGGCCCCACAAAAGTGGCAACTTAATTGTTGCCTGGATGCTCCAAAATAAATGACCTGAGGCTCTTCAAAATATTTGCAAGAGTAGTTCACACTAAAATCAATGTGAAGTGCCATCTCATTTCCAGGGCGTTGCTTTAGGGCTCTGAATGCCTCATGTTGGTGATGTATGGCATGAACATGCCTTATGAATTCGTTTATTTCACTCTCTGACTTCATAACATGATCTAGCAGAGATGATTGGATGTTTTCTTTCACAGTGCGCTTTACCAGTCTTTGGGTACCTTTGATTTGTCGCTCCTCAATTTTAGTAGTCCACTTGTAATTAGAAATTGGAGCGGTGTTGTCAAATGGTTGGAACACAATTACATTCTATGAGCATGCCTGGCATTTTCTCAGGTAGCGATGCGACTTTTCATTCATGGTCGCGCAACCCAGTGTCTTTATCAGAGAATCTGGGTCACGTGTAATAATTACGCCTGCCTGATGAAGCAGGGAGGTGAGGAGCTTCATATTGTCATGTTTGATGCACATACAACAAAGTTTTTTTATAGTTTTCACAATTAAGTATTAAAAAGTAGGTGTTATCTCTCATGATATATAGAAATAATGTTACTATAACATATGGAAGATGCTTTCTTTAAGATTTATGGTCAGTCATTTCTAGCAATAGTAGTCCTTAGTATGTTGGCTTGGAGAAAGCTCTACTATAATAAATATTCATGTCGATCATAAGTGAAGAGGTCCACTCGATCAAGTAATGTCATTACCCAGCAGAAACAATATCTTCCACCAATCATTACTAAGCAGGAACAATATCTTCAACAATATAACTCGCTCCGACAGATCTTCAAAGGTCATCAAGTTAACTTCCTCAATTGAATCCCATTTATAACAATCGATTTTATCGAATGGAGATAACCATACTCTAAGAAGATCCGTTAGGAAGAAATCATGGCCTTTATAATCTTGTTTAAAAAAAAAAAAAATTGTTTGATGTTAGCAAAATTTAATTTAGTTTAAACTAAACTAAAAATTTCATTAAATTCATATTTCCCTTATTTACATATCGTACAGTTGTAAACATCGATAAAGTGAAATACTTATTTATTTACGAGCAGGTTGTGTATTATAAACGATAAATATTAATATTACATGTAGATAATATATATAGCGCACTCTAGCGGGTAATATAGCCATCAACAATAATTACCCAGGCGAGGGGTGGCTTAAAGATTGACCCTCCAGCGAGCGATAAAGAACACAATGGCCCTGCTGGTAACAAGTGTCCTTAATGTGGCCAACGAGGGTTTTTGTTTTAAGTAGCCATAGCAACGGGAGGGTGGGGGGGGAGGTACGGAGGTCCTGGCCGCCCCCTCTCTTGCGGACACACGCACACACCCTCTCTTAAGCGGCCGTGATTTGCGAATTAACCGGATCGTTAGTGGCACAAGAGGCCGGAGTGGCTTTTAGCGAAAAGGACTTTTAGCCCTGGCTGAGGGAAGATGGGCAAAAAATAGATGCACAAAACCTCGCTCTGTTTGCGGGTACGGGCGGGCACTTAGTGCGGTACTCAAGTGACCTCCACTTCTGAAGACAATGGTAATGCATCTACAAAAATCTGCTTCGGCGATTAAATCCAAAAAAAAAAGTCATTTGTACGAATAGTGCCGAAAATCAAAGCTTAAACATTTTATATGTAATAATATTATTACAAATACAAATTAAATATCGAATTTTGGAGAAGGGCCTTGGCCCTTATTTATAAATTATATTTTTTTTGAGTAAATAAATAAAAATATTTTAAATTAAACCAAATATTGAGTTGCTCGGATTTTATGTTTCTATTAAATTACCTGCTTTGATAATAAACTGATGGACTATTTCTTAGACTTCATAATATTTCAGCATTTCTTCAATCTTATATTACACATATTACTTTAATTATAACTTTATTTATTACTATTTGAATTATTTTTATTGCGGAAAAGCTTTTAAAAATAGTTATGAAGTATTAGAGAAAGAAAAGTCAATAGATCCATTTACATATACCTCCACATATTTATGCTATATATATATATATATATATATTTTATTTTACATCTCTCATCTGTAAAAGATGTAAAATAAATTTAAAAAATCGCCAAAAATGTTAGTAAATAAAAAAGTTGCCAAGGATGTCCTTCCGCCTCAAAAAATCGTCAGATCCTGGCAGATCTGTAAAACAGTGTCCTTATAAGGACAACAATGGCGGAAGTTTTCCTTCAGCCATCTTAAAATCGTTAAATATTTCAAAACAGTAGCCTCAAAGACAACATTGGCGTAAGTTATTCTTCGGATAACTTAAAAACCGCTAAATGTTTCAATATATCCTGGAATATCTGTAAAACATAAAGAATATTATGTTGATCTTCTTTTGAACAAACATTTTTGTTTACCTCTGTAGTATGTAAGATATTGGCTAATATAATGTATTAGCTTGAATATGATCCAGTTTTTCAAAGCGCTATTTTCAGATAATTTCAATTTATTAGTTTAAACTCGCTCGAAACAGAGCCCAAACGACCAGAAACCAAAAACATTAATGAAGTCAGAACCAAGGAATTAACACTAAAACTACCATGACGATTCAAATGACCCTTTTCAGAATTTGCGACAGAAGTTTTTAGAAAAACATTCATTACTTTGCTTGTTTACTTTAATACCTACTTTTATTTAAAAAAAAAAAAAAAGAAAGAAAAAGAAAAGTTTTTTCCAATATCGACTTCTCTTTTATTATAGTTTTTTTTTTTTTTAAATTGTAGTAGAAAAAAATATACATGAATTGTCGGTAATTTTAGTATTAACGAAGGCTATCGATAATTTTAGTAGTTTTAAGTGTTAATCTGTGCACTGTTCAGCGGTGGTTGGGAAAATTTCGAAAGGGTGATTTCAGCCTAGAAGAAAAGGAATATCGTGAAAGGTCTCCGTACTTTGTTGAAAATATTTTAAGAGCTATTGTTTAAGGACAATTAGAACTTGCAGGGAATCTCTGTCAGCAAATCGACCGTTGTCGAATCTGAAAGCTCCATGGCTATAGAAAGGTGTGCTATTTAACCTTTTAATAATACCATTTTTGAGACACCTAGATCACGTTTTAAGAGATAAAAATTTTCAAAAACCAAATTGGATGGATGATTCATTTTCGGAGTATGTTAGTATCGAATGTTCCAAATTCCGCTCGCAGAGCTAAGTAAAGTTATTAACTACATGTGGAAAATGTATTGATGGTAATGGAAAGTGTTTTGAGCTATAAACATAACTTTTAGAGAGCTTATTGTATTTTTTAGTTTTAAAAACGATAAACCTTTATTAATTTAATTGGACAAGTTAATAATAATTTAACTGTTTAACTGAAGTTAACTGATATTTTGCGGAGCTAATTCCGAATTTCGAAGTCGTTGCCTCGTGAGATGTTACCCTATAACATATTTCAGTCTTTGAATTCCCTCAGTATAATCTGATCGATCCTCCAATCTACTTCCCCTAACAATACAATCAACAGTCCAGTCATGAACAGGGATTCCCGAACTAAAAGCTGCCCGTCCCCGAGTAAAGACCGAGTTGTCACTGACTATTTGAGTTACCGAGAGCAGAGGAGAATACCGCAGGCGGGGCAGTTTATTATCGGGGCGGCTATAAAGCAGTCCTGGGGGGAGGGCCAAACCTCATCGCTAACAGTTTTACATTCGGGGTCTAGTCTGGGTGCACCCGTCCTCCGGAATACTGAGTGGTTTTTTGGTTGGATTTGAAAAAAAATATATATATAAAATCTGACCTCGAAAGCATGGCGCCCAAACACTAAATATTGATCGATTCATTTGCTTTAAATATAAAGTGATAAGAAGAACCAGGAAAAAGTGAAATAAGAAGTGTTATTTACGATTTACGATTTTAAGATCATTTACTTGAATTAATTGACCACACGACAAACAAAAAAAAAAATGAATTCAATACTTGTTATGGAAATATTGTGTGGTGACCAACGGCTATACAAGGAGGTGATGTAGTCAACAACCACGTTTAACTGCCAGGGTTTGCCCCTGAAGGTACACACTTTATAAAGGCTGGGTGTGCCCATCGAAATCGATTCTGTACCAAAGAAACAGAAATTAAATTTTCTGCCTTCAGCAGGATCGAACTCGGGCCCCGGAGCATAGCAGTTCAGTAATTTACCCCGCATTAATAATTACTATGATGTTATATGATAAGTTAAAATTAAAAAAATGATTTCTGATTTGACTGATCCTTCATACATCTACAAATCAGATGTAACCATAAGTTAGATTTTTATTTCTGTACCCCAGAGGTACACAACACTACGTATTCTTATTCACCTTTTTCCCCTTTACACAGAGGTATAGAATTCTATGTCCTAGGCAAATTAATTGTTAGGTAAGTTACATAAAAATGTTTTTATTTATTTATTTTTTATTTTTTGGGGGAAGGGCATAACATCCTTATATACTCCAATTAGGGCAGGAAGGACGGCTTACTAACCAATTCTAGCCTGGATAGAAAGTCAAGATTTATATCGTACGCATAAGTATAATAAACAGTTCAGGAAATGAAATATTTTTCTTTTAAATTGCACTCCTGTACGGAAATGTGACATAGTGTTCTGTACTACCTGAGGTACAGATTTATTTTAATTCTAAATAGAGGAAATCAATCTCAGCAAATAACCTTTACCTTTCGTTGAAAACCTACCTCGTCCTGCCCTCTTGTATTCTTTAATGTAGTTCCCTTAAATAATGTGGAACAAATTATTTTAAACCTCCGCATTGGAGCGCGGAATGTACTGCACGGGAGCCTTTCTCCACTAATCCCTCGAGCCTTTGACCGAGTCTGGCACCCAGGACTGCTTTACAAGCTCCGCAAATTCCTTCCTTCAACATACTTCCTAATTATCCGTTCCTATCTGAGTGATAGAACTTTCAGAGTAAACCATAAAAATTCCTATTCTTCCCTCTTTACCCAATCTGCCGGTGTTCCTCAAGGTAGTGTCCTAGGCCCCAACCTCTACACGGTGAATACAGCTGACATTCCAACTCATCCTACCACTGTCCTCACCACTTACGCTAATGTCACATGTGTGTTATCAGTAAAAAATGATCCCTTCATTGCCTCCCAAACACTCCAATCCCATATCCTAACCTTTCAAGGATGGTTTCAAAAATGTAGAATCAAAATAAATCCAAAAAAATCTCACCAAATAACCTTTACCCTTCGTCGTAAACCCACGACTTCCTGTCCAACAGTATCCTTTAATGACATTCCACTAATCCCTGTTGAACAGATCCACTACCTAGGACTCCACTTGGGCAAACGTCTTACTTTGAATCCACATACAAGACTAAAACGACAAGAAACAGCTCTTCGTTACAGACTACTTCAATATTTACTGGACAAACGTTCAAAGCTCCCAATTAATTACAAAAGACTCATTTACATGACTGTGATACAATATGGACTTACGGAGTTGAGCTTTGGGGCTCGACTAAACCATCCAATTCATCTCGTAGCCAATCCTTACAATCTAAAATCCTTCGAAAAATCCTCAATGCACCTTACTTTATCACCAATAAACTTATCTATAAAGATTTTAATGTTCCATAAGTTGCAGATTTAGCCCAAACTAGATATCAATCCTTTCATAGTAAGCTTTATAACCACTCAAATCCCCTAATTTCTCAACTTGCTTCCCACACCATACCTGATAATCCTCCGAGGCGTCTGAAAAGAAGATGGCCCAGAGACCTTCTAGTGTAGAATTTTTATTAAAGTGCTACTGATGAGTAGTTCTTTACAAGTTTTGTCACGTTATTGTAATAGGTAACAGCACATTTACTTGATTTATAAATATTGTACAGTTATAAATTATTAAAAAAAAAAAAAAAAAAGAGGAATCAATCTCAGCAAATAACCTTTACCTTTCGTTGAAAACCTACCTCGTCCTGTCCTCTTGTATTCTTTAATGGAGTTCCCTTAAATAATGTGGAACAAATTATTTTATCTGAACAAGAGACATACCTGGAACCCTCATACAAGATTGAAAAGACAAGAAGCTGCACGTAAATTTCGACTGCTACAATACTTACTTGACAAACGTTTAAATCTCCCGATTCACTACAAAAAACTAACTTATATGACGATTATCAGACCTATTTGGACTTACGGTATAGAGTTATGGGGGTACACCAAACCATCGAATTCTTCTCGCATCCAATCACTTTAATCCAAAATCCTTCGAATAATCCTTGATTCTCCTTACTTTGTCACTAATGAATTGATCCACAATGACCTTAATATCCCATCTTAATCCTCCGAGGAGTCTGAAAAGATGGTCTCGGGATCTTCTTCTTTAGAAGATATTTCATTAGAGTACTACCAATGGGTGGTTCCCCTATAAGTTTTAAGCATGTCATTATTTTCTATTGTAAAGCGCATATTTACTAGATGTATATGTATTACAGTTGTAAATTTAAATTAAAAAATAGAGGAAACTCCAAGAGTGCGAAGATAGTGTATAACATTTAAAAATGCAGAGGATTCTCATTTTTAGCAACGGGCCCGAACGTAAAGTACCGGGAAAGGGAAAGTTTTGTGACCCAAAGATATATTTACAATACGATTAGGGGTAGCTATTGGGGTTTACTGAAGGGGAGGGGGAAAAGAAGCTGGTGGAAAGTCGGGATGGAAAAGATACTGAGTAAATAAGCGGTTATATTATATGGTCGGGGCCTCAGATAGTTGGCAGCTGGTCCTGTAATCTCTTGTGAAATATTGCTATGGCCACTTCCGAGTTAGGGTCCGCTGGGGTCTTCTGCATTCCAGTAAGTCTACCTTTGGATTTTTAGTATAATCAATAAAATAATAAATATTATATGTATTTTAATTTTGTTTTAGTTATTTTCTTAAACTATTTTTATGACTGTATACATAATATATAAAAAGTAAATTTGAGGACAATGATTAAAATATGTATATGAATGTTAAAAATAAATCCATTGTTATGTTCTTTATATATTTTTTAATTATTTATTTTACATCCACACCAATTATCAACTTATAATAATAATAAACACCTCTTACTTTGTCTTAAATCTGCTTATAGTTTTGTTTGTATTTTATTATTATTATTATTGTAATTAGGACTTTAAATATTGCACTAATTGTAAGTAAAATAGGCTAGGTCCTATAGGAAGGACTGAAATTTTAGAATTATCTGTTTTTCCAATGATCTTTACACTGTACTGTAGATAAATATAATATAATATAAATATAATATAATATAAATATAATATAATATAAATGATCTATACAGCTTGCACAATCGTAATAAAACAGTTTGGAGTGGATATACGCTACAAAGGCAGGAACAAACCCAGAAGGAAATTCGTTATAAGTTGAAATGTAACAGAAACTAAGAGATAATTCTTCATACTTTATATCTTCGCTCGGGCGCCAAATATATCATAGAGGCGCCGACCGCGGGGGGCATGGGACCCCCCTTCCCGTAAACTTCACTAAAATATTTTTAGAATCCTTAAAATACCAGAGTGCTTACTTCCAGATTGCAAAAATAAGCGCAATATTGTATTCTCGTATCCTATGATATTTTGTAAAGGTTTAGCACGTGATACATATTCTGCCCTTAAGTATGTAATGGTTCTATAAATTAGAATAGTTAATGTGTCAATCATTCGGAGTTGAAAAGTCGTTCATATACCTATGGAACATTGTGGGCCCTATGAATAGGTTTGTTGTCACATAATAATGACGATTTATGAAGGATTTTGAATTGTAAGAAGAATTGGAATGATCAGTAGAACCCCAAAGCCCCAACTCTGTATCTCCAAATGGGTCTAATTACTGTCATGTAAATGTCTTCTGTAATTTATTGGGAGCTGTGAATGATTGTCTAGTGAATGTTGGAATAGTCGAAAACAACGAGCAATTTCTTGTTTTTGTAAGTCTGGTATAGTTTTATATCATACCATATATAAAATATATTAATCATACCATATATAAATATATTAAGGAATCAAAAGTGTGAAATATCGAAGTAACTGTAAGTAGTCATAAAATAAATATATCTTCCTTTGCATAGAAGAAATGAAAATAGCATCCTTAAGGACGAAAACTAATTCTAATTGTGGATGTCCTTCGCCCTCAAAAAATCACCAGATCCTGGCAGATCTGTAAAACAGTGTCCTTACAAAAATGGTGGAAGTTATCCTTCGAATAACTTAAAATCGTTAAGTATTTTAAAACAGTATCCTCAAGCACAACAGTTGCGGAAGTTATCCTTCGGAAAACTTAAGAACAGTTAAAAACATATTATCCTTAAGGACGAATAACAAATAAAATTCTGCCATCATAAAACAGCATCCTTTAGGACGAAAACTAACTTTAATTGTGGAAGGAGAGAGTGGCCAATGATGTCCTTCGGCCTCAAAAAATCGTCAGATCCTAGCAGATCTGTAAAACGGTGTCCTTATAACAGTGATTCTTCTTTTTTTTCTATTTATAAATATTACGATAGTGTAAAAAAATGAAAAGAAATAAATCTGATAAGTTGGCTATTCATTAAAAAAATCCATAGGTTGCAACTTAAAAACAGTTAGAACGTCCCGAGGCGAGATATTTTCAAATGCCCCGGAGAGATATTTTGTCGTTTGTAATGTTATAAACTGTTTCATTTATTTCACTAACGACAAATGAAATAACGATAATAATTGTTAAATAATAAATACTAAATATAATAAATAATTTTTCTTAAAAAATTAATAAAGAAATATACCAAAATATTGAAAAATTAAGTGTTGCAATCGGGAAACGTAGATTGACATTGTATGGACATTTAATGGGAATGGACGAGAGAAGACAAACAGAAAATTTTCCAAAAGAGCCTCCAAAAACTGAAAACGAATACATGGATACGGTAAAAGAAGATATGATGGTAGCAAATATACAACAGGATTCAATTTGGGACAAAGACAAATTTCGGATTGCAGTCAACAATATCAAATTTCCAGAATAAGTCAAAACACGAATTAATAGACAGTGGTCAGATGAATAGAGGAAACATCAGTCAGAGGTGACGAAGTATTGGAAGGAATGAAAGATTAAGGAATAAATTGTTGAACGTAGTCCACAGGTGTTCGAATTCGAAAGCAGAAGAATTGTTCTTAAATCACTTCAAACGATAAAATCGAATTTATAAAAAACTTTCAATGATCCGACTATTGTTCACTAATCAGATAAATTACTTTCCAGGTCATGGGCTGAGGAACATTCTCTTCTAGCGAGGAAAGTACGACATCGCTGTGGAAGGATCTAGATTATGTTCATCCTTCGCTCCTGAAGGACCTTTAGGGCCAGGACCGAAAGTCCTTAGTGAAGGAGGGGGGTGACAAAGGGGAGGGGGGAAGGATCTTCCGTTATTGTAATTCGGCTCCTCGTTAATATTGAGGACCTTCCGAGGACCCGGGTTTTGTTCGAGAGACGGTTCAATTATTTTTACAAATCCTTCAGAACAGCTGTTTATTTATTCTTCTCTCCTGTCTTCATCTTAAAGTCATTTGTTTCCAGTTGGAAGAAAATTTTTAAAAAAAAATAACAATATAATACTGAAGAAAAGCTTTAATGACATTCTTCGCTTTAAGTATTCGAAAAAAAAATTATTATATATCATGGAAATTAGAAGTCATTGTTCTACATGCATCTTGTAACAATTTTATGTTACAATCAAAATCGATCCTTAAATCAAAATGTATAAAAATATCCGTCATATTATTTGATACTCCAAATTCTGAATTTGTACTTTTTTTTTTTCAATATTTTCACTTATAGCAGAAATTTTCTATCCTGGTACCATTGCACATATTAGGTGGTTGAAGTTCATGCAAAACATAATTGGACGTCGAATTTTAAATTTTAATGTACGAGTTGGTAATCCAGATGGATAGAGACTATTAAGAAACTCTTGCGGATAACGGACTGCATTATCACTGCTTACAACAAAAGACCCATGAATCATATATTTACAAACAAAATCAAAAACCTAAAGATCGACATTTTGATTAGTTGTTATTTCTATTCGGCCGTAATAATTTTATTGATTTTATTTGGTTGGATTTTAATTTATAATCATAAAAGTATGTGATAGTGGTATATGTTTATTATGTAAAATCTGCCTAGAACCATGTCGCACCTTATATTAATTTTTTTTTTTTAATAATTTGATTGAATGTAAATAAATTTTATTATAAATTTCAAGATCTGTATAACAGCGTACCTTTGTAACCTCTATTGAATGGCGCTCGCCACGTATCGGTCAATTTTTTAACTTATCTGTAATTCTAATATTATCACTTTTATAATAACAAATTATTTGACAACCAGGATATTTTATTGTTGCTAAGCCTTCCTGATCTACTTAAAATGTGGTACAGATTGGTTCACTAGTTTTCTTGTTTAGTGATCACTAACGAAAAATGGATTATCCTGTTATATAATGAGTATAGATTCACCGAGTACGAACCGTTATATTTTATATAATTTATTAATGCTGTTATCGCGGAAATCAAAGGACGAATAGTGGCAGGCAACAGAAGCCTCTTCGGAGTTCAAAAGCTCTTAGGTTCAAAGATTTATCGCGTAAGGCTAAAATAACAGCATATAAAACTATTATCAGACCCGTTGTTACATACGCAAGCGAGACATGGCTGCTAACAAAAAGAAGTGAAGCGCTACTCCGAGTTTGGGAGAGAAAAATATTCAGGAAGATATTTGGCCCAAAATATCTAAATGGTGAATGGAGAATAAGAAAAAATGATGAATTAATGGCATTGTTTGGTGAGCAAGATATAGTAGCCCAAAAAAAAAGCGAGATTAAGGTGGCTAGGACACGTGGAAAGGATGCCTACAGACAGATTTCCTAGAAAACTGCTAAAATAAAAGCCAGAAGGTTTAAGAACTCGAGGGCGGCCACGAATGAGATGGTTAGACGACGTGGAGGAAGACCTCCGTCAGGCAGGTATTAGAGGATGGCGCCGCAAGGCAGCGGATCGAGAAGGTTGGAGGAGGCTTGTTGAGGAGGTACTGGTCCTGCCCAAGAACTGTCGCACCGATTAAATAAATAATAAATAAAACGGTTCAAGTGGTGTCTGATTAGGATTGCTAAATTAATTGCCACTTCCATTGAGATTATTTTATTAGAAAACTAATTTCGAATGCTAAACATTCATAGCTAACAAAAACGGATGCAGTAAAACCACAATCGATAATATTTTAAGAAAATAAATACATAAAAAAACTATGAATAATATATACATAACACCCCCAGAGGATAAAGCTACCCCGAAGAAATATATTTTGACACCATACTACGGCCCAATATCCACTAAAGTCGCAAAGGAATTAAAAAAATTAGGTTTAAACCCTGCATTTAAAATAGATAAACCATAGTCATCATACTTTCCTTCACCGAAAGACAAAATAGACCCTTTCCAAAAAAGCGGTGTATACGAAATAAAATGTAATGACTGTGAAGCTAAATGCACGGGAAAAACTGGACGATCGGTAAATCAAAGAGTAAAAGAACATATAAAAGCATACACTAATAAGACCCAAAACTCTAATTTAGCTATCCATCTAAATGAAAATAACCACGAATTTAATAAAGACTCGGGAGGAAAACTACTACATCAAGTAGAAAATAGCCTAAAATTAAATATTTTTGAATCACTAGAAATAATAAAATCGTTTAAAACCGATCCAGATTTTTGTTTAAATGATCAGATTAACATATCCAATAGCTCCATTTTAAATTTGTTATCTCTTAGATCTCCTCAGTTGTGAGTACCAATGTTTGATTTCTTATTTTACATTTTTAAAAACTATAGAATATAGAATCAACGTAATAAAGTTTTGATGTTTTGAAAATTTCGTATGCTTTAGAACTGAAGATGAATGTTTAGCATTCGAAACTAGTTTTCTAATAAAATAATTCCAATAGAAGTGGCAATTAATTCATCAATCCTAATTGTATTGATCCTTCTATACGATCATGGTGTACCTCAAGTGATCAAGTGATCTGATTGCATTTCAAGAATGACGGAACTAAAGGGGAGTGCGTACAGAGAATGCAACTGACCTTATCAACCAAATTGGCCGAAATAGGAGAGCGTACTCGAAGTTACTAAATGAGCATCACAATCAGTATCCTGATCCTCCCCCCCTCCAGGATATCCTGGACAGTCGGCAGGACTAAGGATGGGGGATTACCAGGACCCAGCCGAAGAGGGCTGCAGATGGCTCTGATTACAGGCCGCGTACATGAAATGTGAGGCCAGTTTTTTACGTCGAGACTATTTGGCCTAATTAGTGAGATTGGTGGAGCGTTGGATGCGTCAGCTCGAACTAGTCTCTTCTGTTATCGGAAAGTCTTCCGAGATTTATGGACTTCCGAGGTCGTTATGGAGTTAACACTCTCGTGTCTCTAGGCCAACAGATGGCGCTTGTTAACTATGGCCTGTTTACATGATGTGTACAATATGGTATTCTAAGGAAATGTGAATCACATTTGATGAATCTTTAACCAGGTGACCGTAAACATAATGTTTTAAAAACATACCATGTATTTTTGTTTTTAATTAAAACTCTAATATCGGTTAATTTAATGGGGTGTATAAAAAATAAAAAAAAAATTACCGTTTCTTAAACAAATATTTTATTATTATTTCTTTGATATAAAATGCAATTAATACTCAAAGTATAGTCCATTGTTATCTACCGTCATTACCCATCTGCTAGCCAATTGCTCGATGCCACGCTGATACCATTCCTTGGGATGGCTGTCAATGAACTCCTGGACAGCATTTTCTACTTCCGCAAAATTATCACATTTTTTCCCTTGAAAGAAATGGGCCATGGATCGAAACAAGTAGTAATCCAAAGGTGCGAGGTCTGGACTATATGGTGGTTAAGGCAGGAGTTCAAACCCATGAAGTTCTGTAAACTTTTCTGCTGATTGTTGAGGAGTAAGTTCGTGAGGGACCAGACTATAGGTCTTTTACACCTTCTCTTTGGAGAGAAGATGAGTAGTTCTTTTCAATTTTGGGCATGTTAATGTAAACATTTTTAACACATTTACTGGATGTTTATTTGTACAGTTGTAAATTTCAATAAAGTAATAAAACAAAATTGTATTTAAAAAAATCAATAAAGAAATTACACATCATGACACATGCAGAATTATTATTTGTGCTAAATTAGAATTTATATTATATACGCTATGTAATCTAAATGTTTTGACACCCAGTAGATTTTTTCTTGACTGAATGTATCCAAAATTTTATCCTAATATTTGAGGGTTATTTGCTTTCATGACGAAGGTAAAAGAAAAAACAATACACAGACGATTGTGTTTGTAGTTGTGTCTGCCTGCTTCTGAATATAATATTGGTGCTGAATATCTGATTTCTTCAGTCGTACATGAATCATAAAATCGCTAGTGATGTGTTAGGACCGAAAGTCTTTGATTCTCGATTCCGGCATCGATACAAAATAAAAATCGATTTTTGATACCGATATTGATATCTACAACAAAAACTAATCCATAACAAGCTACCAGAGACAAGAAATCAAATCAATATATTAGAAAAGCAATAATTATTCAAGAAATAATAATTAATAAATAATAATTTATAATTTATTATATACGACATTTAAAATGGAAATAATATATCCTTGACAAGTGAATAATTACAATCAAGGCAAAGAACAAAAAAGTAATTTATTTTACAAACTCTTATTTCTGAAGATAAATATTTCAAAGGTTCCGGGTTCTGTTTATCAAACATGGAATCACAAATGTTAAAAAAACATTTCACTAAAAACGGTAGATGGAAGAATATACTGAAACCTCCCTGGATCTTGTTTCAATAATGTATTAAGGTTCCAAGAATAGAATGAATATAAAATAATCTTATTCTTTATTATAAATATTTGTTATGTAATAAATAATCTAGAATCTAGGGTAACAAAAATCCTGTAATAATATGAATATAATATAATAAAACAGTGTTATTTTTGGCCGCACATATTTCCTCAGTCCTTCTGCTTCGATAGTTTGATATTGGTGTATTTCTTAATTTTCCAATAGTAAATACATTTTGATAGTTGGCTAACAAATACTTGAAGTATAGATTGCAGCAGCCATGCTTTATGTTTAATCATAATAGTTTTAAATTCTGTAACAGTGTTGATCTAGCACATGAAAACATCTCTAATCAAAATAAAAAAATACTATTTTTTGTTTCTATTACTAAGTGTGGCGAAGAGAAATTCAACTATAAATCCAGGTTATTCAGGTTAATTGTTTAAAAAATTATAGGTGAATTTTAATATAACGGGCTATGGAAAAGTAACTGTTAAAAGAAGTAAGTCACCTTTTCGCAAGTAATACCATTATTTATTTTCTATATTAATTATTTCGTTTGAATAATTAAAAATTAAAAAAACATGTAAAATAAAATAGGTGTAGAAAATGATGTTCCTCCATTTATAGTGTAGGTTACTGTCGTACATTATGGCTCAATATTTTAGTATATTTATATTTCTTTATTAAATTATTTCTAGCCGATCAAAACTATCACCGACGTCATTAACAACAAAACTATCGATTTGAACCATCGATTGGTAAGTTGGGAATTCGACTTTGGATTATTGATTTTTGTTCCAATTCTTTCCAAAGAATCGACATTCAGAAACGACAAATCCTGAGTAATCATATATTTCAATTTACTTAATTAATTATTACATGCTTACTAAACATTTTTTTTTTTATATATTTTGTTTATTGAAATTTACAACTGTAAAAATATATACATAAAGTAAATGTATTGACAACGATTATAATAACATATTAAAACTTGAAAAGAACTACTCATCAGTAGCACTTTATTAAAAATTCTACACTAGAAGGTCTATAGACCATCTTCTTTTTAGGCGCCTCGGAGGATTGTCGAAAATGGATTGTGAAGCAAGTTGAGAGGTTAGTGGATTAGTGTGGTTATGGAGTTTACTATAAAAGGATAGGTATCTGGTTTGGGCTAAATCAGCAACATATGGGACATTAATATCTTTATGGATAAGTTTATTTGGAGATGTAGATTGTTGGGGGTAGGCAATCATAGACACACAGCAATTAAAAATAATATTTTAATTTATAATGCCGACGTTTCGACTTGCATTGCAAACCTTCATCAGGGCTGAGAAATACATCTCTGAATACTTCACAGTCAACTAATGCTTATCAATATGAATTTAAATACTCAGGGCACTCAGCCTAGGAAACAACAATCAGACATGACTTCTCTACCCATCCGTCGCACAGTGGGACGAATGACCAATCTAGGAGGAAAAAAGTCTGAATCACTTAAACAGACCTGGTAACCTGATACACATAAACAATAGAGTTTAAATAAGATAAAATAAAACCACTAAAGTCACAACCATCAGTAAAATACTATACAGTAGGTCCCCATTATCCGTGGTTCAATATATATATATATATATATATATATATATATATTTTTTTTTTCAATTAGGTTTAATTTTTCACTGTTTATTTTATAAGTATCATATTAATTGAATAAAAATAATGAATTAAATCGTTTCTAAGGAATATATAATTGTTAATTATTTATAGTTACTAGTTTGCAGTAATTATTTTTAATTATATTATAAAAAGTACGAATGAAAAAACACGTCAAGCTGGTATCCTATAAATGAGATGTTTCCGATGTATTAATCCAATTCACATTATGAAGCGATACTGTTTTCAAATCTTTCTGTGATATTTTAACTGACCTGTTAGCCTACTCAACAAAACTATTTACTCAGTTATGCTTTAGACTCCATTTAAATAGAAACTATCGAAATGTCACAAAAAAAAATAAATAAATAAATAAACAAATAAAAAAGTAATAAAAAACATGCTTACATACATTAATTCTTATGTATTTTTGATTATTAAAAGTTATTAAATGTATGTAAAACTATTTTTTTCTTATAAAAGTAATTTTCTCAATCTCCTTGATGCTTGGAGTCAATAAAATGTAATATGACTAAACGGTTTTTTTTAGCTTCTTATTATTTCGCTTTAATTTTCGTAATTTCCAATTTTAAATATCTCATCAGTTGCAGCTGAAGATGTTGGAGTAATATCCTCTAATTTAAGTGTTTCAAATATAGTATATATATTAAATCATTACCCTTACAGTTTTGCCAAGTACGAAATAACTCCCTTCGCGGAATTGAAAATTCGTTTTCAGACAAGAAAGCAGATAAAAGCAGCTAAATGTTTCATGATTATTTCATATACCTTCTAAGGCACCTGTACCATGAATTTCAAAGAGGAACTTTGGGGTACTTTTTAGTAATAGACCATTTTAGTTTAAAAAATACTTTAGTTTGCGGCACTTTTCAAAAAATTATATTATAGGTCAAATTATAAAAAAATTATTTTGAGCATGGCTCACTGGTATAACGATCGTCTATATTCACTAATTATAAAAGAATTATGAAAAAATATCAATAGGATGATACACAAATTTAGATTGAAAGAATCAATGGTTTTAACAATATTTGACCTGTCGAGTTAGGTACTACTTTGATCGTTCTTTTTACCTTGAAATCCACCTCCAAAAAACGAAAGAACCATTGATAATGTTCCATAAACTACTTAACTTTACACCTATCACAATAGTTTCATTAATTTACATTATGACTTTTTTCCTCCTAGATAGGCCATTCGTACCACTGTGCGTCGTAGCACCAGAATTCTTAACCGTTCTAGTAGGAGCTTCAATCACTCATCTCCGCCCTGATGAAGGCTTGCAATGCAAGTCGAAACGTCGGCATTATAAATTAAAATATTATTTTTAATTTCTGTGCATCTATGACTGCATACCCCAACAATCTACATCTCTAAATACTTCACCGTCAACTTATTATACCTTATGTTATTTTTAACAAAGTAAGGATCATTAAGGATTTTGGATTGTAAGGATTGAATACGGGAGGAATTAGAACGTTTAATTGAGTCCCAAAGCTTAATTTTATGTCCAAATAGGTCTAAGAACTGTCATGTAAAAGAATCTTTTGTACTAAAAATTAAAAATGAAAACAAACGAAAACACAGTGAGGTTTTATGTTGAAGATACGAGAATAGAACAAATGATGGCACTTCCTTTGAGAATTGAGAAGAAACAACAAAAAATCACTAAGCCAAAGGACTTTCTCATTTCTGTAGATAAGAACTAATGTATTATATAATTTTATAAGGTGCTTAGCTATAAGTAGTCTAAGGAAATTGGAGGTTGGGAGGGAGGGGGGACTTAGTTGTTTTGGGAAGATGAGTTATTTATAAAGCTAATTCTGATGAGTCTTTGTAAGGCCGGTGGCAAAAAGGTAAGGCAAGAAGCTTTAGATCTTAGGAGCCGGCCCCCTTATCCCACCAGGTCTTTGTTACCATCCGCTTAAGGCTAAATGTACCCCTTTCAGTCAAGCGCTGGAAACAGTAGAATTTATTTCCGGAATTTCTCCGGAACTGAATGTCCGATTTTCAATCTGTAAAATTATTTGGGTATTTGGTAAACACAGAATTCACGCTACGAAGCGTTTTATCTATAAATTCAATAATTAAGAAAATAGAACGTAAAAATAGGTGTTAAATATATATTTTTAAAAATATGAGGTTATGGTCAGTTGTAGAAACGTTTTCTAAAACGAATGACACATTCCAACTAATCATAGCATGCAAATTACGATCGTAATGTGAAAAATACGAATTTGTTTACAACCGGATGGAATTGCGTCACCGGCTGAAACGGTCTCTTCCTTACCGAAATGTTTCTCACATAGGTATTCCTCGATTTGTGAAGAGCCAAAGAAAAATTGTAAGATTTTGTTTTCTTGTTATTATCATTTTTTATGTGTCGTTAGATTCATTCTATTAACAATTTCTCATTTTAAGTAAGAAAGTAAGTAAGAATAAGGCAATTAAATTAATTTTTTCGAAATTGACGGAAGCTGAATTCAAGTTTTAATATATATTTTGATAAATTTATTAAATATTTTATTTGTCTATTTATTACCAAATAAAAAAAACGACATTTTGTTTATGCAATTCTTATTTTATTGCGGTATCTATAGGAAACATTGGCCCTTTTCACTGAGTAATTATTAGGAACAAACAGGCCTAGCTACAATAATTTGTTAACTTTTATTTTCACTTGAAGCGTTTTACGGTCGAAGTTGAATGTCAACCATAGTTATTAAAATATATTTAAAAAACAAACAAAAAACTTTTACTATAATGTGTTGTACAGAACTTTGAAGATCCAAAAATCTGAAAAATCATGAATTGATAATAGCTGCATAGTTAACTCATAGTTGTGATAAATCGATGGATCGCTTTATTGAATTATAACCACTTGAAGAGGTTTCTAGATAAATATTGAAATAGATTCTGTCTATCTCTTTGGAACTCCATTTCAGTCAGTATTGGAAGGCATTAGTCTGATTAGATTTCTTTTTTGCTGTGAGTTCATGTCGACCTGGAAAAGAATACCCAAATACATATGTTGAAGTATTCAAAACATCAGCACTTAGCTACACAGTTTACAACTATTAAATTTAAAAAAAATGTAAGACAAAGAAACAAACACATTGATATTTACCTACGTTGCCTCTAAGGAGGCAAAATGGAAGGCATTCTAAAAGCAGTAAGGCCTTATAGTAGACTAGGTGAAATTAATAGAACGAAATGAGGGGGAGGGTAGTCAGGAAAATCCGTTAGGTGTACGATAAAGTAAACTTTGATTTACCAATTAAAGTTGTAGAACATTAAATTTACTTTAATTTCATATTAGCATCCCCAGCCACGGCTTCGCCCGCTCTTATAAGTATAGAACTTAAAGGAGACGTTTGCTGTTGTAACTCACAGATTTGAATGCCGATTTTTGTGTGGGTAGTAGGGACCTATAATAGTGCAAAACTAGAGTTATAGCCGCCAATGGGCATTAGGAGCCGAAAAAAAAAAATATGAAAATCACGTTTTATTTTTTTTCTCAGCTCTCAGTCAAGATAGAGAAATGATTCTTTCACGTTTAATTGCAGTTATGTATGATATTTGATATAAGAATACTCCCGCTATGCTCAAGACACCACCCAGCTTTAGGTGGCTCAAAAACTCTAAAAAGGGGACAAAATTCCAAGGAAATCCGCTGTAAATCTGTGGACATTTTTTTTCATGAAGAACTGAAATTTCGATTTAACACACCATAAAACCCTTATATGTGAAATTTTATCTATATTGATTTTTTTACCCCTTTCGAGGAGGTTAAAATTTTGAAGTTGAGATTTCATCATCAATTTCTAACGGCCATAACAACTGCTGTGTTTAACCAATTACAATAGTAATAGCATCACTAGAATCAGCATACATTCTACTTTTTATCCATGCATATTTAGCATTGGCTTTACTCCAGATTTTAGTGGACAAAAACTGATGTGAAGGAAAATATCCGAGATCAGCTATAACTTGAGATATCTTAATAATGGGAAATCCTGCGACCTCCGGATTTGGGCTAGCAGTTTTACGGCTTCTAGGTGACCTTAAAATTTAGTTTTAATGGGTGGCGAAATGTGTGAGATAGCGCAAATTATTTACATTTTTTCAGAAATTGACAGCATCTAAAATCATACAAAATTTTAAAAGTAAAAAAAAATATTATTTTTGATTTCGATAAAATTTAATTTCTACATGTTTTTGAGATGAGGAATCTGAAAATAATATCAGTTTTTAGTTTAAAAATTTTCCTCACCTTTGGAAAAATTTTCCTTAGTTGAGAAACTAACGGATTTGAGTGGTTATGGAGCTTACTATGAAAGGATAGGTATCTGGTATGGGCTATATCAGCAACATATGGAACATTAAGTAAGGGGCATTTAGGATTTTTCGACGGATTTCGGATTGTAAGGATTGGATAGGAGATGAATTGAATGGTTTAGTAGAGCCCCAAAGCTCAACTCCGTACGTACAAATAGGTCTAATCAGTCACGTATATGAGTCTTTTGTAATGAACTGGAAGCTTTGATCGTTTGTCTAGTAAATGTTGAAGTAGCCTGTAACCACGAGCAGTTTCTTGTCGTTTTAGTCTTGTATGTGGATTCCAAGTAAGACGTTTGTCCAAGTGGAGTCCTAGATAGCGGATCTGTTCGACAGGGATTAGTGGAATATCATTGAAGGATACTGTTGGACAGGAAGTCGTAGGTTTACGACGAAGGGTAAAGGTTATTTGGTGAGATTTGTTTGGGTTTATTTTGATTCTCCATTTTTGACACCATTCTTGAATGTTTAGGATATGGGATTGGAGTGTTTGGGAGAGGGATCATTATTTACTGATAATACACATTTGTCAACAGCATAAGTGGTGAGGACAGTGGTAGGATGAGTTGGGATGTCAGCTGTATACACCGTGTAACTAAAGAATTAAATTATATATAAATATTCTAATATTCTAGTAATGAATTCCGTCATTTGGATTCAATAAATTTATAGAATAATTTTTTCATAATATCTTCTGATATTTATCTTTGCTTACAAGTGTAAAATAATACTAAAAACAGATGAGAAAAATATAGAATTTAGTGATCTTCATACTAGTGAAGTATACTCAACTATAACAGTAGAACTACAATGACGAGTGAAATATACCTTTTCAGACTTTTTAGGACTTGGAAACAACATTTATTACTTTTTTTTTTGACTTTGACGAGATGAATTGAATGGTTTAGTAGAGCCCCAAAGCTCAACTCCGTACGTACAAATAGGTCTAATCAGTCATGTATATGAGTCTTTTGTAATGAACTGGGAGCTTTGATCGTTTGTCTAGTAAATGTTGAAGTAGCCTGTAACCACGAGCAGTTTCTTGTCGCTTTAGTCTTGAATTTGACATCTAATTTTTAATTTTAATGTAAGAGTTGGTAATCCAGATGGACAAAGACTATTAAGAAATATTATTCTCTATTAACATTCATTATCGATGAAAATTCAATCTATTTTTTTTTTTTTTTTTTTTTTTTTTTTTTTTTTTTTTTTTTTTTTTTTTTTTTTTTTTTTTTTTTTTTTTTTTTTTTTTTTTTTTTTTTTTTTTTTTTTTTTATGAGTCATGTATTTTTTGTTATTTTTATTATAGAGTCTGTCAGTATTTCGTTATCTGCTAAAATGTTAAAAGTTGATATACCTATAAATGTAAGTGACTCTACGCTGAATTTTTATAAGTGAATACAGTAAAAAAAAAATATACGATAAATGAAACAAAGGTAGGTAGGATATAGTTGTTATACCTAGGACTCAGAGAGCTCCCCCCCTCAGGATGGTCGAGGATACTAAAAGCTAACGGCAGCCCAATTAGCGCTCACTGCCGGCCATTTTGCAGGTTTAGTCGGGTCCGGTGGTCGCTCTGTATTTTACACCTTACGGTCCGATAGTATTTAGATTTTACACGTAATTTTAGTCTTATAGCTATAATCTTGATTTTTGTTTAGGAGTCCTGAAATAAAGGAAATAAAATGAAGACTTGTTAGCGTGATGTAATGAAACATATGGCGCTGAAATAGTGCCTGAATCTACTCTGATCTATCTTCAAAACAAGTAGAACATTTTACAACCCACCAAGACAATTAGTATACTTAACAGCCAAAACTCATCAAAACAAAAAACAAAAAAGAACATAAGATTTTACAAAACGGCATTTTTAATTGAAAATTTTACTAGTTCACTGATAAAAGTATGGTGAATTTTAAGATGAATGGAGAAGAAGATAATGAGGGATACAGTAAAAGAGAACCACACTGGAGAGGAGAACCACACATTAAAGTACTTAATAGTCCAGTCAATAAACACATTTTAGAGTGCATGGAATATGCGATAATTTTTGACTTCATAGCTTCGTTAGTTAGATAGTTAGAAGGTAAACATACTAAAAGTCACCGCCCCTGGGAAGTGAGCTAACCGCGGGGGGAGGGGAGAAGTTCCATTTTTTTGTTTTTTCGATAATATCTCGGAAACGGTTGACTCTAGAAAAATATGTTACAGATAAATATAAAAGCTAATTAAATTTCCTATAAAATTGATCATATATAAATTTGTCGTAGCTCTAACCGTTTACGAGATATTCGTTATTGAAAATCGGTGATTTTCGGGAAAAACAAATGTCACCCCACTTTTTGTCAAACTTTTGTTTCTAGTACATTCCACAATCGTTTCTCAGAAAAAATGCTAGAATCAAAATTGTAGAGTATTAAATTTACTTTAATTTCATGTGTACGTTTCTGGTATTTGAAGTACGTGTTTAACAAATAGTGAGGTAAACATTTTGTTTATTTCTAAAATTATTTATTTTTAATAACGCATATCTCGAAAACTGTTAGAATTTCGACGAATATGTATATAATTAATTTTATAGGAAATTTAATGAGCTTTAATTTTGATTGGTAACATATTTTTCTAGAGTCCACCGTTTTCGAGATATTATCGAAAAACAAAATTGGGACGTTCTCCCCCCCCCCCACCCTTAGCTCACCCCCCAGGGGCGGTGACTTTTAATATGTTTACCTTCTAACTACTCCTAAAAAAGCTGTGAAGTCAAAAATTATCGCATATTTCATGCACCCAACACCCCTCATTAAGAAAACATAAGAAAACACTTTTTTTTTTTTTTTTTTTTTTTTTGCCCAAGACTTCCATTGAAGTCCTATACTGGCCAGGGTGGAAAGGTCAAGATTTATTTCCTAGGTCCGCCACGAAAAAAACTGTAACCTGCCCAGGTGGGATTCGAACCCACGACCTTCTGGTTACGAGCGCGCTGTGACCCTCGCCCCAACGCACTCGGCCATTGAGTCCCCCACTCCTTAAATTTACTATCAGTCTCTATATTTGAAAATTTGATTTCTCTTTGACTGCATCTCCGATTATCTACTTCTGATTTAACTGAATGGCCTATATTAGGTTAGACCAATTGACGTAAAATGAAAAGAGGAACGGAAACGAAACCTAAACACCAATTGACGTAAAATGAAAAGAGGAACAAAAACTTACTATACAGTTTCGGTCCATCCGTTGTGACTTCGGGCAGTTAATTTCCTTTTATTTTATAATTGAAAATTGTAAAGGTACTATAATATTAAGATTTAAATAGCTAATTATACTAAATAAAAAAATGTAAACTTTTAAAAAAATTTTATTCAATCAACGATTTTTTTTTTTGTTGGAAAAATGTACAAGTATAATTCACAATTGAGCGAGAATTTTTCAATTACATCGGTGAGAGCAGTAATCAATTATTGTGCAAAGATTTTGAACAAACAGCGAAAAAATGATTTAATTACATAAGCAGTAAAACCTTGTGTGGTTCATTTCTCTGAATCAGAAAGGAGAAGCCAAGCTCTGTCGGTAGACAAGAAAATTTCAAAGAAAGCGGTTTATTTTGAAGATGCCCATGCGCGGGGTGGTTGGGCGATGAAGAGGGGGAGAGGGAATCAACAGCAGCAGGATCAATGCAACAAAGCAGTTGGAACGACCTTTATTGGAACGAAACCAGAGATGCAATCTAAACTCTATTGCACCGGGGGGACAAAACTTAAAACTGTTTCCAGCTTTGAACCGGTTTGGAGCGAAACGAGAGATCTTTTAGCGTTGGTTTTCGTTCCAGGTAGAACGAAAAACTTGAGCGATTCGTATTGTTCGAAACCGGTTCAAAGCTGGAACCAGTTTCAAGTTCCGTTCCACCCAGAACGACCCACCACTAGTTCCAATAGTGGAACGGAACGTAAAATCTCATTCCGCTTTAAGTAGGTACGGCACTTCTTTAATTTCTATTAAAAAAATGAATAAAGGTAGGCAAATAAATAAATTTGTGGCGTACCAGTAGAGTCAGTTATCCATAAAAAAAAAATTGTCACAATCAGTTCGGATCGATTTGGGAAAAAGTGATTGGAGGAACGAAGCCGTTCGGCATTTTAAGCTGTTCATTTCTGCACGGAGAAGAGAAATTTAACCTTGAGTTCAGCTGTTAACTAGATGGAGTCTATTGGGTTCAGAAAGATAATCCATTAGCCATTTCGCATCATACTAATGCCACTGTAGAAGAGATCTCGTTTGATCTAGAAAACATTATCAGAACTGCAAAGTGTAAACAATGTGCCTCGACCAGCATTTAGTCTAGACATTATAAGGTTATGGTTTGTAAAAATTGGATGTGAAGAGTTCTTTGTCTCAAAACCAATGCGGCAGTACCGGTATTACATCTAAGTACTTGCTGAAAAAGGGATGAAAGGAGTTGGAAACAAAGGACATAACTTCAAAGAGTAATAATGTTTAAAATATTTAATCTAAAATAGAGCTATACTTGTCCACCAGTATATTTGTAACAACTTAAAGTATTACTTTAAGTGCATGATAATAATTAATATTATTGTAAATAAAAAAATTTAGATTATTTATATCGATATATTCCTATATCGATTGTTAAGACAGAACTCTAACCTGGTAAACAGTAATTCTTTCCTGTCAAGAACCGACAAAGAATCGATTCGTCATTCAGAACAGAACATTGATCTGTCACTTACAACAGAAATATCCAACACAGGTCTATCGGTAAACCATACATCACAAGAGGGAGAAAAAAAAAAAAAAAAAAAAAAAAAACGATAACTAACAGAAGGAAGCGGTAAGAGGCGAGATGTGGCCCTGGACTCAACGATACTCGCTGGAACAGACAGCTCTGGAGGATAAATATCCAGGAGGGAAGGGACTTAAGTGTACTTAATGGGAGCCTCAGGCCCTGGAGTCCCTCTGGAGTCTTCCATACATCTAGGGGGGGGGGATCTTCTGGAGTTCCAGGAGGAAGGGAAATCGCATGTCCGTCCGCCCTTAACAACACCAGGACATGGAAGAGAGAAAAATATTATCCCGCTTAGTGGTAGCTGGTTTTATGACCCGCGGTGATTCTTCAACAAAACTGACAAGTAGCGAGGCTAGAGTTATTTAGGTCAAGGTTATGGCAATACAACTACAGACATATACATATATATGTATGTTTAATAAGGTTCTTGAGGTTCAGTCAATAAATACAAACAACTATTTTGGCGACTTTTCGAGACTATATTGTTCTTACAATCATGCCTTAGAGTGAAAAAACAGGTTACAATAAAATTATATAAGTTATACAAGATATTTAAAAACATAAAGTTAGCTACAATATAAACAGAGAAGTATATTTTTGGGGAATGCAGTCATAGATACACAGCAATTAAAAAATAAGTTTTTTAATTTGTAATGCCGACGTTTCAACTTGCATTGCAAACCTTCATCAGGGCGAGAAGAAGAAAACAAACAAATATAATAAATATATAAGAGTAAAGAGAATGACATAAAGGCAATATCTAAAGGCCATGAAGGCAAAACATAAAGACTATTGAAATAAGATTAAAATTAAAATGATGTTATTGTCTATATTCTAATATATTTATTCTTTTCATACCTTTGTTTTTTATACTCTTTACATTTTAGTCATACCTTTTTGTTTGTTTTCTTCTTCTAGCCGATGGCATTACAAATTAAAAAACTTATTTTTTAATTGCTGTGTATCTATTATGACTGCATACACCAACAATCTACTTCTCTAAGTACTTAACAGTCAACTATACCTTACCAATAACAATATAAATATATAAAATCATGTATTGAATAATTAACTCCATATAATTACAAAATATAGAGGAGTAGGAAACTAGTTACAATGTTACTGGTGGATATGCTTTTAGTATATACTACTAAATTATAACAGTTCTAGTACACAACTGACCTGGCGAAACGTCGTCAAAATAGTTGTTCTTATTTATTGACTCAACCTTAAGAACCTTATCAAACATCTTATAATAATAATAACAGTAAGAGACAAGAAATTATAAATAAATCCTTAGAAATTATAATAAATCCTTATATAGAATAGAATAGAATAGAAAGAAAACTTTATTCTGGGACAAAGTCCCTTAAGAATAACATTAAATAATACAAAGTAAGATCATAACTGGCCGAGAGGCTGTTAAAAATAAAATAACATAGGTAAATTTAAATACAAATATGTATGAAAAAAAAATACAGAGAAAAACTAGAAAAAAAAAAAAACTATTAATAAAAAGAGAGTGAAAAAATAAATATACAAAATAGAGGTTAATATTGTAAACAAAATTGCAGAAGAAGAAACAAACAAACAGAAACTTAAAGAAAAATAAAAGATAGAAAATCAAAAATTATCATTACAAGAAATCAAAACATTATCATAGTCCAACTATAATTTTTGCTAATGTTTCATGTCTGAAGGTCTTAGTAATTAAATTAGACGATTACATAAATAGTACATACATCCTTATAATTGGAGAGCGTCGGGTTGGAGGGAAAGAAGATGGTAAAAGAGTAGTCTTTTGAATGTTCCAAGGGAAGAAGCATTGCGGATACAGGGGGTGGGGGAATTCCAAAGAGTAGAGGATCGGACAAGGAAGGAACGTTGGAATGCAGTACTTCTGTGGGATGGAGTATAGAGATCGGAAAGACGAGATCTTGTATGCAGTGATTTGATAGCAGACTTGAATTTCAGGTTACTGTAAATAAAGGGAGGGTGACGGGTGTCGATAACTTGGAATAGATAGGTGCCTAGGAAGTATTTTCTGCGGAAGGAGGGGAACAGCCAATTTAACTCAGTGTAGAGATGCGAAACATGGGAACGTCTCGAAGTTCCGAAGACAAACCTAATGAAGCAATTCATGATGCGTTTTAATCTATCTTCAAGAACCATCGAGAGCCCACAATATATCACGCAACCATTGTCAAATTGGGAGAAGATAAGGGGGATACTAGAAGTTTGCGTGTGGGTAGGGGAAGGAGGTGACGGGAGCGGTGAAATAGTTTTAGGATACCGATTGACCTTCGGGAGATTTGTGCAATATGGGATTTCCAGGAGAGGGTTTGATCAATGGTTAGACCTAAATTTTTAACAGAGGAATGGAAAGTTATTGGATGACCATTAAGGAATAATGTGGGAAAGTTGGCATTTGAATGAAGAAGGGAATGTGATCCTATGGCAATTGCTTGAGTTTTAGCTGCGTTTAACGTTAATTTGTTCAGATTTGCCCAGGCACAGATTTCGTCTAGGTCTTCCTGAATTTTGGCAAACGCAGCTAACATTTCGGATGGAGGAAAGGAGAAGTAAATTTGGAAGTCATCGGCATAAAGATGGTGGGAACAATAGTGAATTGAATGGGGAAGATCATTGATGTAGGAATTAAACATTAGAGGGGAAATGCTCGAACCTTGAGCTACTCCTGACTGTAGAGTAAGGAAAGAGGATAGGTCCTGGTTAGGAGTGCTTGGGTGCGGTGGATATATATGTATATGTCTGTAGATGTTTGATTGGAGCATCAATAAAAACTGTATCGCTAGATCATTTTCTTTTCTAGAGTGGTTTTACTTTATAAGTAATCCATAAATTATAAGTTAAACTATTTTATTAAGTGTGTATAACAATCTGCCAATTTGTATTCTGATTGAAAACCCGATATACACACTCCAATACTATGAATACGTTTAGTATTCAATATCAAACCTTGGGACAAAGAGATACTCGTACAACGGTAATTCTAATTGGATGATTTCAAAATATACATATTGTTCAAATATTTATTTGTTTATATTGTAGAAATGTCTATAAGATTAATAATAAATAAACGGAATTTAATATCCCATGTTTTTTGTTGAATTTATATTGATTTATTACGGAAATTTTGCTCAAAAATATTTTTTAGTTTGTAAAGTAGGTAGGTCCTACTACTTTGATCACCAGGCAGCCAAATGTTTAGCTATATAATTATATATTACGAATTAATGATATATAGATTGAATGAAGGTTTTCAAACAATAAAAAAGTAAATAAAATGATATTATTATTACAGTCTGTCCAACTTAAAGGCGATAAGTAACAGGAAAGTAAAAAAACCAATTCATACATTTGCAATAACAATAAATATATAATATCTAACTATAAAAGATATAATATACAATAAAATAAATATAATTAAAAATAAAGAAAACTGAGATACAATCTAAGCGCTGCATTTTTTAAACTAAAACAACCGACATTTCTGGTATACTTATTTATACCAAAATTTATCGGTAAAAAAAAACAAAACAAATAATAACAAGAGAGGAGTCGATATTTAAAATACACTTTTGGTATATTTTTTAATAAAAGTAGAAAAGTCAAAAAAAAAGTAATAAATGTTGTTTCCAAGTACTAAAAAGTCTGAAAAGGTTCATTTCACTCGTCATTGTAGTTCTACTGTTATAGTTGAGTATACTTCACTAGTATGAAGATCACTAAATTCTATATTTTTCTCATCTGTTTGTAGTATTATTTTACACTTGTAAGCAAAGATGAATATTAAAAGATATTATGAAAAAATTATTTTATAAATTTATTGAATCCAAATGACGGAATCCATTACTAGAATATTAGAATATTTATATATAATTTAATTCTTTAGTAGAGGAGTGTATAAGTTATTTTTAGTTACTCCTCCTTTCAGCATAACTCCTCAAAACTTTCATTTAGTATCACTCAACAAATTACATGTTTCGGAACATTATCCCATCCTCAGACTATTCTTTTTAACACACCAGGTAAACAAATATAACTAAAATTGCCTAAAAAATTATGCATATCAGAAGAAAAAAAAAATACTATAGGAATAAGTAATCAGAAAACTGGCTAAAGAAATTGAAAATAGGTGGTATAAAATAGGAATAAACGATACTTAAGCGAAGGGAAAAATAGAATGGTACGTGTGGTTGGAGGGGAGAGGGATTGGAACGGCTCGTTCCTGAACGGCGGGGTGCATCTCGTTAGTGGCAAAAGGAAACCTCTGCTACTTTTTTTATCTTATCATTTTATATATAAAAACATCAGCTCTAAGAATTCTTTTCATTAGATACTGAAAATAATTTTTAATTTACTATAAATAAATAAATATTTTATTTTAATAATAATGTGTACTCGTCGTTACAGACTACTTCAACATTTACTAGACAAACGATCAAAGCTCCCATTTCATTACAAAAGACTCATTTACATGACTGTGATTAGACCTATTTGGACGTACGGAGTTGAGCTTTTGGGGCTCTACTAAACCATCCAATTCATACCGTATCCAATCCTTACAATCCAAAATCCTTCGAAAAATCCTAAATACCCCTTACTTTATCACCAATAAACTTATCCATAAAGATCTTAATCTTCCATATGCTGAGTTAGCCTAAACCAGATACCTATCCTTTCATAGTAAGCTCTATAACCACTCCAATCCTATTCACCCAACTTGCTTCCCTCTCCATCCCTGATAATCCTCCGAGGCTTCTGAAAAGAAGATGGCCTAGAGATCTTCTAGTGTAGAATTTTTATTGAAGAGCTGCTGATGAGTAGTTATTTTCAAGTTTTGACATGTTATAATCGTTATCAGCTCATTTACCTAATGTATATATTTCGTACATTTATAAATTTCAATAAATTGATATATAGAAAAAAAATAGTAATGTATTTAACCCTACAAGGCCCACGGTACCATATGCGGAACAGCCATTTCTATCGTTCCTACAGCTATAAAAATATTAACAGCGACATCTCCTGACATTTCGATAGTAGCGTCGTATATTTAGAAACTTTAACGAAGTTCAAATTTGGCAGATTATCGATAATAAAAGTTCGGTCATCTTTTATTGAAAATGGTCTTTTGGAGCCTTATTTTACTGGAATATAAACTAATTAAGTTGAAGTACAATGATGCAATAGTACATTTTAATTTTTATTAGGAAATTTTTTCCCCCAATATACAGATTATTTTATATTTCATTACACATTCATAGAGGTTTTCAATTCCATATGAAGTGATAAAATAACAACCAGAGAAATACCAGCGCCCTCCGCTGGGCACACTGTTCAGAAACAATTGCGATTCTTTGAATAATAATAACTTTGTGACCTGACTGGTCATTAAACATCAATGTTAAACATTTTTAAAAAAGTGTCCTTTTAAGGTCCGCCATCTTAAAACCGTTAAATATTTTAAAACAGTATCCTGGAGGACAACAATGGCGGAAGTTATCCTTCGGATAACTTAAAAAACCGTTAAAACAGCAATCCTTAAGGACGAAAAAGCTAATTCTAATTGTGGATGGAGAGAGTGGCCAAGAGTGTCCTTCGGCCTCGAAAAATCGTCAGATCCTGGCAGATCTGTAAAACAGTGTCCACTTTTAACTACCTTAAATACCTCTTTTAACTTAAAACTTGTATTTTAAAGTCCTTTATGTAATGTAGGGCATATATTTTTTTTAATTAATTAAAAAATCAGTTTTTAAAATATCTTGATCAGAATATTATAATCACTTCTTATACGCTCACAGTAGTAATATAAAAAAAAAAAAAAAATTCCTCTGCCAAGTTTAAACTTCGTTAAAACACAGTATTTTTGTCCAACTCAAAACTATTTACCTGCTTTTTTTTTTTTTTTAGATTTTTAATTCAAACGTACGATAAACAAAATGTTTTTATTCAAATTTCACACTATGCCCAGTAAACAATTACCGACATCTATATACAATGATTTGTATTATAAAGTTTCTAAATATACGACGCTACTATCGAAATGTCAGGAGATGTCGCTGTTAATATTTTTATAGCTGTAGGAACGATAAAAATGGTTGTCCCGCATATGGTACTGTGGGCCTTGTAGGGTTAAATACATTATTATTTTTTTATCCTGGGAGGGATAGAGCTTCTTTTGCTGCTTTATCAGCCATATCGTTACCTCTTATTCCGATATGACTAGGCGACCAAAGGAAGTACACCGATTTCCTGCCTTCATAAAGCTTCTTGACCGGATCTAGAATGCAATGTATTCCTAAGTTATCTGAATACATACCTTGAGTGAATTTTTAATTTTTTAATTTAGGTAAATGAGCTGATAACGATTACACTAACATGTCAAAACTTAAAAATAATTACTCATGAGTAGCACTTCAATAAAAATCTTACACTAGAAGATCTCTAGGCCATCTTCTTTTCAGACACCTCGGAGGATTATCAGGAATGGAGTGGGAAATAAGTTGAGAAAACATCATTACATTGTCTCTATATATTAATTGTAGCTGTAATTAGTACTAACAAAATGAAAAAATCTACTCCGAAATCGGACGATTATTCACGAAGATATTGTCTTGGGAAAAGTGTAGAAATTGCGGTCAGTCCCACTTTTCCGCGAAAACATGTTTGTCGAATTATTCTTTTCTATGATGTTAAAAGTATGGTTGACTGGATGATGAATGGAGAAGAAGATAGTCAGGGATGCAGTCAAAGTAACACCACGTCAAAGAAGAATCCTTTAATACGTGCCAACGTTTCGACCGTTGCACGTGGCATATTAAAGGATTCTTCTTTGACGTCGTGTTACTTTGACTGCATCCCTGACTATCTTCTTCTCTATTTTTTTCTATAACTCCGAAACTATTTGTCCGTTTCAAAATTACTTTTTATCCTCTTAAATCTGATTAAATTTACTATTAGAATATTATATATATAGTTTTAATAATTTCCGTTAAAATACAAATGCCAGAACGCTAAAAAGCCCGTACTGTTGTGAAATCCATGTTTTGTTGTTTTTTTTGCACATTTTTCACTTTAACTCTGAAACATTTCGTATGACTAAAAATTTCATTTTTTTCTTTTTAATCTAAAAGCTGGCCAAATTTACTATTAGACTCTAAATATAAAGTTTTAATTGGGTCTCTTAAAATATACATTCCATAACGCTAAAGATCTCGTACTTTTATGTAATCCACGTTTGTTTGTTTTTTGGCAAATTTTTCTTTAGGATTGATAAATTCATTGCCATTTCTATTGGGATTATTTTATTAGAGTACTAGTTTTAAATGCTAAACATTTATCTTCAGTTCTGAGGAGATAGTTATTTAGATCTCCTCAGAACTGAAGATGAATGTTTAGCATTCGAAACTAGTATTCTAATAAAATAATCACAATAGAAGTGGCAATTAATTCTTCAATCCTAATTATATTGATCCTTCTATACCATCATGGTGTACCTTAAGTGACATTTTTCTTTAACTACGAAATTATTTGTCCGGTTCCAAATTTCATTTTTTCAGCTCAAAGCTGGTTAAATTTTCTATTAATTAAAATAAAAGTTCAATTTCTTTTTCCGGCAAACCCTTATTTTACTGGACTAATACAATTTTAATCCTTTTTCATTTTCAACAATTTCTTGAAACAATGCTTCATTTTTTAACTCTCCCCAAAGTTAAACTTCGTTTTTCAAATATTTTACTAACTAAAAAATGTATTTTAAAATGTTTATTTCGTTTATAAACTTTTTCTTAAGAAGGAATTACTCACAGTGAACAATATAATACTTGTACGATATAATAAATCGGGAAAAACGGTTGAAAGAGGAATTAGACCCTTCTTTACCAATTTTCCATTAAATTGTTGACATATCCTTCGGGAAAAAGGAAGAAAAACTGTGGGAGAGAAAGGAGGGAAACTGTGGGGTGGTTTTCAATTTCCTATGAAAGGGATGTGGAGAGAGCTGGAGAGGTATATCGTACACTCGGTGGATTCCTTAGGCACAACCTATCTGTCCCTCTTCTCAAGGCATCTATAGCGGATTATTCTCCTTTGTGGTTTTGTTATCTTCTGTATACGTTTTAGGATAGCCATTTGAGATGAAGATCGTTAAAAATATCACTTATCTTGGATTTAAAGAATGCGACAAACACAATACAATTTTTAATATTGAATGTTTTAACAAACATTTTTTTTTTCAATACATATATATTATTAAGTTATTTTTTTTTTTTAACGTATATATATATATATATATATATATATATATATATGGAAATATTTCTTGACTGTTAGTATTAGATGTTTAATAAGGTTCAGTAAATAAAATAACTTATTTTGGCGACGTTTTGAGGCTATATTGTTCTCATAATCATGTAAATGAATAGATAAAAATTTCGGCCCCATTAACAGATTTTTATTTAGCAGTAAAAGAAGATTGTCATAACACATATTCAATATTCACTATCTCCTACAGGGCAGTATTAAAAATTCGTATTTCTTAGTGTCTCACGCAAGGTGTTTTCAAACATCACTTTAAATAAACAGGAAATAAAAACACTGTAGATTACGGTCGAATCACGGTTTGTGTATGAGATATTCGCACCGGAATTTCGGAATCGGCCGCATGCCAAAACTGTATATGATGATTAATCCAAAGCAAAATGAAAATTATTATTCCTTTAAATAGAGACTCGATGAGTAATCAAAACAAAACTGAACGATCAATTAGTAATACTGTCCAGATCTGAATATTCGTATACATAATAGAAAAATAATTTTATTCTTAAGAATAACAACATAGTACAGAAAGAAAGAAAATTAGTTATATCTGGTCAACGACATAATGAATAAATAAAATGAAAAAAAATATAATAAAGAAAAAATAATAATATAACAATGATAATGCATACATAGATACTAATTAAATGTATAAAGAGGAAAATAAGAAAACATTCTACAAATAACCATTGGATTCAGGGAATTAAGAAAGACATGTCTGAGATCGGTATAGCAGACAACACAATACAAGACAGAACAGCTTTCAGAAGAATATTAATAAAATATAAGGGTTTACAAAAGAAGGAAAAGAGAGAAAGAATTAGCATTTGGACAGAAGATAGAAGGAGACAGCAAAGTGAACGGATGAAGAACTATTGGAAATCAAGAAAAGAAGTACGAAATGATTGCTATATGGTTATTTCACGGTGATCCTAGGCGGCCGAAATCGAAAAAAATAAATAGATTCTATTTATACAATACTTATTATATACAATAGAAGGACCTAAATATTATATTCAGAGTAAGGAAAAATTATATTGATTAGTATCTGATTGGTGTAAATAGTTATTGGAAGTCTTTCAGAGAGAGCTTGATATCATTTAATTGAGAAAGTAGAGTGTTACATCTTGGATAAGAATGAGGTAATGGAAATAGAAGAATTTCGCTTATATGTATTCGGCAAACACCTCTCTATCCCATTAAACGGATTACAGATCATGATGAGACTTTAAAAATATATTTTTTAATATCAAGTATATTTTTTTTAATACTATCAAGTAGTAGTTGAACGTAAGAAATAACTGGGAAATATAAAAAAAAAACTGGCTTTTCGGACTTCTGTTGACATTTCAAGTACTATGGAACGTCGAGTTTTTTTTGTAAGACTGCTCAGTCACTTGAAATTATCTTTAGGACCTTTGATCGAAAGTTTAAATCATCGAGAATCGACAGTAAACATGATTCGTATTGAGATAAAGCCTTGAGGTAGTTGATTAACAGGATATGAGCGAGGGGGAGGAGCTATTGAATGATGTATAGCCTTCGATAGAGCTCGCTAACTTGAGCTAACTTCCAACTAACCCCCCCCCCCCCCCCCCCCCCCCGGCCTTAGATTTAACTTGGCAAGGGCTTTTAGTAGTTCCTCAACCGGCTCTAAATTTGTAAGAGTGTCCCTAAGGGTCGCTCGCTCTCGTCCTATTACTCTAAAAGCGTTCCAATCACCTGATAAGTAAATTGAATAGACTTTAAAAAAAAAAGAAAAAACGTTTCAAAGCCCATAAAACTTGTAGTTTTATTACCTGACAGGGCCTGTTCAAGTGAAGTTTATTTTACGGTAAAACGGATATTGAAGAGAAGAGGACAATTTAAAATGTTTATGTAAAACATATAAAATATTTTATGGCAAAGAGATGCAAATATTGGCTTGACTAGAGAGAGGGTTTATGATCAAATTATTGGAGCGTAAAGTATTATATTTATCTTAACCTAGGACTAAGTTCAAATCCTTCAAATCAACACAAGCACCACTACTACATATAACTTACTATACACACATGACATTCCTCAAAGTTCCGACACTCTTACAGCCATATACGCAGACGTCACAGCTATAGTTGCTAGACAACAAAATCCGACACAGGCGTCACAAACGAAAAATGGCTTGTCCTTTTATATGAGGCGTTTGCTATCAAAACCAGCTCATTCTATTTTTGGTAATTTTACAGGAGAGACAAAAAACTTCTCACGTCCACAGTTCTAAAGCTATTTTTTTTTTTTTTTAAATTTTCAATTATAGGTATAACCGTCTAGAATTTGATTAGTTTTTCATTTTCATTCCAGGTGCATTACCTTGGGCGTAATTACACTAATTAGGTTGGATTTTGATGCAAAAACACGATTTTTCATGGGTTTTTTTTCTGTTTTGTGTTTAATTAAGTCATGTGAGATTGGTTTTTTCCAGTTTACCAGTTAATATTTGTGTATTTACGAGTTTTAAATAAATGACATTACTTTAAATAAATGAGTTTACTTGGCCGCTCTGTCTCTTCTTCCGGGAAGATATCAATTGGTAAGAAGTTAAAAGAATAATCAAAACAATCTTTAAGTCCCGGGAAGGTTATCTGCAAGGTGGATGCGAGCATTCCTGGTGAGAGATGGCGAAAGTTTGGAAATAGCTGGATTTGATACAGAAGGCAAACCTTTTCATCTAATTTGGGTTAGAATGAGCTGGGCTTGAGCTGTATCCCTTCGCCAGGTTATGAAGGACCCTCTAAACTTTCAAAACATGCAAAAAAGTGGATTTCAGAAAAATATGGAATGAGCTGGTTTTGACAACAAACGCCTCATATTATAGTATAGATATAAATGGTAAAACCTATGTTTTCCTATTTTTTTTTTTTTTTTTAATTAGAAAAGAGAAAGCTCTAACAGGCAGAGATACCAAAGTTACCCAATGTCCAATCCGAGATCCGACATCCTAACTAGGTAAATATTTGTCTAAGGTATTCATTCGTTTAAAGAGGACCGTCAAAGTTGACAGGAAGCGCAGTAGAGAATTAGCTGTCTTGTCCAGGGCGAAAGAATAATAGAACTGACTGGAGTAGATCAGCCTGGAGCCGTCGTGTTCCTGTCCAGGGGGTCAGAGGGGGGGGGGGGTGTTTGAAGAGGATGATTAGGGCTACCTGGGAACTGGAGTATGGGTTGGCTACTGCTAGGAAATGAAGACGGTTGCAGGATCTGAACATCAAGTAAGGATTTTACGAAAGATAAACTGGAGGTAATTCATAATATTTTCTATACATATAAAAATAGAGTAAGTTATTGCATGAAAATGTAATTAATAAAAATAATATTATGAGAATTATAACAAGCCAAGATTTTGGATTGTAACGATTGAATACGAGATGAATTAGATGGCTTAGTAAAGCCCCAAAGCTCAACTCCGTACAACCAAATCGGTCTAATTACAGTCATGTACTAAGTCTTTAGTAATTGTAGTAAAAAAAAAAAGACTGTTGTTTTTTGAACATTTAATTATTATGTGTGAAAATAGGCTGTCAAAACAAATAATCAAGTATCTCTGAAAAAAAAAAAACCAACAACCTGGATCTGAGAAATTAAAAAAGATTTTGAAATACTCAACATAAAAACATTTAAAGATTTCTCGAAGAGAAGAGAATTGAATTCAATAAATACATTGAGATCAAGGTTTTTTTATTTTTAAATTTTAGCTTCCGATTTTTATTTACATAAATGTATTAACCATTCAGAGAAATACGTTGAGCCTAATGGGGTACGGGTATACAGGGCCACCGGTGATATTTATGTTAAATATGCAGAACGTATGCAGATTTTATGGCAAGAACTCCAGAGCAGCAAAATTCTTTCATTTCCATCTTTATAACCGGCGTCTGTCCCAGTCGGTACTAAATTCTGGCCGCTCAGGTGTTGCGGATTCGTCGTTATAAAAAAATCAGGGCGCAGGAACGGTCCTTCTCTTTGCAGTACTTAGACTTATTCAAAACACAGAATATATGTGTATATATATATATATTTCCTTGACTATTACTATTAGATGTTTAAGGTTCTTGAGGTTCAGTCAACAAAATAACAACTTATTTTAGTGACGTTTTGAGACATATTGTTCTCATAATCATGGCAGAAAAAACAGTTACTATAAAATATATAAGTAATCAAGCCTATTAAAAAAATAAAACTTGCAGCAATATAAATTCATAGAAATGTTTTAGAATACATAACTACGTGTAATAGAAAATATGGAGGAGAATGAAACTAATTACAAAGTTACTGGTGGTTATTGGTTACCTACTACCAAACCAGAACAACTCTTAACAACTGAACTGAGGAAAAAAAGGTAAGAGATGAGAGTTAATGTGGGTATATCCAAACATCGTGGTATTCCCAGATACTAGTAGATGGAATTTCCGTTTGCTGTTTAATATTTAAATGGATAAATTCAATGATATTCCACTAATCCCTGTCGAACAGATCCGCTACCTAGGACTCCACCTGGACAAACGTCTTACTTGGAATCCACATACAAGACTAAAGCAACAAGAAACTGCTCGTCGTTACAGACTACTTCAACTAGACAAACGATCAAACCTCCCAATTCATTACAAAAGACTTATTTACATGACTGTTATTAGACCTAGTTGGACGTAAGGAGTTGAGCTTTGGGGCTCTCCTAAACCATCCAATTCATCCCGTATTCAATCCTTACAATCCAAAATCCATCGAAAAATCCTCAATGCTCCTAACTTTGTCACCAATAAGCTTATCCATAAAGACCTTAATGTTCCATATGTTGCTGAGTTAGCCCAAACCAGATACTTATCCTTTCATAGTAAACTCCATAACCACTCAAATCCATTAGTTTGCTTCCCACTCCATTCCCGATAATCCTCCGAGGCGTCTGAAACGAAGATGGCCTAGAGATCTTCTAGTGTAGAATTTTATTGAAGTACTACTACTGAATAGTTTTTTAAGTCGTTATATGCCATTGTAATCGCTATCAGCTTATTTACTTGATGTACGTATTTGTATAGTTGTAAGTTTCTATAAATTGATATATATAAAAAAAAATGGATAAATGTTTTTTTCTTTTTTTTTTATGATCTAAACTTTTTGATATCTATTTATTTTTAATTTTATACTTAAACTATTATATAAAAGGACAAGCCATTTTTCGTTCGTGATCAATAACCGCGAAAACTACTGAATCTGTGCCACCATCTAGATGTTGGTACAATCTGTACCAGATTTTTTTCAATATCATCTGCATAGTCGAAGGAAGGTTTAGCAATAATGAAATGAACAGATTCTCAATTAAATTTCCATAGAAAAACGATAAATATATGCGCGGTGAAGTTTGATAATCTACCGACAGGTGGCGAGCACAGTTCGAGATAGGTTACAAAGATACAGTGCTATATAGAGCCAGAGAATTACTATAAAATATAATTATTTTCAATAGAATTGCTTTAAAAAAACTATAAATATGTGGTGCGACATGTGGATCCCAGTTCAGTATAAAAATCGACCGATATGAGGCTAGCGCTATTCTGCAACAACTATTGAATCCAAATGAATCTAGTTTTAATTACAACATCTTCGTAATTCTATGAAGGTTTACATTAATAGCAAGCAGAAAATATAACTGTAAATGAAGAAGTAGGTAAGATAGTATGTTCAAGGATATATTTTTTTTTTTATATACATTTATTGAAATTTATATTATGAAACTGTAAAAAATATATACATCAAGTAAATGTTTTGACAACGATTATAACATGTTAAAACTTGAAAATAACTACTCATCAGTAGAACTTTATTAAAAATTCTACATTAGAAAGACTCTTGGCCATCTTCGTTTCAGACGCCTCGGAGGATTATCAGGAATGGAGTGGGAAGCAAGTTGAGAAACTAACGGATTTGAGTGATTATGCAGCTTACTATGAAAGGTAGGTATCTAGTGTGGGCTAACTCAGCAACATATGGAACATTAAGGTCTTTATGGATAAGTTTATAGGTGACAAAGTTAGGAGCATTGAGGATTTTTCGAAGGATTTTGGATTGTAATGATTGAATACGAGGTGAATTGGGTGGTTTAGTGGAGCCCAAAGCTCAACTCCCTATGTCCAAATAGGTCTAATCACAGTCATATATATGAGTCTTTTGTAATTAATTAGGAGCTTTGAACGTTTGTCTAGTAAATGTTGAAGTAGTCTGTAACGACGGGCAGTTTCTTGTCGTTTTAGTCTGGATTTTATTTTTGAAATTTATTTAGATGTTTCAGGTTTATTAAATAAACCGTACTATTGTTTGTACGAAAGAGCTTTGATTTCACCTAGAAAATATATATATATATATATAATATATATATATATATATATATATATATATATATATATATACCTAAAACCTCAATCAGTTAAAATTATCTGACATAATTTTTTTTTTTTTTTTTTTTTTTTTTCTAAATCAACAACTTTATAATATATTTTATTGAAATAAGTGTACAATCTGCCTCAGTAAAGGGCAATAGGTACAGAGATAAATGTAGTCATTCATACCGTATTTACAAATGCACACAAACACACAACTAATAATAATAAAAAATAAAATAAACTAAATAAATATCTTCATAAAATAAAACTAATAATTATTTACAATAATCAATAATAAAACAAAATTGAATTAAAATTAAAATACACAAATTATTATTCATTCACACCTTATATACAATACAAACACACTCAGCCCAGGGAACCCCGAATCGAACCTATTCCCCACTTATTGGGAGTCAAGGCTAGACGCGTAGAGATCCCAGCGCTGCTCTCTCGGCTGCATCACTGGTAATATCCATCGGAGGCTGAGTGGGAGCGCTATGGCCACAGATACTCAGGACTTGAGTAAAGAAACTGGTCATTACCAGAACTCCAACATAACTTTATACATTACAAAAGGTCTCGGGGCCATTGCCGTTTTAACCTTCTCGGAGAGTTATAAGAATGGTTATGACTGGATAGGGATTGAGCCAGAGGATTGGGATGATTGAATAGATTTTGATGAAATTTCGAGAATTTTGAAGGAATGAGATCAAGGACAAAAGGTATTTTCAGGTCATTATGTAGGGTTTTATTGGTAACATAATAAGGTGCATTGACTATTGTTCGGAGGACTTTGGATTGGAAGGATTGAATACGTTTAATATTGAATTGTCTTGCTGTTCCCCATAGTTCAAGTCCGTAGGTCCAAATAGGTTTTAATAATGTTTTATATATGAGGAATTTGTTATCAACTGTGAGATGAGAATTCCTGCCTAGTAGTCTGTAAAGCTGGCTGAATCTCCTGTTTAGTTCTTGTCTTTTTAGTCTAGTGTCAGGGTTCCAAGTCAGTCTTTTGTCAAGATGAAAGCCAAGGTAGCGTACTGAGTCGGATATAGGAATAGGGATATTATTAAAGCGGATGGGAGGACAGGATTTGCGGCGAAGGGTAAAAGTTATATGATTGCATTTGGCTTCATTAACTTCTATTCTCCACTTGTTGCACCAAGCTTCAATCTGTAAAAGATGTGTTTGGAGGTTGAGAGAAGCAAGTTAAGGATCTGGGTGGGATGATAGGATAGCAGTATCATCTGCAAATGTGGCTAAAAAGGTATTAGGGTTTGTTGGTATATCTGCAGTGAAGAGATTATAAAGGACAGGACCTAGGACACTACCTTGTGGCACACCGGCATCAATAGGATAACAGTTGGAGAACTCTGAGCCACAGCGGACTCGAAAGGAGTGATTTGAGAGATAGGATCGTAAGACTAGGTATAGGGATTGGGGTAAGTGCGTTTTAAGCTTGAAGAGCAAGCCCAGGTGCCACACCCGGTCGAAATCTTACATAAATTAAGAAATTAACTTATGAGAGCGGGCGAAGTCGCGACGGGGAATGCTAGTTACATATAAATGTTTATTATATATCTTAATATATTAAATTTGAATAACATGTGTTGAGATTTAGAGTGATTGTTTGTTGATTGCTTATTTTTTAATTTTTTTCTATGGTTATCGTTTCTCTAATATTTTGCTTAAAAGTATTTTGTTCATGATGAAGAATATAATCTTAGGACAAAAACTTAAAGAGAAACTAACTACTGCTAGAACTAAAATGACAGCTCTGTATCAGACGAAGCCGAGACCCCTCCCCTAAGTCTTTAATATTGAACGAATCATTTAAGAAGGATATACCTTACGAGAGAACAGCTGTAAATATTATTACAAGGGCATATAATATCTTCCTAATCAGCTGATCGCAGCCATCGATCATGAAGACCAGATGTGATCACCACTTCCTTGTAATGGACAAATATCAAGCCACTCGGCTAATGGTAGCTCGGCAACTAATTCACTTAGGCGATTGCTGCAGTGTACTCCTCTCTCTCTCGGATCAACTTCTATTTACTTCGGAGGGCAACTTAACCACGGTCTATACTGCCCTAGGAATTACCCAGTATCGAATCTGAATAGCATGAGATTCAGAGCAAGTATGTCAGACCATATAAGGGAAAACTACGGTGTTCTAAAACTAAGGATAACTATGAAAATATCTTAAAGTTTAGAAAAAATGACAGTTATATTTGTTTTTGCGCTTTAAATTGTAATTCCTTTCTTATTTAAATTCGGGAGCCTTAAAGAGTTTTTATAATCTTTGAAAAAATAGAAAATGTGAAGGGTTTTTAAAAAAAATTAATGAATGGTAAGTACAAGTACATATCAGAAGGTGGTTACATCAACTCAGAGCTCTATTGGGAACAAACGAAACGAAACGAAGCAAAACGAAAATAAATGAAAAACTATATATAATATATAATATATATTATAAAGGCTAATAATTATATTGAAAAAATAAATTTAGGATCGGACAAATAGTTTCGGAGAAATATTGAAAAGTGTCCCAAAAAACTTGGATTTCACAACAATAAGGGATTTCTAGCGTGCTAGCATGTGTATTTTAAGGAACCTGATTATATAAATTCCACTTGTAAATTTAACCAGCATTAAGATGAAAAATGTAATGTTGAGTCGCACTAACAGTTTCGGAGTTATAGCCAAAAGAGTACGACAAACGTGTTTTCGCGGAGAAGTGTGACTGACCGCAAGTTAGCCAATTTCTACAAAAGACCCTAACTTCGCGTAAAATGGTCCGATTTCGTAGGTACTGGTTCCAGATCTAGTTAATATTTAAACACTTTCTTCGAAAAACGCTTTGTTGTTATAGGTAAAAACCCTCTAAATTTGGATTAACTGATTTATAGTGGACATGACAATGTGAACAACGAATGTACTCATAGTCAGAGGTTGTGTTTACACTAGGATGTTCCGACGTATAATGGTTGCGTGGTTACGAACTGATGCGTCCAAGAGAAACAGCTACCTGCCATTGCGAATAAATACCCAAACATTCCTCCTAAATACTTTTTCATCATTATTTTAGTAATGGCACGCCAATGTTAAATGCCACGGGGACAAGAATAAAATAACTCGGGGATTGGTTTCTTGGGTATTATAATCCTGAAAGATACATTTCCACTTTCTTCCACCATTATATTTTTACCATAATATTACTACCCATTAGTTGAGTTAGTTTCGCCCTATCAAGTAATAAGTATTAACATAATTGTAAATCCAAGTAATAGGGACAAGCCACGACAATGTTAAACGACGTAGAATAACCTAAAAATGTAACCTTAAAAAGATAAAATTCCAAATAATTTCAGTTGTTGTCATAAATTCATATAGCATGAATCGATTTGGAAACAATATTTTTAACGAAGTTGACTTCATTGAATTTTAATGGGCGGAGGACTCAAATTTTCCTGTAGTGTGAGAATCAGCCATAAAATCTAAGTTACTTATAATTTCATTGTAAATTTTTAAGTATCAATAAATAAATAAAAGATAAAAAGAAAAAAAAAAAGTTTTTAGATATACTATATTAATGTAAATGAATGAAAACTATAGTGAATTCAACAAATACTTGGGAGTGTAAATAGTATATGGCGTACAGAAATACCATTCTTCTGATATTTAAACTATTAGGTTGATGCAAAAATAATGCAGGTTTTTGGTATTCAGTAAAAACATCGATTGTTTTTCCAATTGCCTTGAGATGGCGTACGATTGTTAACTGATCCACATCGAGTTCTTCCGCTATTTCTCGAGTAGTTTTGGTGGGGTCAGCTTCAACTATTGCCTTTAACTGGTCGTTGTCAATAGCAGAGGGGCGGCCACCACCTTCTTTGTTTGAAAGGTCAAAATTTCCACTACGGAATTTTTGAAACCATCGCTGCACTGTAGATTCATTATTGGTACCTGGCCCCCAAACTTCATTAATATTCCGGGCCGTTTGCGCAGCACTTCGACCGAGTTTGAACTCATACAAGTAAATTTGCCGAAAATCGCTCCTAGACGTCATTTAGTCTGGAGGCACTAAAAAGACTGAATTAAATGTTTAAAAAAAAGGATTATATAGGAAAGTAAGCGAGATGAATAGGCTTCAAAATGATGTGTTTAACTTAGCATTGTGGATTAGTTTTGTTTTAACAATTGGAATTAATAATGAAACGGAAATAAAATCCTACATTATTTTTCCATCAACCTAATACTTAGCATTTTATTTAAGGTTTCTGAACTACTCAGTTGTAATATAACTCATACAGAGGAAACTATTTAATATGCAATGTGATTAGCTAATGATGACGAAACTAATATAGAGATGACCACTTCCTGGCGCCAGGGACCTGACATCCCACTATCGAGTACGGACTGGGAATGGCAATGAACCAGAAAGTTGTCGACACTATAATCGATTCTCAGAAATCGACTCATCGTTGTCGATATAATATATACATAGAAGAGCGAGGCATTGAATACTATATCGATAGTAGAAGGTAGGATTAGCATAGATATTCTTATTGATCTAGTAGGCCGTGTTGGCGGTAGAGTTAAGTTATTCCAAGCACGGGGAAGAGCTTGAGATTGGCTCTGAGTCTACTTTGATATCACGTCCTCGCCAATCATCGCTGCCACAATCAGTATCATCCGGTTATCCGGTTCGCTTGTCTCTTTTCTACTTCATTGCTCTCTCGAGGAATTCAATGATGGACTTAAACAACTGGGAGGGGATGTTATTAGTAAAGCTAAGTAGATTTGCTGATGGAAAACAAGTGTAATAGCAATAAAAAAAAAATAATAATAATGTTTAACTCTACAACTTAAACAAAAAAATGAACACTTATACTTACTTACTAAAACCTATTTGGTCATAAACGACTAACATCAACAAACTACAAATCATCCAGGGAAAAACACAAACGCACCCTGGTACCTAAGCAACATAACTTTACGCATGCTAACAAACGATAATTTGTAATTTCACGAAAAATTACATGGACATCCTAATACACTAATAAACAAAATGGCCACAACATATATTCCCGACAACACACAGAGAAGACTAAAAAGGAGCTGGATGAGAAACTACCTAGACTAAAATATAATAAAAATAAAGACTGGAGGTGCTGGATTCTGCTCTCCCTCGTGCCTTTCACGCCATTTTATTTCTTACAACAGATTCACTGGTTGTCTAATTGTAATTGAATAAAGGTAAAGTAAAAAAAAAAATGTTTAAAATTAAAAAACAATAATAATTTATTTACCAGAAAGACTACCAAGCTTCTGTGGCCCGAGTTCGAGCCCGGCCAAAGGCAGAAAATTTATTTTCAGTCCGTGGATCGACTTCGAGGTTGGCATACCCTCCTGGGGTATACCCAACCTGTATAAACTGGGTACCATTGATTTGGAAAAATACCTGACGTCACTTTATGCTGCTACGGCTAATCGGACGATGCTACGGTGGGAGTCCTAAATTTTGCCTATCCAGGTTTAATTAGGATAGAGATCTTTAACGAGTACCTGACATCGCACAGGCTCGGGACCCCATTTTACGTCCCTCCCGAAGGACGGCATAGCTAAGGATTGTTTACTCCCTTTAAAAAATCCTAAGGTCATCTGCCTTATTTTTGTCATTTACCACTTGTCACTAGGATCTACTGTTTAAGAAATATATTGGTTCGAATGAAAAAAGTAACGTTTTTAATACATTTTTTAAGTGTTGTGTCTTTTTGATTTGCTCTGTTCGTGGTGCACGGATCGAAAATATGATGACAGTTGTATAATTAGAAGCAGAGCATAATAATAGAGATATTCATGATCTGCTGTTTTTCCCATTCAGGGAGGTATTACGGTTTTTTGTTTATTTTGACGTAATTAGAATTAGCCGCAATAAGAAAAAATAATTGTGCTTTAAAGTACATATTATAACTATACTGACAAATAAAAAAAAAAGAAATTGATCACTATTGAAAAAAAAAAATATTAACATAGTGAATAAATAATTAATGAATAAAAACTGTAAAATGCAGTGCTTTCTTTAAGCAAATTCAAACTTATTTACAATATTTTCATTTAGGCTAACGATTCTTAGACCTGCTTAGATATGCTCCTACCAAGAGATCCCAGCGCTTCTCGCTGCATCAATGCAAATTGAACTAGAGGAAAAAATATCTTGTATATAGGAATTTTGGTATGACTATCAATAAACGATTTTTATTTTCTTCTGCATCTAACATTTTGATAAAAATAAATCAGTTTAAATACACTATGAAAAAAAAAGGTCAATATAGATATCCCTTTATTTATTTATTGTAAAAATAAACAGTAAATTAAAAAAAGAGATATCTTTTTAACTAAAATATATATCTCATATAAATGTCAAAGATTGGAGCGATTCCAAGCTCTGAGGGTCTCATATATATTTCATGTTTGCCTCTTCAATATATCTTCTGTCTTTATTTTATGGTTTACTTTATCTACTATATATTTGTCAAATACCACTCACTCATTTAACACGAAATCTCAGAAACTACCGAACGGATTGGAATGAAATTCGACATGTAGCTTCCGCTAGGGCCGTAGGTGCTCGCTAAGAAAGGAATTTTAAAAAATCAGCCTGGGTCGCGGCTAATTCGCGAAAAATGCGATTACAATTTTAATTGGGTGCATAATAAAATATTAATTGTCATATGGTATTTGGAGATAAGCTATGTTAAAAAATAGGTTAGATGTTTAAGCCGCACACTTTGACCACAAATTAAGTTCCTTATAGTTGTAAACAAACAAAAACACGATCGATGTCGAAACCTTATAATATGGTACTTTTTGTGAACTCATGGTGGCTGCAGAGGTGGACCCTCACAAGTTTGAGTTGTTCCGTGACTAAAAGCTATTAAAAGACTTATGTTGAAGAGGAGGTTAAAAGACTTATGTTCTCTGGTGATGACATGTAAGGCCAGTTCGATGTAGGGACAAAAAACTGATTAGAATCAGCGAGTTCTATCAAGTGTATGATTCTCTTCAGTATAGTCTCATGTTCTGCCATGGAGAAGATGGGTAAAGTATTAACATCCTTCAGCGAGGCCCAAACACCAATACACTACTTAAGAAAACTGTGTCTGCAGCTGATTTTTAAGCCTAAATGTTAGTGGAGCGAGGAGGTGAAGAACCTTATTTACTTTAATTTCGTAATCTCCTCAAACAATTTATGCTTGATATGTACGCAAAAATAGAAACAGAAAGACTAAACTTTATTCGAAAAAATCAAAAAAGTTGAGTAGTTGAGACTATATTCACTTAAAGTATGCCATAAGAAAAGCTGATGGTCTGGTATCAGAGCTGGGTAAGATGGTAGTGCTGCCTCGAAGCTTCCTTCACTGGAGGGCTATCAAAATAATATAAAATTAACTTTTGCAAATAGTCAAATTTACTTATTGAAATTATTCTAAGAATGGAATTCTTTAGGTTTATTTAAGTAATAATAATTATCAACGTTAAGCTTAACTTTTACTAATTTAAGTTGTCCTTCATCCTAATGATATTAAACCGTAGCGGAGCAGGGTACTTTCAGCTAGTATACTATAATACTATATTTTATGTTTTACTGTATGTTTTTATAAAGTCTAAAATAAAAGAGAAAAAAATTATTGTTTAAAAAAAACACGCTTTTATAGGAAACCTAACTAAAAGGCTAAGCGTGGTGAACAATTTGTAGCACTCAGACCTTTTTGAGACTCAGAATTTTTTTAGTTAAATGTTCGAAGCTTATTTCCCAGTACTTTTTGTCATCTGTTTGCATTTTAACACAGTTTATCCAAAATCAAAATACAAAAAAAAAATTTTTTTTCAAATATCTCAGAGTTGGAATGGGCAAATTTGTACTTTAAAAATCATATCTTGCGCAAAATGTAATGATATACAACTTTTAATGTATAAAATTTTTTGATTGAATTAGCCATTTCAGCGTTATCGAGTCTTAAACATGACCAAAACTAAGTTTTTGTAAAAGCTGGAAAAATTCTTCGATGTCTGACAATCGATTGTGACTAAACGCCTAAATCAAATTCAGCTTAAGGGGTGTTTTTAGACGCACAATTTAATATACTTTAATTTTAAATTTAAGTTAGATATTTTTTGATCGATTCCAAAATCTGAAAAAAAAGTCCAAAAATTTTGGATTTTTTTTGCCCCCCAAACATTTTCCTCTTATCAAATTAAGTTTCATTTTCTATATTTTATTCTCAGGACCCATCTGGACAATTTAAAAACGAAAAACCTACTACTTCATCTTTTGCAAGGAAAACGATTTTTGTGGCTAATTTCACTAGACTAAGTGAGAACATTTGAACAAAGATGATTATTGAGTTGTCATTGGTCCTTGAAACGTGTGCAAATTATATCTCAGAGTTGGAATGGGCAAATTTGTACTTTAAAAATCCTGCACAAAAAAAAAAAATAAATAAAAATTTCGCACAAAATATTGGGTTGTTTCACATGAAATGTCCGATTTTATAATATTTGAAATAAATAGAGGATTTTGCGAGTCTCTGTTGTTGAAAAAGCTCGATACATGGGTACCTCACGATCTCACTGAGCGACAGCAATTGAAACGTCTTGAGACCTGCGTTTCGTTGCTTGCTAGGCAAAAAACCGACCCTTTCCTTGAAAGAATAATAACTTGCGACGAAAAATGGATTGCTTATGACAATCAGCGTCGGTCAGGGCAGTGGTTAGACATCGACGAAAGCCCAGGACAAATGCCAAAACCAAATTTGCACCCGAAAATTGATGGTTACAGTATGGTGGTCCATGGCTGGAATCATACATTATTCCTTTTTGCCTAGAGGTGAGACCATTACCTCTACAACCTACTGCAATGAAATTGGCCAAATGCACGAAAAATTATTGAAAAAAACAACCTGGATTGGTAAATCGGAAGGGCCCTATACTCCTACACGACAACGCTAGACCCCACGTTTCAAAACTTACCATGCATAAATTGAAAGAGCTGGGGTACGAAGTTCTTCCGCACCCACCATATTCTCCCGACTTGTCTCCAACAAATTATCACCTTTTCAGGAATTTAGACAACTTCTGCAGAGAAAAATTTTTTGCAAATGATGCTGAAATCAAAAGTGCGTTTTCAGATTTTGTTTCACTTCAAAGCTCAGAGTTTTTCAAATCCGGGATAAAAAAAAAGTTGTCACGTTGGGTAAAAATGTGTAGAAAAAGAACGGGTGAAACAATACTTCGAATAAAATTTTTTGATTTAATCAGCCATTTCATAAACATGACCAAAACTAAATGTATTAAACAATACATTCTATAAACAGGAAGAAGGATTACCAATGGGGTCCCCTCTTTCATCCCTTCTGGCAGATCTTTTTATGGATAAATTAGAACGGAAAATCCTTCATTCAAAATTAGCTCAACACATCATATACTGGTATCGGTATGTTGATGACATAATTTGCCTATGGTCTGGGACGACCAGACAAATCAATAGTTTCTTAAACGAAATAAACGAAATCCACCCTTCAATTAAATTCACACTGGAGTTAGAGAACAACAAAACTTTAAATTTTTTAGACATAGAAATCTCCATAAACAATAAACAACACGAATTTAATATATACAGGAAAACCACACACACAGATGTACTTATAGACAACAATGCCAGGAGACCACTAACACACAAACTCGCAGCATTTCATAGCATGATATACCGGCTTTTAAATATACCGCTAAATGAACGAAATTTTAACAAAGAAATACAAACGATTCACACTATAGCTAACAACAACGGATACAGTAAAACCACAATCGATAATATTTTAAGAAAACAAATACATAAAAAAACTATGAATAATATATACAAAACACCCCCAGAGGATAAAGCTACCCCTAAAAAATATATTTTGATACCATACTACGGCCCAATATCCGCTAAAGTCGGGAAAGAATTAAAAAAATTAGGTTTAAACCCTGCATTTAAAATAGATAAGCCATTGTCATCATACTTCCCTTCACCGAAGGACAAAATAGACCCTTTCCAAAAAAGCGGCGTATACGAATTAAAATGTAATGACTGTGAAGCAAAATACACGGGAAAAACCGGACGATCAGTAAATCAAAGAGTAAATGAACATATAAGAGCATACACTAATAAGACCCAAAATTCCAATTTCGCTATCCATCTAAATGAAAATAACCACAAATTTAATAAAGACTCGGGAGTAAAAATATTACATCAAGTAGAAAATAGCCTAAAATTAAATACTTTTGAATCACTAGAAATGAGTCATAAGGGAAACCCCGTTGTAAATCTAAAACTTAACCTACCTACCCCCTTTTACTTCTCACAAATTCAGTGTTTTAATTACCTCGAAGGTGAGTGCCTATGCTTGATTTCTTGTCTTATCTTTTTTAAAAAAACTTTAGTATATTTAATCTATGTAACATAGTACTGATGTGTTGAAAATTTTATTGTATGTTTTAGAACTGAAGATGAATGTTTAGCATTCGAAACTAGTTTTCAAATAAAATAATCTCAATAGAAGTGGCATTTAATTCATCAATCCTAATTAAATAAATTCAGCTTAAGAAATATTTTTAGACGCACAATATTTCGATTGTAAGCATATTTCTATTTTTTTTTTTTTTCCAAAATCTGAAAAAAGTTCAAAAAGTTTGGGTTTTTTTGCCCCTCTCTCCCAAACATTTTTCCGTTATCAAATTTAATTTAATTTTTGATATTTTAATTTCTGGACCCATCTGGAACATATAAAAACGAAAAACCTACTACTTCATCTTTTGCAAGGCAAACAATTTTTGGGTGTAATTTCACTAGACTAAGTGAGAACATTTGAACAAAGTTGTGCAATTATTGTCATTGGTCCTTGATACGTGTGGAAATTTTCAAGTAAATAAGATTGCTGGAAATTGATGAAAATTACCAGGAAAAGATTCCGTTGGATACAGGTCAAGTTAATAAAAGCGTATTAAAAATAGGAGAAGGAAGTGTAGAAGGATTGTTTTTCATTTATATTAAAATTATTTATAACATAAGTGAATGAGAACAATATTAAAAATTCTTTTAAAAGTCAAACTATTAAAAGTAAATCCTCTCTCTCTAGGAAGTTATGAGAATTTATTTATTTATTTTTTTATTATTTCTTCTCAAAAAGGGAAATTGTTTCGCGCTGAATATAAAAAAAAAAAAAAAAAAAAAAAAAAGAAATGATAAAGAAGAGAAGAATATTGATCAAAGCTCCTTTTATCCGATTCTGCATGGGCCAAGGGAGACTTCATTTTCTTCCTATCTTCTTTTTCTGGGATTACTATCGCGGCTTGGTCCTGGGATTGTCATCCGAATTCGGGAGGAGAGGGTTCTTTCTTCCAGGCAACGAGTTTCACCATTCGATATTAATTTTAGCTGAAAACCTAAAATTTGTATTATTTAAAAAATATATATTTATTGATATTTACAATTTAAACCTGTAGAAATATGATAATAGTGACATGTAAATAACTTGTAATGGAAATTCATTTTAGTATCATTTAAATAAAATATAATATAAAGGGTGAGTACCACCTCTTAGTGTAAACAAAAAAAATTGGGTGAAACTACAATACAGAGCAACACAAAGATGGATAAACAAACGACACCCCCACACGGTAAGGTAGAAATAAATACCTTCCCCTGTAAAAACAGACTGATATGTTCATAAAATTCATCTCAAAAAGTGGTATTCTTCAACATAATCTGTATTCAGAAGCTAAAGGCAGACTTGAGGTCTATCTTCTTAATCATTAGATTTTAAACCTTACATTGAAAATCTAATAAAATAAATCCTAAATAATAATAATAAATAAATAAATGTAATAACGTAAGATCCTTTGATCAAGTGTCGCTTTATTGATAGTTTTCCTTTATTTTGAATTAAACCATAATTGTTTTCTTTGCTTGTTATTCCAATGAAGAGTTTATTATGTTTAAAATACATATTTCCTTTAAACGATTATCATAATGTCTTATCTACACAAGTAACTGACTTGTATGCCAAATGTGAACTACCTGTTTTTTCGGTTTCAAAAGTAAATTTCTCCATGAAATCGAAACAGAATCACAACTTTCAACATATCATTCGAAAGCTGATTAAGTTTTCGTTTTTTTGTAAGATTTGAAGTTTTTTCGATAGTTTTTTCGAAAAACGGTGAGCTTTGAAGTAATATAAGACATTGTAACTTCCCTAAATAAAGTGAAGATCAAGCTGTTCTTTAGGTCATAAGTTTGTAAAATTTAAGGTTACTTGTACTCTAATAGGAAATTTAATGCTAAATCCGAAAATTTGTTCAATATTTGAACAATATTTAAACAAAGTTAAACAGCTTCTATTGCAAAAAACGTAGTTTCCTCAAACAAGTCTTTGATTTATCGTATATCTGCAACGGGTTAGAATAGGGTAAGGTCTGCACCTTACACAGAAAAAGGCATTTTTCTACATTTTTATCTAGTTTCAAACATTTTTTTTTTTTACACTAAGAGATACTCACCCTACAGATGGTTCATATCTTCTTTTTAGACGCTGCAAAGCAATCGGGAATCGAAAGTAAGCAATTTGAGAGATACGTTCTAAAAAGAAAGATGGGCTTTTTATTTTTGGATATACTAAGGGGTGATTCATCATGTACTTGTCTAAATGTTTTTGTCCGACAGATAACACAATCACTTAACCAAATATTACGTATATTAACACACTAACAAACACATACCTGTATGATGCATCTTGTATTATAAATAATGAAAATAATTAAGTAACTCAATACCTCATCGGCTAGTATTAATATAACGTGGAATGATATTAAAGCAAGAACGATGATAAAGAACAAAGGATTGGTGTGGATTACAGCGACGACACGGGTCACGAATATCAGAAGCAATTAGAGTGACATTAGCGTGACCCCTGATAGCCCCCCTCCTCCCTCGAAATGGAAAACATTGCAATAAATCACCGGAACTTTAACCCCCCTCCCCCAAGAATTAATTTCCAAAAATGACCACTCTCGTTGTTGGTAGGAGGAAATCACCTTTGTTGAAATTGAGGAGGGGTTTCTGATGACGTCTATGCTTCAGTTTACATTAACCAAAAATAATCATTTAATTAATTTAACTATAAGGTGAATAAGAATACGTAATAATGTATTTATGGTAAAAAAAAAAAAGACATAGTGTTGTGTACCTCTGGGGTACAGATATAAAAATCTAACTTATGGTTACATCTGATTTGTAGATGTATGAAGGATCAGTCAAATTAGAAATCATTTTTTTTTTTTTAATTTTAACTTATAGACTAAATCGACAAGAAGCTACCCGTCGTTACAGACTACTTCAACATTTACTAGACAAACGTTCAAAGCTCCCAATTAACTACAAAAGACTAATATACATGACTGTGATTAGACCTATCTGGACGTACGGAGTTGAGCTTTGGGGCTTGACTAAACCATCCAATTCATCTCGTATCCAATCCTTACAATCCAAAATCATTCGAAAAATCCTCAATGCACCTTACTTTGTCACCAATAAACTTATCCATAAAGATCTTAATGTTCCATATGTTGCAGATTTAGCCCAAACTAGATATCAATCCTTTCATAGTAAGCTCCATAACCACTCAAATCCCCTAATTTCTCAACTTGCTTCCCACACCATTCCTGATAATCCTCCGAGGCGTCTGAAAAAAAGATGGCCCAGAGACCTTCTAGTGTAGAATTTTTATTAAAGTGCTACTGATGAGTAGTTCTTTTCAAGTTTTGTCACGGTATTGTATAAATATCGTACAGTTGTAAATTTCAATAAATTGTTATTAAAAAAAAAATAAACAATTTTTGGAAACGTCAGATATATATAGCAACTTTATAATACAAAACATTGCGTATAGATGCCACTACTGTTTCTTTTTCTGTGGGCTCAGTGTTTAATTTGAATGAAATCATACGGTTGTCGTACGTTGGAATTACAAAATCTAAAGAAAATAGTTCCGTTCTGAAAACAAAAATACTGTGTCGTAACGAAGGTTATATTTTGCAGAGGAAGGTTATTTTTTATATTTCTACAGTAAACGTATTAGCTATAATGACCGAAGTAAATGACAGAGTAACTGAAAAAAAGGGGTTTGGCTGTGTCATGGACAGGGCTGTGTTTCGTATGTGAATAAGATTATGTAACGAGTTATGTTTATTAAAGAAAATTTTTGTATTTGTATATTTAGGATAAAAGAAAGGAAACAAATAATTATTGCGTTACAATATAACTTTATTTATTATAGGTCTGTGATACGAAAAGTACGTCACTAAAAGCATACAAGATACATCGAGATTTCTGGTAAACGTTAAATCAATACTGGAATTACCTAACATTGTTGGAGAAGTTTCAATATAGGACAAAATGAACTAGCTGAGCGTGAAGTCAGAGATCAGAAAGTAAAATGAAGACGTGTATAATATTTTGTTTAACTCACAAATACATCAGAAATCGAAGCATTATGGCTGCAGGCATCTTAATCGATCTATAGGGGAAGGTGACAATGAACAGATCAATCGTGATTTACTCCCCTCGAGGCAGGAGTTCCATTAACAGATTGGCGACCGGGGAGGTGGTGCGGCCAGCAACTCATAAAGCGGTGATTGAAGATCCTCAAACGGCTGATGGGATTAAGTGCTAGTGAAGATATCGCCCAGGGTCCAGGGGGGAGTCCAGGGGGGGGGTCTTTATGCCTTTTTAATGACCCGATCCCCGCAGCAGACTATCGTCCTATACAAAGCCCAAGGCAAAATTAATTTTTTTTTAAATCCCCTCGTCTTGGATTATCCGTTTCTTATGAGATAATAAAAAGTGGAATTGAGAAGGAAAAGAATTAAATCTTAGATCATTATGCGCACTATTAATAATGAATTGCTAAAAGGGCCATAGATCTAGCTTGTCAATAGAATGGTTTTTATAGCGCTGTATAATCATCCGGAAAATTCATATAAGATTCATCTTCTTTAGTAAAATTAAATATTACAGGAATTAAATTTGAATATATAAAGGGGTTTTAGAAACTAGGGTCTACAATATCTATGAAAAATTATATTCAAGAGGTACAGGCATGATTAAAAGCAAATCCTGAGATGCTTATCATTTTTGAAGATATAGGTTGTTGGAGTATGCAGTCATAGATACACAGAAATTAAAAATAAATTTTCATTTATTATGCCGACGTTTCGACCTGCGTTGCAAGCCTTCATCAGGGCTAGAAGAAAAAGAAAACAAACAAAAAGATATGACAAAATAGCAGAGAGTTAAAAAAAGTATGAATTGAATAACTGTGTAAGAATAAAGACTATAACATAAAGGCAATATATAAAGACCATGAAGATAATACATAAAGACTATTGAATTAACAAATAAATTGAAAAGGAATTATAACGAGTTTTAATTAAAATAAGTTAATCAATAAATACAATACATTAATGGTTAAATATAAAAACTTTAAATTAAAAAAATAGATACAAAGTAAATGATAATTGAGGATAAGTTACTGAGTAAATACAAACGATAAAACAATATTAGGAAGTTAACAATATATTTGATAATAAATATCTAAAGTATAGCAATGAGAAGTACACAGCAGTAAGTGAATGATGAATATTTGGGTATAATCGTAAAATAATTGTAAACGCACATAGTGGAAAAAAATTAAAAGGAAAAGAATAAGGGAGCAGATGTGAGAAAGGCGAAAGTTAGCATGAACTGTACACAACTAATAAATTTAAAAGAAAGGACAAAGGATTATTTAAATAGGAAGGAAACGTCGGAATAATAATTTAAAATTTATTTTTAATTGCTGTGTATCTATGACTGCATACCCCAACTACCTACATCTTTAAAATACTTCTCAGTCAACAAATACCCCATTATTATCATTTTTAGTTTTAAAAAACTGCTCAGTTCGTACTTAACTCTCCAGAAATTTAATAAATTAGTAGAGGAAAAGTTGCAAATATCGGCACCATCTTCTGTTTTTGATTTAAAGTTACTTTTAACTTGAAAGATTCTAGATTTTCGTAAATCATTAACAACAATAATTGGGGTGCAAATACTTCCACCCGTTAATATATTCCAACAGGAAAAAAAATCATAACTGGCTCTTTCAGCCCCGGCACGATCTAAGTTTCCCCATTTGAGAACATTTTCCCCACACCTCTCCCCGACTGTCTTCAGGGAACTTTTCATTAGGAAAGATGCAAGTTGTGATCTCTAATAAGAGATATGTCGAAGCTTCCAGGAAAATGGCGGTTCTTATTACACCAACTCCACCCAAAAAAAAAATATATGTAACCTAAAAGTGTGCTTCAAAAAGTAGCTCAAGATCTCCGCTTTCAAGGTATCATTGTGAAATTATTTTAAAATTAACTTAATAAAATGAAACGAAAACGATTTCACATGTTTCTCAATCGTTTACAGTCCAGAATGAACACCGATTTGCTCAACTCAAGCTGCATCCTTATATTAAAAATGGCTCCAATGGCTATTTTTTAGCATAGACAGTCCTCGCCGCCAGTCTTTCAACCAAATTCATAATTTTTTTCAATCAAATGCATAATTTTTTCAACATTTCATTCATAATTTTTTCAATCAATTTCATAATTTTTTCAACCAAATTCATAATTTTTTCAATCAAATTCATAATTTTTTCAACTAAATTCATAATTTTTTCAATCAATTTCATAATTTTTTCAACCAATTTCATAATGTTTTCAATCAATTTCATAATTTTTTCAACCGATTTCATAATTTTTTCAATCAATTTCATAATTTTTTCAACCGATTTCATAATTTTTTCCGATCAAATTCATATTTTTTTTCAACCAATTTCATAATTTTTTCAATTAATTTCATAATTTTTTCAACCAATTTCATAATTTGTAAGATTTGTAAGTTTGTGTCAAATCAAGTGTTCAAATCACGTCATTCGTAATTCTATTTCCCTCACATTGTAATTTTTGAAGAAGGTAAGTTCAATTCTTGTTTCCTTTGCATTGAAGTATATGTTTCCCAAGTAGTTCAGAGCAGAGTTGGGCAAAATGTAATTGAAATAAATTCTATGAATTAGGATTACCCGGGCCGGGATTACATTACATGTTATAATTCAATTACTTCATGAATTACGATTACAATGTAATTCTTATATATAATTAGATTACGGATTACATAGTTGAATTACGGATTACTATTTCTTGTAATTCAAGGTATGAATTATTTTTAGAATATATATCTCCCGTAGCCAGTAGGGAGGGGTGCCCATATTTACACCAGTGCTCGTTTTTACACATTTTCCTCTATAAAGGAGTCTGTTGTACCTAGATTTTAGATTTTTACGTTTGGCACTCGCAATTCAGCTATTTTTATACTAAACAATAGTTGTATCAATAGTAGAATCAAACCCCTAGTTTTTATTGTTCTTTGTGTATGCGCAGCAAAATACGTAAAAAGAAGTTTGTTTCAATGCTCAATGATCTTGTTTCTTGAAACAGTAGTAATTTAAAATTATAAACACCACAAAACAAAAGAATATTTGTAGTTGTCATCAATGTTGTGTTTTTCTTTTATCGTTTTTTATTTAACAAAAGAGTATAAACTTGAACGTTTGATTTCTTCCTTTTATTTTCAGGTATTATGCAAAATGAAATGTGACAAAAATAAGTTTTCAAGATACAAGACCCTTAATGTTTCAAGGCACAAGATGTGACACGCCATTAGGCAGAAGTGCAAGTAACTCAGTCAACATTCTTTCTTTATCCCGAATTGACTGGGCACATTCCCAAGCGGTATCTAATATTACACCAGAGCAAACAGAAGATCACTTATCTTCAAAAACCTGGTAGGAAACAACAATATTTCGGGCCAGTGAAAGTAAAAATAAAAATCAGATGAGGACAATAAAAACAAACAAACTCTTTTCCCGGAGAGATAAAAGTACACTGACGGATTGTTTTAAGATTCATTAATATCAATACATAATATTTTTATAATTACTGATATGCTGATATTCGTATGAGATAAAATAAAAAACAAAATTTACTTGAAACACTAGAAATCGTTCAAAGGGGAGGTCATGATTTGCATTTGATAGGTTCTTTTGTTATTAGGAAAAAAAGTAATATTTTTTGTGAGAAGAACGACACCAATTAAAAACCACAAAAGACTGACATTCCCCGAGGGGACGTTTCTTATTAGTTCCATCACTTTTGTTTTTTTTAATCGAAAAACCAACCCTTCACGCCCTATAACATTAAATCATTTTTAGCCATATTCTCCGTTTTTAAAATGCAGACATCATTCAATGTTGTGTTTTGATTTCCTATATCAACTAATCTCATATTGAAAGTCTTCATTAATAGTAACAAGAATGAAGAATTAAAATAAATCTAAACAAATCTCATCAAATAACTTTCACCCTTCGTATAATATTCTATTAATACATGTTAAACAGATTCGCTACCAGGACTTCGTCTGGAAAACGTTAAATATAAAACATTGCGATAGTTTCGTCGAGACAGATCAAAACGTTTTCTGTTTGAAATTACGTAGTAGACCTTTGGGGCTATACGAAACAAAATCATTCGTAAAATTCTCAATGCTCCTTATTTTGTCACAAATAAACGTCTCCGTAATGATCTAAATATGTTACTGATATGTTCTAAAAAAGATACTTATCCTTCCATCACAAGCTACATACCAACTCCATGCTCTAGTCTCTCAACTTGCTTCTCTCTTGATTCTCTCCTTAAGTTCCTAATTAGCTTCGTCGCAAACCTACGACTTCATGTCCTAGAGTATACTTTAATGATATTCCAATAGCCCACGTTGAACAGATCCGGTATCTAGGACTCCACTTGGACAAACGTCTTATTTTGAATTTACATCAGAGACTTAAAAGACAAGAAACTGTTCGTTGTTTCCGACTAGTCCAACATCTACTTGACAATCGTTCGAAACTCCAATTAATATAAAATACTTATTTATATGGCTGTGATTAGACCTATTTGGACGTACGGATTATTGAGCTTTGGGGTTCCAGAAAACCATTTAGTCCATCTCGTATCCAATCCTTAGAATTTAAAATCCTTCTTAAAATTCTCAATGCTCCTTATAATGTCACAAATAAACTTTTTTATAACGCTCTAAATGTCCTATATGTTGCAGATATGTCCCAAACAAGATATCTATCCTTCCATCACAAGCTACATACCCACTAGAAACCACTTGTTTCTCAACTTGCTGCTTCTCTGTTCACTAATAAACCTCAGTGGTGTCTGAAAAGAATATGGCCTAGGAACTTTCTAATGTAGAAAAATTTATTGGGGCGCTGTTTTACAGATCTGCCAGGATCTGACGATTTTTTGAGGCCGAAGGACATCCTTGGCCACTCTCTCCTTCCACAATTAGAATTAGTTTTCGTTCTTAAGGATGCTCTTTTAAGATGGCGGAATTTTATTAGTTTTTTTTCGTCCTTAAGGATAATATGTTGAAATATTTAACGTTTTTAAGTTATCCGAAGAATAACTTCCGCCTTTATTGTCCTCCAGGATACTGTTTTAAAATATTTAACGATTTTAATGGTGGGGGTTGGGGGGGATCAAGAGATGGCTCCTGCTATAAGGACACTATTATACAGATCTGCCAAGCTCACGTTTTTTTTAGGCCGAAGGACACCCTTGGCCACTCCTCCCACAATTATATATCAATTTATTGAAATTTACAACTATACAAATATGTACATCAAGTAAATGAGCTAATAACGATTACAATGACATGTAAAAACTTGAAAAGAACTACTCATCAGTAGGACTTCAATACTACACTAGAAGATCTCCCAGGCCATCTTCTTTTCAGACGCCTCGGAGGATTATCGGGAATGGAGTGGGAAGCAAATTGAGAAAATAATGGATTCGAGTGGTTATGAAGCTTACTATGAAAGGATAGGTATCTGGTTTGGGCTAACTCAGCAACATATGGAACATTAAGGTCTTTATGGATAAGCTTATTGGTAACAAAGTAATTGGCATTTAGGATTAATCGAAGAATTTCGGATTGTAAGGATTGGATACGAGATGAATTGGATGGTTAAGTAGAGTCCCAAAGCTCAACTCCGTCCGTCCAAATAGGTCTGATAACAGTCATGTGAATAAGTCTTTCGTAATGTATTGGGAGGTTTGATTGTTTGTCCAGTAAATGTTGAAGTAGTCTGTAACGACGACTTGTCGCTTAAGTCTTGTATGTGGATTCAAGGCAAGACTTCCACAATTAGAATTATTTTTCGTCCTTAAGGATGCTGTTTTAAGATGGCGGAATTTCACTAGTTTTTTTCGTCCTTAAGGATAATATGTTGAAATATTTAACAGTTTTTTAAATTTTCATTCAGATATTTTAAAGTAGTTAAAGCACTGCTAATTTCAGGTCTTCAGATGTATATTCCCCATTCTTAGTTTGACTATTATACTGTAAGGATCGTCTCCGAATGGATTTTTAACAATCAATGAATCGTTTTTATGACTATTTAAGTACTAACCAAGATGGAGTATATACATAATATAAATTTTCGATCATATTTAGCGCTATCATTGAGATAGGTTCCCCTGAAAGTTTTACTTGGACCGGTGCAGTATTGATGACTGAAGAAGTAAGGCCAGAACCCTCGAGGGAACAGAACCCCTTCTCCAGGTCTGAGGTAAAATGTTGATGGCTGGGGGATCTTGAGGTCTAACTACGCGTCTTAGTATCAGCCATACATAATCAAAGCAGCAACTTTAACGTTAATAACCTTTGAGAAACGGCGATGTTCTCTATCAAAGCCTTCATGATTAAATAATTAAGCTGAAGTTTCTCATTTATTGATATTTACAACTGTACAAAAACATATACATCAAGTAAATGTGTTTATAGTGAATACAATGGCATGTAAATAACTTGTGAAGAACTACTCACTAGTAGCACTTCAATAAATTCTACACTAAAAGGTCTCTAGGCCATCTTCTTTTCAGACGCCTCGGAGGATTATCGGGAATGGAGTGGGAAGCAAGTTGGGAGACTAGTGGATTCATTATGGATAAGCTTATTGGTAACAAAGTAAGGGGCATTTAGGATTTTTCGAAGGATTTTGGATTTTAAGGATTGGATACGAGATGAATTGGATGGTTTATTGGAGCCCCAAAGCTCATCTCCGTACGTCCAAATAGGTCTAATCAAAGCCCTGTAAATGAGTCTTTTGTAATTAATTGGGAGCTTTGATCGTTTGTCTAGTAAATGTTGAATTAGTCTGTAACAATTTTTCATGTTAAAATTAATAAATATCACAACCATACTGGAACATATTTCTAATGAATTATTGCAGATTTACGAGGCAGGCAAAAAGTAAATAAACAAACGGTAAATCATTCGATGTCAAACTGCGACATATCGAAGATTACGCCAACTATAACCGTAACAGAACACTGCACACTGACTTATATTAGGCAAAATAACATTAAAACAATAACTAAATTAAAAGTTTTGGTAAAAAAAAAAAAAAAAAACTAGAAAAACCTAACAAGCTTTTATAGCAAACCTAACTAAAAAGCTAAGTGTGGTGAACAATTTGTAGCAGTCAGACCTTTTAATTTTTTTTAGTTCAAGGGTCGAAGCTGATGTCCCTGTTCTATCCGTAATCTGTTTGCATTTTAAACATAGTTTATCCAAAATCAGCCAACAATTTCTGTTGTTTTTTTTTTTCTTAAATAATAATAAAAAATAATTATTTTTTTTTTTTTTTTTTTACATATCTCAGAGTAGGAAATGTTTACATTAAAAATCCTATCTTTCAAAAAAATTAATGATCTACACCTTATAGTATAATTTTTTTATTGAATCAGGTATTCTTACTTTTTAGACTCTTAAAAACGACCAAAACTAACTTTTTAAAGTTGGCTAAATTCTTCGATATTCGTCAATCGATTGTTGCTAAATGCCTAAATAAATTCAGCTCAAGGGATGTCTTTAGGCGCACAATTTTATGAACTTCAATTTTGTAAATAAAACATTTTTCGATTTTAAGTGTTTTTCTATGTGTTTTTCCAAAATCTGAAAAAAATTTCAAAAAGTTTGGGTTTTTTTGCTCCTCCCTAAACATTTTACAGTTATCAAATTTAGTTTAATTTTTGATGTATCTTCTAGACCCATCGGGACCAAATAAAAAAAAAACGAAAAACTTACTAGTTCATCTTTTTCAAGGCAAACCCCCATTTCGGGGGTGATTTTACTAGACTAAGTGAGAATATTAGTACAAAGTTGTACAATAAATTATATTGTCATCGTTCCTTGAAACGTGTGCAAATTTTCAAGGCAATCGGATCGCTGGAAATTGGTTAAAATTACCATGAAAGATTCCGTTACATACAGGTGATGTTAATAAAAGCGTATTAAAAAAGAGTTGAATTTGAGGTATGAAGTGCTTTTAAATTAATTTAAAAAATAACTAATAAAAATACTATGGTTGACTGTATGATATATTTAAGGAAGTAGGTGCCCATGGAGATATTCAAGAGTTATACAATACAAGTCCAAGTTTGAAAAGAAAAATATTCTATTGAACGCCGACGTTTCGACCTGTCTTGCAGGTCGTCTTCAGGATGATTGTTGCTAGGTTATATGAGACTGCACCCGACTTGATTCCCAATAACACTCTGAGGCTTTTGAAAAGAAGATGGGATATCAAATTTCTATTATAAAAGTTTTTTTGAAGTGTTTCTCTTGGGTTTTTGCTTTTCAATCTATAATCATTATCCTCACATTTACCTAATAGATATATTTTTGTTTTGTCAATTTTAATAAAATAAAAAAAATTAGGAAAAAGGAAATGTTGCTATTTTATTTATTATTTACCTACAGTATTATTTTATTTCTTTTACAATTTTTATCATAATTTTATAAATTATGTATAAATACGGTACTAATAAGCAAACCTAGTTACTGCCCTTGATTGATAATATTTAATAATAAAATAATAATTTGATGAGATTTTGATAATACGAACAAAGCCACAAGGGTTATCTATAGCTTTTCCAAATAGAACGATAATTGGAAGGAAGAAAAAAAAATGTTTTGTTTTTTTTGTGTTTTTTTTTTTTCATGACGAGAAAAACTTAAAGCCTTTCATGGGAGAAGAAAAGAGGAAGATTTAACGATCTGGAAGGCCGAGATAGAGAAGATCAGTGCCAGGAGTTTTGTAAAGCAGGAACAGATTAAGGCAGGCCAAGGGAAGGCAAATATTATTAACAATTATATTATGAACATTATTATCCCTGATACACAATAAAACAACATAAATGATATAACATAAACAACAAATAACATTATAATTAAATAAATTTTGTAAATATCATAAATGAAAAATATATGTATTTTATTTATTTATTTGATTACTGTTTTAGGTGCCGTGTACAACAACTCGGGCTAGAGGCACCATTACATAACATTTGTCATTAGACTTCTAGATTAGTCGATACAAGTTGTTTTCTTTGAGTACGGTAAACAGTTTTTTTCAAGTTTTCGGGTTTTAAAGCCTCGCAGTATCTTTGAAGATGCAACGAAGTCCTGTAAGATAAAAGCTGGGTGCAATCCTTGATAATGTGCTCCGTTGTAAGGAGGCAGTTACAGGTGCTGCATTCTGGTGGAGGATTGCCTTCAGTTAGATGGCGATGTGTCAACTTACTGTGCCCAATTCTGAGTCTCGTTATTATTGTTTGTTCTCTCCTGTTTAATGGGAGAGGTGTTGATGGAAGAAAGCTTTCATAAATCCTTTTTAGTTTATTGGTATCAGGTGTTTTTGCCCAGATGTTAATCCATGCTTCTCTGCACAGGTTAAATATATATTTATGAGTCGTAGAGAGTGACATTGATATTTGGAAAAGGGAACATGGTCCTTGCTTCCTTTGCACTTATGTCAGCCAATTCATTCCCTTCTATATTGGTGTGACTAGGGACCCAAAGAAATGTAATTTTTTTATTCGTCATTAGTGCTGATTTCATAATTTTCATGACGATAGGATTGTCAGTTAAATGAAATTTTTGGACTGCCTAAAGGGCGGAGAATGAGTCACTGCAGATTAGGAATTGCCTGCTGTCCAAATTTTCAATTTAATTCACACACAGGTATATTGAAAATAGTTCGGCGGAAAAAAAAAAAATGGAAAAAATGTTTGGAAGACAGTATCGGAGGGTTTCTGAAGGAAGGATAACTGAACATCCAACACTCTCCCTATCTTTTGAGCCATCCGTGTAAAGGCAAACATAATCAATGTAACTTTTAGATAGTAAATTTAAAAACTTTGCCTTAGGGCCTCAGGAGGACTGTTTATTTTCTTAATCCGGTTTAAGGAAAAATCAAATGATATTTTATGAGTTGTCCACGGTGGTAGTGGAATAGAACGGTATGTATTATAAAATTCTAAAATTTATTTCTGATATTGTCGCTTACTTCAAAGACAAAGAGGCTAAAGGTATCTCCATAGACCAAAACCATGAAGTAATAATGCTGTTGCTTGCAGATGACATTGTTCTTCTTGACACTACATGGCAAGGCGCACAAAAGAAATTGAGGATACTTGAAGAATACTGCGGAATAAACGGCCTAACACTAAATCCAGAAAAATCCAAAGTAGTTGTTTTCCATAAGTCTCCCAAAATCAAGACTCTGAAACCTCTCTATTGGCAGAACTCTCGACTGGAATATACCAAGGACTATACTTATTTAGGGGTACCATTCTCATCCTCTGGAAAATTCCATAAAGCATCAAAACATTTTATTCAAAGGGCATCCGTGGCGAGTGGCAGGGTCTTAGAAATCCTTAGAAAAGGGAAGAGTGATTCCTGGAAAACTAAAATGACATTGTTCGATTCAATGGTTTCGACTACATTGCTGTACGCTGCTGAGATATGGAGCCTCAGGTATTTAGAAGCACTCGAAGTCATCCAGTTGAAATTTCTTAAAAATCTTTTCCCTGGCCGAAAAGTGTTCCGAATTATATAGTTAGACTTGAGACTGGTCGACGCCCTCTGAAAATGATGGTCATGAAAAAAGTAATTAACTTTTGGACAAGACTCTCAACGCTCCAGAGAACAGGTATCCACGAATGTGCTTCAATAGGCTAAGAAGTATGCAAGAAGTTGACATCGATTTTAACTGGGTCTTACAAGTTCATCATATAGCCACATCTACTAACACCCTCAATGAACTTCACGATATCTACAGATCGGAACTGCAATACCACAATAAGAATATCATAGAAAAAATAGAAAACCATTTCCTGTCTCTGGACATTAATAGAGCTCTAAATTCAAATACTAACCCCGTCTACAGAACTATCAGCCGTCTGGATTTTTCTCCAGAAGAGTATCTAACTTTTAATACCTGCATTCACAAAACACGAGTCGTCAGCCGTTTAAGAATTCTAAACCCACACGCTGTAATATATATTTAAAAAATACATCCTACACTATTCAAGATGAAGAAATCTGCAATGCCTGTAAGCAACATATATCTAATAGCCTACATCATCTTCTTCTCCGGTGCCCGTCATCCAATGTATGCAGAGAGAGATATCTGCAGCAGTATATAACTGATTCACCTCCTTATGTAAATATAGAGAATATTCTCAATATAGACAGTATTGAAAAAGAAAATTATATTTACTTATTTTTATTATCAGTTGCTAAGATATACACTGTTCCCGAAATTTCTAATTAACTAGTTACTTGCTCTGATGTTATTATTTGAGTATTATTTGCTTTATGGATATGATGTATCAGTATTTCTATTTATCTAATCTTTGTTCATGTATATAAGAATATTAATTATTAATTTTTTAATTATGTAAAATTATGCATTTATACCAGGATCTAATAATGTGTAGTATGTATATAGTAGGAGTAATATTTTATTTTATTCATAATGCAAACTTTACTAAGATGTGCGGTCAGCTACTCATAAGAAGTATGTACTAAATTGTTTATATTTTGGAATATTGTACAAGATCTTTTCTTTAACAAATAAAGTGATTATATATAATATGTATTTTAAATACTAATGAAAAAATTTATCATCCCATTACTTGAATGCAAGATTGCTAGAAAAAATATAATTTAAAATTTTATTATAAACTCCTAACAACAAAAACATTAGCTAGAATAGTTAATTAATTTCTTATATTTTTTTAGCTTTTTAAACATATTGTAGATTGCATTAAATATTTAACTTCATTGCTTCGTTAAAAGTAGTTAGAAGGTAAACAAACATACTAAAAGTCCCTACCCGTGGGGGTGTGAACTTACGGTGAACGGGAGGGGAGAAGGTCCCATTTTTGGGTTTTTTGGATTATATATTGAAAACAATGGTTCTAGAAAAAAACATGCTACTTATGAAACTTAAAGCTTCTTACATTTCCCACAGAAATGGTGCGATACATATTTGTCGAACGATTAACAGTTTTAGAGATATAGGTTATTAAAAATCGATATTGTTCGAAAAAAAACCAAAAAAAAAAACCTCTCTTTTGGTCAAACATTTGCTTCAAGTGCCAGAAACGTATACATGAAATTAAAGATAATTCATTGTTCTATAACTTTGATTCAGACATTAAAAAAAAAAAAAAAAAAAAAAAAAAAGATTGTGAAAGACATCAGAAGCAAATGTTTGACAAAAAGTAAGCTTATTTATTTTTTTTTTTTTTCGAACAGTATCGATTTTCAATAACGTATATCTCGAAAACTGTTGGAAGTTCGACAAATATGTGTTGAATCAATTTTATAGGAAATTTAATAAGCTTTAATTTTTATTTCAAACATAATTTTATAGTGTCTACCGTTTTCGAGATATAATGTAAAAACCCAAAAATGGGACCTTCTCCCCTCTACCCTTAATTCACCACACAGGGTCAGGGACTTTTAGTATGTTCATCTTCTAACTACTCCTAACAAAGCTAAAAAGTAAAAAATAATCGCATATTTCAGGCACAAGTTAATTAAATTTCCCATAAAATTGATTCAATATATATCCCATTCGAACTTCCAACGGTTTTCGAGATATGCTTTATTGAAAATCGATCATTTTCAAAAAAAAAATATTTTTTCAACCTCACCTTTTTATCAAACATTTGCTTCTAGTAACTTTCACGACCGTTTCTCAAAATAAATGTTAACGTAAAAGTATTAGAGAATTCAATTTACTTTAATTTCATATACACGTTTCTGGTCTCAAGTGTTTGACAAGAAGTGAGCTAAGCATTATTTTTGTTTCTGAAATTATTGATTTTTGATAACGTATAGCTCGAAAACCGTTGAAAGTTTTATCTTCTAACAACTCATGAAGCTTTGAAGTCAAAAATAATCGCATATTACATGCACTCAACACACCTAACCGCTCATTGACTGGACTAAAACATTATTCCGAACATATATTCATACTTCCATCCATTTCCAGAATAAATAATGGTCCTGAAGAATTCCGTTTATCAGTATATTATGACTTCTCCCCCTTACATGATGTTATTAGAGTAAATGTAATCTCACTCTCGATTTCTGAGTAGAAGATATTTATTTTTTGAAATACTTTATTTATGAAAGCAATAAAGGCGGCTGCAGATATTAATATGAATTCCTCAGGTACAGGGTTGGGGGTTGGAGGTTGAGGTTGCTTCTTATCCGGTTCATTACAACCTTGTGTCCCGTCTTCGGCTTCCTAATACCGCTCTCTCTCTCTCTCTCTCTCTCTCTCTCTCTCTCTCTCTCTCTCTCTCTCTCTCTCTCTCTCTCTCTCTCTCTCTCTCTCTCTCTCTCTCTCTCTCTCTCTCTCTCTCTCTCTCTCTCTCTCTCTCTCTCTCTCACTCACTCTCTCTCTCTCTCTATCCTTCTAAAGGATTGGGCATGTCTAATATACCAAGTTGGAAATATTCTGTTGTATGCAATGTCTATTTAAAAATTTTATTAAAATCTTAAAAGTATATTTACAAAGTTGAAAAGCATATAAATATTATTAATTATTTTAAAATCAATATATTAAGTTAGGAAAAAAAAAATTAAAAGTTATAACCAAAATCGAACTTTTCGAATTCCGCAATCGATGTCAATAGCAAGACTTTAATTAAGAATCAACCCGTTTAATTGATATTTAATTTAGAGCCAATAAAATTCCATTTCATTAGTTATTTAGAATTCTTAACGAAATATATATATATGTATATATATATATATATATATATATATATATATATATATATGAATAAATTCCTTGACTGTTACCTAATTAATAAAGTTAGCTGCAATATAAATATGTAACAGCATTGTTTAGAATAATTAAATACATATAATTACAATATATGGAGGAGTAGAAAACTACTTACAATGTTACTGGTGGATATGCTTTTAGTATCTACTACTAACTTATAACAATTTTAGTGCACAACTGAACTGGGGAAATTTGAAAAAAAAAAAAGTTAAGGTTGGGGTGAATTATCCAAATTGGTGGTATTCCCAGATGCAGGTACAAAATTATCATTTTATTTTACATTTTGAGATAAAGATGCAATGTTACCTTTGTTATACTTAAGGTGGAGGATATCTAACATACCTGAAACAAAAAGAAAAATGTAAATATTAGAAATATGTATAAACAAGTTTATGATTAAAAGATATTTTTTATGTTTATTAAAATAAAGGATGGACAACTTCAAATTATACAAAGCTACGAAGAAATTAAATCAAGCTATGTAAGCTACTATTAAAACTTAAAATTGGCTCTAAAAATTCAAAAATCAGTGCAAGGAAGAAGAATGATATATTTATAATGAAACTTTTTTTTTATATATATATTTTTATTTTTTTTAAAATAAAATGTATACAGTTGTAAATTTCTATAAATAGCTAAAAGAAATACGCCATTTTTAATAATATACTACTCAACTTAACTAGAGTAGAGTCGAAATAATGAACATGTATAGAAATGTGGGTTTCAGCTCCTTCAGATTCTACATTTACCGAGTAACAGCCTTCTAAGAAGTAGGGAACGAGGGTATGATGACGAGGCGGAAAATATGCAAGAGAGAAAAGCGAAGAGAAGCTAAAAAGTTGTATGCACAATTAAAATGTTGCTTGCACTCAGCAGTTCCGAAAAAGAAGGGGTAGTTCATTAAGTCATCTCATTTGAAATTAAAAGAAATCCCCTTTCCACTCTCTTACGAGTGCTTTTAGTCTTTGTCTTCCTCTTGTTTCTCGAAGTTCTTTTCCTTCTTGTCAGTTGTTTCTACTATATAACATGCTTCCACAAATCTTGGGGAAAATAAATGAAAGAAAATATAGTTGAATATTAAAAATAATTGTGATTGATATAAAATACAAGAATATTATTTTAACTTCTAATTAATTTATTTTACATTGAAAAAGAACAAAGATTGTTTTCATAATTCATTAGTCAATGAAGGCCGTCTCAACTTCGCAAGATTATTCGTTTTTCTTTCGTTTTCGGGAAAAAATTAAAAAAAATAGGTTTAAACCCTGCATTTAAAATAGATAAACCATTGTCATCATACTTCCCTTCACCGAAAATCCGTATAGACCCTTTCCAAAAAAGTGGCGTACACGAATTAAAATGTAATAACCACAAATTTAATAAAGACTCGGGAGTAAAAATATTACATCAAGTAGAAAATAGCCTAAAATTAAATACTTTTGAATCACTAGAAATAATAAAATCGTTTAAAACCGATCCAGATTTTTGTTTAAATGATCAAATTAACATATCCATTAGCCCCATTTTAAATTTGTTTCCCATAGGAACGGAAAAACCCAATGAGTCATAAGGGAAACCCCGTTGTAAATCTAAAACTTAACCTACCTGCCTCCCCCTTTTACTTCTCACATATTCTTCTTCTTTAACTTTCTCTTTTGTGCCTTTCAGCGTAGAGTTGATCCAACCCAGGACCTCCATCCGTCTCTGTCTCTCGCAAGAGCTGTCATCTCTTGCAGTGTCTTTCCTCTTGCTTGTCCTAACTTGGATACGTAGCTATTGTAGGTTAGCCGAGGCCTTCCTCTAGGTCTGGTCTCGCCTCCATAAATTTTCGTGGGTCTCTGTCTGGGCTCATCCGGCATACGTGCCCATACCATCTCAGCTGCCTCTTTTCCAGGGTCTCTTTCATTGCGGGGATATTTAATTCTTCCCTAATTGTTTCATTTCGAATTCTATCCCGGCGTGTTTTGGAAGCCACTCTGCGTAAGTACTTCATCTCCGCAGCAGTTATTCGGCTCCATTTTTTATCAGGAAGGACCCAACTCTCTGCTCCATATAGCAGAACTGGCATATATACCGCCTTGAAAATGCGGAGCTTGACATCTTTCCTTATCTCTCTCTTTCCCACAATTTTGTTGCAGATGGAGTAATATATGTTGTTTGCTTTGGCTATCCTTTGGGATAGTTCTTGTTCTAATGTTCCATTTCTGCAGATCACAGTTCCTAGGTAGGAGAATTCATTTACTACTTCAAGCTCCTTATTATTGCAGGTCAGATGGATTTGTTCGGGCTCTCGTCCTACTTGTAGGAGTTTGCTTTTCGACACATTGATATTCATGCCCTTCCTAGCGAGTTCTGCTTCCCATTCTACTAGGGTTTGTTGGAGGCTGTGTGCAGAATCAGCAATTAACACGATGTCATCAGCATATACCATTGCTTGTGCCAGTATTGTTCGCATATTCCAATGACCTATCACCGCCCTTGCTGTTCTTCTCTTGCAAATCTTAATAATTTCATCCATAAAGATGATGAAAAGTAGAGGACTTAGACTGTCTCCCTGCTTAACTCCTTTTTCTATTGGGAAACACTTTGACTCCATGCCATTTATTCTTACAATGCCTTTAGGAGCCTGGTACGTTGATTGGATTGCTTCAATCAGACCTGATGGGACGTTTTTAGCTCTTAGGGCACACCATATTTCTTCTCTTGGCACTGAGTCAAACGCTGCTTTTATATCAAGAAAAGCAAGGTACAGGCTTCTGTTTCGATCCCAGGCTTTCTCAGTTATCATTCTTAGGGCAAAAATGTGATCTTGTGTTTGGCGCCCTGGGCGAAAAGCAGCTTGCTCTTCCTCCAGGTTGTCTTCGACTAATGGCCTCAGCTTCCTTTCTAGAATCGAGGTGTATATTTTATATACGACTTGGGAGAGACAAATTGGCCTATAATTACCACATTCACTTGTGCTTTCCTTCTTGTGGATTGGTACGATGATGTTGTTTTCCCAGTCTTCAGGAATCTTCTTTTCCTCATATATTTTCTGGAATAGACCCTGCAGCACTTTGATTATCTCCCTTCCAGCATATTTAATAAATTCAGGAGAGATTCCGTCCCTACCTGCTGCTTTCCCAACCTTGATTCTTTCTACAGCCATTTCAACCTCTTCTTCCCATATTATGTCCAGTTCTTGGTCATTATCGTGTTCCTCTCTGTTAGGGGGATCCGACTGTATTTGGTTTCTTGCTTGGCCTGAGAATATTGCACTATAGTGTCTTTCCCATCTTTTTAAAATTTCAGTGGCATCTGTAACTAAGTCGCCATTTTCGTTTTTCACATTTCGAATGTTCTTGCCCTTTTTACCTCTTAGACTCTTTACTTTTCTCCAAAACCTTTTAATATTTTCCCGGTAGTCATCATCCAATTCCTTACCAAAGCGTTCCCAGGACTCTTTCTTAGACTCCCTCACAGTTTGCTTGGAACTATTCCTCTTTTGAACATAAATTGACCAGTTCTGCTGTGACTTATTTGCCATATAGCCTTTCCAGGCTTTCTTTTTGTCAGCCACCGCCCGTTTTACGTTCTCGTTCCACCATTCTGTTCTTTTTGCCCTCATATTAATTTTCTTGGAAGTGCAAATTTCAGTAGCAGTTTCAAGTATACAGCATCTGATGTCTGACCACATTTCATCTATATTCTTTTCGAGATCTATCGATTGGAGCCGATGGTCTAGCAGATCTGCATATAAAGTCCTCTTCTCGGGATCCCCTAACACTGCCGTATCTATCCTTTCATATGTTTTGGGTTTCCTATTGATGGGCTTGACAATCCGGGTATCTGCAACGAGAAGTAAGTGGTCGGTGCTGAGCTCTGCACCTCTTATTACTTTTACATCGGTAAAGTATCTCCTAATTTTCTTACTGTAGATGAAGTAATCTATGACGCTGTTTACATTTCTTTCTTGGGCAGAAAATGTTATTTTGTGAACCAGTTTATGTGGGAAGAACGTGTTACCTATTAACATATCATAGTCTACACAGAATTCTATAAGTCTCTGTCCATTTCTATTTTTAGTTGTTTCTCCACCATAATGTCCCATCGCACCTTGCGTTCGTTACCGAAAATCCGTATAGACCCTTTCCAAAAAAGTGGCGTACACGAATTAAAATGTAATAACCACAAATTTAATAAAGACTCGGGAGTAAAAATATTACATCAAGTAGAAAATAGCCTAAAATTAAATACTTTTGAATCACTAGAAATAATAAAATCGTTTAAAACCGATCCAGATTTTTGTTTAAATGATCAAATTAACATATCCAATAGCCCCATTTTAAATTTGTTTCCCATAGGAACGGAAAAACCCAATGAGTCATAAGGGAAACCCCGTTGTAAATCTAAAACTTAACCTACCTGCCTCCCCCTTTTACTTCTCACATATTCAGTGTTTTAATTATCTCGAAGGTGAGTGCCTATGCATGATTTCTTGTCTTATCTTTTTAAAAAACTTTATTATATATAGTCTATGTAACATAGTACTGATGTGTTGAAAAAATTTTGTATGTTTTAGAACTGAAGATGAATGTTTAGCATTCGAAACTAGTTTTCAAATAAAATAATCTCAATAGAAGTGGCACTTAATTCATCAATCCTAATTGTATTGATCCTTCTATATCATCATGCGTACCTCAAGTGATTTTATAACCTTAGAAATTATTAACTATTAACCTTAAATAGAAATTATTAATTATTAACCTTAGAATTATTAGAAAAATAATTATGTTATATAAATAAAAATAATGATTCGGGATATAATTGGAGGAAAAACCTGGAGGTCAGGCTTGGATCCTGACAACATAAATCTCCCTCAATAACCATCAGTCTTGAAATGAAAATTAGTGTTTATTCCAGACTGCAAAATTTTGAGAGTAAAATGTAAAATCGTTTTCGTTTCATGTTGTTATGTTTATATAAAAAATAAGTTCACAATGATATCTGAAAAGCGGAGATAAGAAGCTACTTATTGAACCTTTAGTCACATACGCTTTTAGGTTACATGTGCTAGAGGCCATCTTTCTTAAGTAGAGTTGGTGTAAATATGGACCCCATTTCCCCGGGAACTCCAACATAGCTCTTGTTAGAGATCACAACTTGCATCTTTTGAGATGGAAAGTTCGGAAAGACACTCCGGGTGAGGCGTGGGTAAAATGTTCCCAAATTATTGTGCCGGGGCTGAAAGAGCCAGTCATGATTGCGATTTCTGTAAATTTATTTTATTTTTCTGTAATAAATAAACTTTATAACGTTTTGAATCGTTTAATCCTGTTTTAAACTATTTGTGGTAACATTTTAGAAGAGGGTACTTATTTTCATCCCAATATTTCTGGTGTAATTTTGAAAGCATTTTGTAAATCGTCTGTCGTCTCTCTTATAATGATTAGTATGGAATATGGAATAACACATAGGCACGTCACAACGAACGTTTCTCTTCTTAAGAAAATTTTTTGGAGATTGAATTTTTAAAAAAAATTCTAAATTTAAAAAAAAAATATATCATAAAAGATAATGCTGTTGATTATTATTCCATTGATAATTGCAATAATAAGGAACAAGCGGATTGTCAAGTTTTGTTTTTAAAACAAAAACTTTGCGACGAATATCTCCGAGGGTTAGAAGAAGCAGGGAAAAGAAGGAACGAAGGCCTTATCAGTGTTATCAGTGGCGGGTGAAAAATTCCCGCCATCTGAGCGGCGGGAGATAGGGACCGAGTGTAAATCAGGGAGAGGTCCTCAGGGATGGTTCGGCTCTACCTGCCGCTCCCGGGGGGAGGGGGGAAGGGGGTCTTCTCATCCTCCAGGATATCCAGGAGTAAGGGTCCTTCCTCCTTGCTCCAGGGGATAGGATCCTCTCATATACTTCTATAAAATATCTAATTCATTTGGAAAAATAAATATTTGATTTTTACCTTTAGTAAACATAAAGATTTTTCGATATCGAATTATTTCTCATCCCTATTTTATTACCTCCCTTCTACTTCTAAAAGTAGATTTCATGAACTGGTCATCTTTTACGGTGACCCATATTATGACAAGAGTGTTTCCGCGACATACGCCATATATTCCAGTCAATAAACACATTGTAGAGTGCATTAAATATATTTTTTGACTTTATAGCTTCTTTAGGGATAGTAAGATGGTAAACATTCTAAAAGTCACTGCCCTTGGGGGATGAGCTAACTTTAGGGAAGGGGAGAAGATCTCATTTTTGGGTATTTCGATTATATTTCGAAAACGGTACACTATAGAAAAATATGTACCAAATCAAAATTAAAACAAAAAACTTTACCTGTAAATTTGTTTATATATATATATTTTTCGAATTTCAAAAACGTTTTCGAAATATACGATATTGAAAATCGGTTATTTTCGCAAAAAAATAATTTGTACCTCACTTTTTGTCAAACATTTGCTTCTAGTGCCTTCCTCAATCATTTCTCACAAAAATGATCGAATCAGAGTTGTAGAGCATTAAATTTACTTTAATTTCATGTGAACGTTTCTTGAACTTGAAGCAAATGTTCGAAAAAAAGTAAGGAAATTTTTTTTTTTTTTTTTTCTCTCGAAAATCTCGGTTTTTAATCACGTATATATCGAAAACCGTTGGAAGTTCGACTAATATGTATATAAACTGCTTAGATATAATAGAAAAACCCAAAAATGGGACCTTCTCCCCTTCTCTCCAACGTTTGCTCAAACCCACAGGGGTGGGGACTTTTAGTATGTTTACCTTCTTACTACCTCTAACGAAGCCATAAACTTAAAAATGATCGCATATTTCATGGACTCTACACCTCTCATTTCAGCACTTATTGACTGGACTAAGAAAATTATTATAAATATATATATTTTAAACATAGAATATAATATTAAACTTTTTTTTTTTTTTTATAATTTCAATTGATAACCACACATCCTGATAACCCCTATTACAAATTAAAACGGTAGTAGCCCCGAGACCTTTTAAAAAATTTATTTATGTTGGAGTTGTGGCAATGGCCAGCTTCTCAACTCAATATGTGCTACAGCCCTCTTGCTCAGCCTCCACTAAACTATAGTTGCAGTTCAGAAAGCAGCGCTAGGATCTCTTAGTAGCTGGCTGGCACTTCCTCCCATATTTGGAGATACAAGCTTGAATAAGGGTTCAATTTAATTTCTTATTTTTTATTTTACATATGGTATTACTAAACTTTTTTTATTATTATTATTAGGGCTGATCATCATATTTAAAAGACAAAATATGAAAAAATAAATTTTAGGCATTTACTTGGCCTCATGGATGTAAATCAATACAATCACGAAATGTCAACAACCTTTTCATTAAAAAAAAAAATCATTGGTGGCTTGGCCGCTTGAATAATTCAACTTACACGTGCCGGCTCTGAGGGCAGGCTGTAGGTTATAAAAACTATTTTATAAGATAAAATCAGATAGTTTTATTGTTATTAACAGCTTATATTTGTAAGTGATACTGAAGAGTAATATTACAATAGAAGTACATTGTGCCTATTGAAAACTTCCCGTTTAATAACATTTTTTTATTGAAACTATAAACTAAATTCTAATTATTATTAGTTTTTTTTCTTTCACTTGCACTATATTTTTGTAGTTATATCGAATTAACATTCCACTGCTTCTGCCCGAAATATATTTTTCTCGATTCATTTCCTTGTTCTCTCTTCTTATAGGTCATTCCTATTAAATAGAATTAATGTGTTAACTAAATAAAATATACTATATTAATTTCTTAGGTTTTATAACTTATATTATAAATATAATATAAAAACATGAAACAATAAACAATAAACCATCATCACAATATTTATTACCCTCGTATCTTATTTATCCAACCTTTTCTTAAAAATGACATCTTGGGGTTTATACTATTATTGTGAAGATAATTATAATTTCTTTTCACTTATAATTTTTACCATTAATTCAATATTTATTACATTTATGTCTAATTATATTATTAAACCTTCTGCTATATGCCAACAGTTCTCTACGGATGCGAAACCTGGGCGCTTACGTTAAGGGAGGAAAAAAAAACGCCTTAACGTTTTCGAAAATAAAGTAATACGTAGAATATTTGGCCCAAAAAAGGATGAAGTAACGGGAGAATTAAGAAGGCTTCTCAATGCAGAACTGCGCTAGTTATATCCGGTAAATATTGTTATAGTAATAGCAGCACGACGCACAGTGGGGCAAAGGTGGAAAAAACCCTAAAATCTTATGATTTTTGTTTTTGTTTTTATTATTATTTTTGTATACCTAAATAAATGTAGCATAAGGTTGTGGAACTGATTTTTCGATTATTTCATTACCAGGGTCTGTACACGGCCTTGAAGTTGCCCTTTTCTGGAGTTTAGAAAATAACTCGGTTTTGAAGTTCTCTTAAAATAATTTTTATGAGACTGAATTTTTAGCAAAAATTTTTGTATAACCCTTTGAACTTCACTATTGATGTTTACTGGTTTATGGACGATTTTTTATTTTGTAAATGTAGCCACAACCTTGACTGCCAGGAATTTTCAAAGTTAGCTGCCTCGTAAATCTAACTTATCTTCATTTCACTTGGTCTTTCAAAAAAAGCTACACCGAACTAGGCTCTCTATAGGGCTTCAAATTGAAGTACAGGTATCTGAGGAACCTTGTTATAAATATAAATCCCGGCTTCGGCCATATTTGTTCAGGGGATGAATTTATGTGTTATTTTTCATTATACAGAAACTAATTTTTAGAAAGAATTTTTTTTTTTTTTTTTTATAACTAGGATGTGAAAATTGGCTTACTATATATGTATATTTGTTTTTATTAGTCTGCCTTATTTAATATATATATATATATATATATATATATATATATATATATATATATATATATATTTTTTTCTTATCTTTATCCATTGTAAAATGATCTGATATGATTTCTGGTTTTCTATACAAAAATAACTAACACATAACTCTTCTTGAGAGAATTAGTTCCGGAATATTACAGAAAGATTAATTTTCAAAATAGCCCTTCAAATAAAAAAAAACAAAAAACAATTGAAAAATAAAAATTTTGGACTTTGGATGATAAATTTATGGGGTTATGATTTGTATCACTGAGTTCTAATTATTATATACCTTAGTTATCTTATGAAGATTATCATATTTATTTATATTATTCTTTTATATCAATGGCTAGGATATTCTACGACTGGAATTATTTTCGCTCTATATTTATAACTAAATTCAGAGATTTAAAATCAAATTATAAAAAAAGAAGTAATTCAAGACCGGATTATAAAACAAAAAAGAAGTTATCATTAAATGATAAAGATTCTCATTTACTGTTGTAGAAAAAAGGAACAATTCGAAATATTTTATTTCTTTACTTTTATAGTTAATATCTTTTATTTTTTTATCTAATTGTTTTTGTTTGTATCATTGGTTCATTATGTATTGAATATTAGTTCATTATATTGAAAAATATGACGATCAAACTTCTTTGTTAATATAAGATTGATAATTGTAAATAACTGCCCAGTCCATTCAGTAGAGCTCAACTGAAATTACTTTGTAAAACTTATTACGTAACATTTTTCAAATTATATTAAAAAAATTTTAATTTATTTCCAAATATAACTTAATAATGAATTTTAACCTAATTCAAGGAATCTTGGGTCTGTAATAGAGCTATATAGTAAATTTCATTCAATTTAGCACCTAAAAAACATATAAAATAATAACAAACTTGATTTTATTATTTTTTTTTTTTTTCAAACTAAAAACATGGCTCAATTCTGATGATCTGATTGCTCTGGTTATAGTTTTATTCTATTCAGCAGCTTAGATAGCAAAATAAATATACTCCAAACTTGCTTTATTATTATTTTTTTACATTTTGTTCTTACATTTTGACCCTTTTTGATCATCTGATGAAGCTGATTATGGTTTCATTCAATTCAGCACCTCATGAAATATGTAATTCCAAAATTTCAAGCTTATAGCACGAACCGTTTAGAAAATATGAGGTTTTTACCCATTTTGGGCCGTTTTGCCCCACTGTGCGGCGCTTCAAATCGGCATGTAAAGTCGTTGGGTTTAATAATGACCGAATTACGGAAAAAGTAATCAGTTTTGAGTTGTCGGGAAAACTAGTGAGGGGTAGACCGAGACGTAATGACGGAACGATTGCGCCATGGCCGACCTAGGGGATTTGAGTTTTGAGGAGGCATCAAATCGAACCTTCGGGTTTACTAAGCCTTTATTTGTAATTATTATTACTCATAACAATCCGATTTACAACGATAAAGGTATAAGAGAGATCTATCGATGAATGTGAAATTGGAAGTGAAGGAGCGAAATCTGTACTGTTACTATGTATAAATATTTCGATTTTACAAATATTACAATCTATGAGCCGAAAATAGCGGCGATAAATAATAAAGGTATAAAGAACAAGTATTATTATTTACAAGTAAATAAAAGAAAAAATAATAACAATATTCTTTCATCATTGTTTTAGGATTTATTTATTAATGCTCCTCACTTTGTCACCAAAAAACTTAATATTCTATATGTTGCTGATTTAGCCCAAACTAGATACCTATCATCTCATATTAAACTCTAGAACCATTCAAATCCACTAGTTTCTCAACTTGCTTCTCACTCTATTCCCGATAATCCATCTAGACGTCTAAAAAGAAGATGGCCTAGAGACCTTCTAGTGTAGAATTTTTATTGAAGTGCTACTGATGAGTAGTTCTTTTCAAGTTTTGACACGCTATTGTAATTGTTGTAAACACATTTACTTGATGTATATATTTGTACAGTTGTAAATTTTAATAAATTGGAAAAAAAATATATTGTTTTTTGATATTTAAATTCATATAAAATTAAATCTATGTGAATGTGTTTAAAAATTATTTTAATTGCTAGTAAAGGAACTACATCAGTAAACGTTTTACATTAAAAGTATCCTGGACCATGTTCTTTTTAGACAACTTGGGGGGGGGGGGAGCAAGTTAGGAGGCTAGTGGGTTCTATTGTGTATCGAGCTTAGCGTGGAAGAGGTATCTGTTTGGGGCAAATCAACAACATATGTGGTATTAAGGTCAATGTTTTTTGTGACAAAATGATTTCACTTACTTTTGGTTTAAGTACTGTAATGTAAATGTGTCATTTGTAATTTATTGAAAGGTCTGAACTTTTGTTTAGTAAATATTCAAGTATTCTTGTTGTTTTAGTCATAGTAAACGATATAAAATCACGTATAACGATTTTATAAAATCGTTTAGAACCGATCCAAATTTTTGTTTAAATGATCAGATTAACATATCCAATAGCCCCATTTTAAATTTGTTTCCCATAGGAACGGAAAAACCCAATGAGTCATAAGGTAAACCCCGTTGTAAATCTAAAACTTAACCTACCTCCCCCCCCCCTCTTTTACTTCTCACAAATTCAGTGTTTTAGTTACCTCGAAGGTGAGTGCATATGCTTGATTTCTCGTCTTATCATTTTAAAAAACTTTAGTATATGTAATCTATGTATCATAGTACTGATGTGTTGAAAAAATTTTGTATGTTTTAGAACTGAAGATGAATGTTTAGCATTCGAAACTAGTTTTCTAATAAAATAATCTCAATAGAAGTGGCAATTAATTCATCAATCCTAATTGTATTGATCCTTCTATACCATCACGCGTACCTCAAGTATGTATTGTGTTTTTATATTGTATATACAGTTGTAAATTTCAATAAATAACTAAAAAAAAATATCCTTTTATAAAATAAAACATATTGTCACCTCTATGTAAAATTTATGTTGGTGTACCGTTGTATTCTACAAAGCCTACCTGTAGTAAAATGCTAGAAATTCGTAAAAATTACATTAATGATTTCGTTCTTCTAATTCGTCGATCAGATTCGAATTTTACCATAAGGCCTTTTGTAAAACAACAATAAACGAACGAAATAAAAAAAATGCGAATTCATATTCCTTACTTTTACATAGTGCCGGCGATATATAAGGTTTTAAAGGATTCGACTGTTACCTGTGGACTTGATTGAATCAAAATTAAATCTCTCAATTCGTTTGATGTCCTACTACAGAAATAATTGCATAAGATCATATAACTACATAATTTATAACAAATTATTACCTTCAGATGTAATATATACTTATATAATTTAATCAGCTTAGCTAAAAAACCTTCCCATGTATTCAGCTCCACCCTTACCACAGATATAACCTGTTTAAGCTTCGCAAATATGAACTCGAGTTTATGATATCGATATCAGTTGAAAGAAACTTTTCCTTTGGTAGAAATAACTTAAAACTTCAAGCTTGCTAAATCGAGTGCTTTGGTGAATATCTTCTCCAAAAGCTGGGATAATTAAATTCGTGTTCCTCACTTCTAAGGAAACTTGTCTTCAATAAACTACTTGGCTGAGATTTACTTTTTATTTCTTATATTTTCCTGGAAAAAAGATACTTTATATTTTAATTTTAAATATAAAGAAAATAAGTTGAATTTAGAATAGATGACTAGCATAGCATAACAGACAGTGAAATAATATCTGGTCTAGAGATTTTTAAAACAGAACAATATAAACAAAAGTGAGCACAAATTTACATTATAAAAATAATGATAGCCTTTTGTTATGTTCATAACTCAACAAATAAACCTTAAATTCAAATAAATACAATAAAAAAAATAAAAATTTAACATATTTACAAATAAGTCACAATTATTACCATATTTTCAAAAACAATTCTTCTGTGAGTTTGAACATGGGCCTTCCCTTAGAGAGTATAGGTCTAGACTTTGTCAGACGACCAACCAATTGGGAAGCCGGGTTCGCGATTTCCACTTCTCTTTCCGTTCCTTTGCCATTTTCCACCATAGTGGTCCAGCCTTCTTCTTAAGGCTGGTTTACACGCTTAAGCCATTTGCGCACAGTATCGACTTGATTTGCACAAACTGGCTTGTTTGTGTAAATCAAGTCGATACTGTTTACGCGTTGAGTTTTGATTGCATTGCACAAATGCGAAGTTAAAACCTCTCTGTTTTGTTGAAAATGAAAAATTCTGACGAAGAACTATTAATTCTTGCAACGGACAACAATGGTATAATATCCTTCCGCTACCTTAAAATTGTTAAACTCTGGAATATTTCAAAAAAGTATCCTCAAGGTCAAAAACTAAAAGGATAATAATGGCAGAATATCCTTCGTATAACTTGAAAATCGTTAAATCCTGGCGGAACTCAAAATAGTATCCCTACCGATGAAAACTAGTATATATGTGGCCAAGGATATCCTTCGACCATCTTAAAATCTTCCTTAAGGACTTCTGGAATTCCCTCCCTTCCATCATTCGCCATTCCTCCACTCATAACAGCTTCAAATCCCGACTTTTCATTTACCTGTTAGATATTCAATCTAATAGTCATATAGATGTAGAAAATATCTCTTAAAATGAGATATGAACATTCAGAATATAATATTGATTTTGTATACTATTAGTCTAGTACTATTGCACTAAATTGGTTTTGGCATAATTTATATTATTTATCAGATAGGACACATTATCTTTCCAGATAATTTATATTTCTCAGCTTTGATTATTGTATTTGATTTCATTGATTTTTTGATTAATTTTCTCTATTTTTGTTTTCGTAACTTATCTTAGATTCTAACCTCAAGATATAATTTGTTTTTTGTGTGATATTTTAAAATATGTAACAATACTTTTATATTGTAATTTGAATTTCTTTTAAATTCCTTAATTTAATTTTAATTATATTTTCCTTGTTTTTTATCATATTTCATAATTATATATACGGTATGCTAGGTAGCCATTAATTGTTCATTGTAATTATTCTTAAGGGACAAAGGCCCTTTTTATGAAAATTTATTTTCATTTCATTTCATTTCATTTCAAGGACGAAAACTGAAATTAAAAAAAATCCTGAAAGATTAAAAAAAAAAAAAAAAAAAAAAATAGTATCCTTAAGGATGAAACCTGATTTGTTTGGAAGGAGAGTGGCCAAGGATATCCTTTCGTTATCTTAAAAATCGTTATTTCCTGGAATACTTCAAAATAGTATCCTTAAGGACAAAAACTAATATATATGTATGGACTAGGATGTCCTATCGCCATCTTAAAATACATAGAATCTTTAAGGACATTAAATGAAATCAAATCGATAAATCCTGAAAGATTACATAAAAATAGTATCCTTAAGGACAAAAACTAATTAGTGGAAAAAAGAATGGCCAAGGATGTGCTTCTTCAGTCAAAAATCGTACACATTGACTCAAAATACAGTATGGAACGGGTGGACGGACGTAAAATGCGCATGGGCTAGGCTTGGATATCATCATCATCACAGCTCATGCCAACACACCAACCTCAAGTAGAATTTCCGTCCCGACAGATTTTACTCAAGCCAAAATTTTAGGCTTTTGCAAGCCAATTTGCGCAAACTGCATGAGCGTGTGAACCGGCCCTTAAGATTATAAGTTGATTTTTTGATTATGTCACAGTAAATGCATATTTTATTGATTTTTTTAACTGTTCGTAACTATGTTCATAAAGTTGTTGATTCAAAGGCCGATTCTATAATATATTTACCTGATATATATTTTGTTCCGAAATGAACGCTCTGAGCTAAAGATGTCTTATAACTAACTAATAGCTTTAACATTTCATCGAAGGCGATGATATCCTAGCCCAAGGGACATGGCAAGAACCCAAGACCAGGTGCCAACCCCCAAGAAGAGAGACAGAAAGACCCGGGTTATCTTAGGTTTCAGGTTGAGCGGCTATCGTTCCAACAGTTCATACCTTCCAGGCAGAGGCTTCCAGAGGTCCAGGGGCTGTTAATTCTCCGATAATAGACTTGTACAGTTCTCGCCCGAAGGTCTCTGATCTCTCGGCCAACTTATTTACCGTTGCCTTGTCTCTTTGCTGAGAAACTATTTATCTTTTAAATGAGAATTTATTTATATATTTTTTTCTATTTTTATAATATAAATTTAAAATAAAGAAATAAAAAATATAATAGCAAAACAATACAATATATCAGAAAAACGGAAAAAAAAAATTATTCTATCCATTTTTGTTGTTAACTTAGCAGAGTTACGATCTGATAAGTTGAAATGTGTAAGTTAAATATAAAACACCGAGATAGTTTTGTCAAGACATATAAAAACGTTTTCTGTTTAAAATTACGGGGTTGATGTTTGGGGCTATAAGAAACAGAACCCTTCATAAAATCCACAATTATCCATTTTTTTATGCCAAAAATAAACTTAATGATCTAAACTTTCGTTATATCTCGCTGAATAACCTCAAGACTTCGCTTCATTTAATTATAATTGATTTATTTGTTAAATAGTTAACGCCTAATACGGGACTGATTTATGCCATGTCAGTAAAAATAAATAAAAGTTTTGCCATAGTTTAAATTTTGATTTCGACTGCTTCAACATTTGATATATATGTTCAAAGGTTCTATTTAATTACAAAAGATTTATTTATATAACAATAATTAGACCTATTTGGACATACGGAGTTGAACTTTGGGGTTCCTAGTCCAGTCAACTAGCGATTATTTTTTACCTCAGGGCTTCGTTAGTAGTAAGATGATAAACATACTAAATGTCCCCGCCCCTGGAGGTTGAGCTAACGGTGGGGGGAGGTAAGAAGATCCTATTTTGGGGTTTTTCGATTATATCTCGAAAATGGTGAACTCTATAAAAATATGTTACGAATAAACATTAAAGCTAATAAAATCTCCTATAAAATTGTTTTATATACATATTTGTCGAACTTTTAATGGTTTTCAAGATATACGATGTTAAAAATCGATAATTTTCGAGACAAAAAGTTTTTTACCACACTTTTTGTCAAACATTTCCTGCAAGTGCCAAAAATTTATATATGAAATTAAATTTAATTTAATGCTCTACAACTTTGATTCTAACATTTTTTCAAACAAAAAGTGATGGTAAGGTAACAATTTTTTTTTTCGTAAATTATCGATTTTTAATAACGTATATCTCAAAAATGGTTGAAGGTTCGACAGATATGTATATAAACAATTTATAGGAAATTTTCTTTAGATTTAATTATAAATAATCGAAAAACCGGAAAATGGGACCTTTTCCCCTCCCACCCGACTGCTCCTAAAGAAGCCCTGAGGTAAAAAAATAATGCACTTTTCATGCACTCTACATCCTTCCTTCCTATTCTTGTCGTTCCAATCAAAAATCCTTCGGAAGATCCTAATTATGACGTCACAAATTAACTTATCCTTAACAATAAGAATCCGATGATTATCATGGCATAATCATACCAACTCGCTTTCCATCCCGGTAGCCCGTCATAAAAGAGATGGTTTCACAATATTCCTTGGAAAGAATTCGTTCAAAGTTAATCCAACGTTTTTCGTGGTTTCTTACAACATTATCAGTGACATTAGGTACACAAAAAATAACATATTTTGGTGATCCTACTTTAATACATTCATATTGATAGATTTCTTACAATAAAATTATAGCAATCAGCTTCCGAAATACTTTTTTTTCGGTACAACATATATGCATCAAGTAAATGTATTGACATAAATTACAATAACATGTTAAAACTTGAAAATAACTACTCATCAGTAGCACTTTATTAAAAATTCTACACTAAAATGTCTCTCGGCCATCTTCGTTTCAGACACCCCGGAGAATTATCAGGAATGGAGTGAGAAGCTAGTTGAGAAACTAACGGATTTGTGTAGTTATGGAGCTTACTATGAAAGGATAGGTCTATGGTGTGGGCTAACTCAGGAACATATGGTGACAAAGTAAGGAGCATTGAGAATTTTTCGAAGGATTTTGGACTGTAAGGATTGAATACAAGATGAAATGGATGGTTTACTGGAGCCCCAAAGCTCAACTCCGTACGTCCAAATAGGTCTAATCACAGTCATGTATATTAGTCTTTTGTAATTAATTGGGAGCTTTGAACGTTTGTCTAGTAAATGTTGAAGTAGTCTGTAACGACGGGCAGTTTCTTGTCGTTTTAGTCTTGTATGTGGATTCCAAGTTAGATGTTTGTCCAAGTGGAGTCCTAGGTAGCGGATCTGTTCGAACAGGGATTAGTGGAATATCATTAAAGGATAATGTAGGACTGGATGTCGTAGGTTTACCATTCTTGAAGGTTTATGATATGGGATTGGAGTGCTTGAGAGGCAATGGAGGGATCATTGTTTTCTGATAACACAGATGTGTCATTAGCATAAGTGGTGAGGACAGTGGTAGGATGAGTTAGGATGTCAGCCGAAATGCTTAAAATAAACTTTAAAATAAAACGAATACAGGGACAAGTTCATTAAGGGGACAAGACGAGCCGTGATCCCGAAGAGAGCAATCAGGGAGCGGTACTCCACCGGACCACAACGAGGGGGGGAGGGGGGTCTTATTAAATTTATCTGATGACGAGGACTAGGAGGCCAATTACTGGGCCAACCTTCTATTCGGGGTTTTCAGGGCATGAAAATGACAGGGGGGGGGCTTTCTAAGGCTGATACTTCTCTCTAAGGCTCTTTGGGGGCGGGGTGAATCCCCCGCTCTTTTGTATTTTATTTTATTTCTCGTTGAATATCTCCAAAACCTGGAATTAGAAAGAAAAAAAAAAAGAAGTGTTCCTGTTGTCCAGAAGCGGCTTTTAACCGCAGATTATAGATAATAAAGTCGCACCACCAAGAAATTATAGCAATAATTACTAATTTTATTAATTGAGGTACACCATGATGGTATAGAAGGATCAATACAATTGCGATTGATGAATTAATTGCCACTTCTATTGACAGAAATGCATTTCTGTTTTAGTTACCTCTAAGATCTTAAGATAATTGTTTAGCATTCGAAAGTAGTTTTCTAATTAAATAATCTCAATAGAAGTGGCAATTAATTCATCGATCCTTACTAATTTTATTCTACCTTTCGAGGCGCCTGAAAAGGATATTTGGGAACTACTAAATTTTGTTGCTGGCAATAGTTTTAGTCAATTTACAACAAGCCATTTTATTATAATTATTATCTTCATATAATTATATTTTATAGTTTTTATTCTTATTATTTTATAAGTATGTAATTTAGTAATGAATCCACTTGATCAGCAATCATTCCTCAACATTTTTTTAAATATTTTATTCATCATAAAGACATGTTTTGGGATGCATTTTCCACTATCAGAATGTTTTTTCTTCATACTGTTTACACTACGTCTATTCTCTCAAGCGTTTTATCAAGTTTTTAAAAAAATTACCTAGTGTAGAACTATTTGTCATATATTGCTGATATGCACAGAGTGATTGCTGAGAAGAAAGAGAGAGAGAGAGAGAGAGAGAGAGAGTAGAGAGAGAGAGCGAGAGAGAGAGAGAGAGAGAGAGAGAGAGAGAGAGAGAGAGAGAGAGAGAGAGAGAGAGAGAGAGAGAGAGAGAGAGAGAGAGAGAGAGAGAGAGAGAGATGATATTTGTTTCTGTAAGAGAGAGATCCACAGACCATAAAAAACAATAAAATAATCAATCTCTCTCCCTCCCTCCTTCTCACCCCCCCCCCCTCTCTCTCTCTCTCTCTCTCTCTCTCTCTCTCTCTCTCTCTCTCTCTCTCTCTCTCTCTCTCTCTCTCTCTCTCTCTCTCTCTCTCTCTCTCTCTCTCTCTCTCTCTCTCTCTCTCTCTCCATCTCTAGTTATCTAAAAAAAAATAGCGTTTTAGAGGAAATAAATGCCAGATAAAAGTTACATAATGAAGAAGAGAAAACACTCGGTACACAAGGTCGGTTTGGATCTCGGTAGGTAGAAGGTAAAAATTTATTTTGAGGGGGATCCACGGAACGAATATTGACCTTTCTACTTTTTCTAGAATAGGTTTTCAACATTTGGGATAACCCGTTCTTCCTGTCCTAGTCGGACTACATAAAGACGCTAAGCCCCAAGAAATAACGACAATGAATGCAGATATCAAAAATATATAAAGGAAAAATAAAATAATTTGAAACAGTATTTCCAATAATGACGCTGTTCGATTACTCTCTTAGACCTAATACTCATTCCTTCTTCTTCTGCAGTCTTCCCTCTCTTTCTCTTTAATTAATCGACTCCAATTAGAAACGTAGGCTAGATCCTGAGGCATCCGAGACAGGACAGGACGAACCTGCTCATTATTGCAAAAGAACTGCTGTCCAGGTAATTACCCAAACCCTACGCTCTACCTCCCCAGGAGGAACAGTTTTATATTATCCTCTGAGGATTTGGATACAAGAGGTAACTACCACTTCTAGGGCACTCCTCTCCAGTTTTGGAACTTTCCAGCACCTAATTAAAATCGAGAATTTTTTTTTTAAACCTTTTTTTCGAAAGTATTAACGAGTGCACAACTTTTTCGACCGTTTCATTGTGGATTCCGTTATAAAATAAATCGCTGTTTTTCTCAAATATAAAAGTTTGGAGAGCGTTCTGATTAGATCCTAACCTCTCCAGAAATTAAGAGGAACTTCTGCTTTGTACTAAGCCTAAAATTCAGCGAAAAAAATTCCATATTTAAAGAAAAGAAATATATATATATATATATATATATATATATATATATATATATATATATATATATATATATATATATATTTGGGGAAATAAAACAATAATAAATGATAAGAAATAAAAATATTCAAACTTCTTACGCTGTTGTAGTTGGATACTCTCTTCCTAATTTTATCTGGATGTTCCTCAAAATATTTGTAAATTTTATAAGTATAGTATGAATGTAGTTATGATTCTATATTTTCTTTCCTAATTTTTCTTTTTTTTATTTATTAGTTTCAAAAATCATTACCTATTTTATAATATCATTTCATATTCTATTTTTATCTCTTGTAAATTTATTTTATTTCTTGTATTTATAAACGCTGTTTATTTTAATTATCTTACTTTATTTTATATCATTGTACATATTGTATGAATGAGTCTCTGTCATCCATATTACTCATTGCCCTTGAGTGTGGCAGCTTGTAATTATTCAAATGAAAAATTATGTCAAAACTTTTTTTTTTTAACTCACTTCTTTTAAAACTACTACTTAGTCATAAAATAAACACATATAATTACTTACTAAAGCAGCTAAATTAACAGTTATCAGCAAACTACAAAATCTTCAGTCAAAAACATACAAGACTACTACGAAAGCAATCTGCTTCGTTTGCAACATAACATACTAAATTTGAATATCAACATTTAACGAACAAATACATACTCTCTTCAAACAATTTTACGAAAAATTACAAATATTCTAAACACATAAATTAAAACAGAGAAGAAGATTATGAGGGACAGTCAAAGAGGAACACCACGTCAAAGTAGAAATAATCTCTCTTGGCTACAAGAACAAAATAATTTTACCAAAAATTAATTTAATAATTAATTAAATAAATCAGTAAATTTAAAAATATAGCTCCTAAAAGGTAGGTCTTAGTAACAAATGTTATATACCAAATAATATTTTCCATTAAATTTTTGACAAGCAGGATGTCAACAAATTTTCGTTCCGACTAACGCCAGCGAAGCTAGAGCTTTAAAAAATGTTACATTATATTTGTTATTTCGTATTAGGAGAAGCAAAGTCAAAAGGAGCTCACTCATTAGAACCTATTTATTAATCTAGTTATAAAGTACAACAATATTTGAGCTCCTAACGGCTCCTGCTGTCCTAATATCAAAATACGCGTAACGCAACGCCCTCGTGTTTCCCAAAACCGTATCGCTTTTCCATGTTAAAAAAATACTCTCATGAGTACAAAATTTACTGTTTCTTTAGCTAGTAATTATATGGTATAGTCGAAAAGTAATAATACTGAAACAAATTCACTCGACTCGAAATAAAATTCAATTTTTGTTATTAGTATAATATAAACATTTTTTAAAAATAATATTATTGTATTAAATATATTATTTGCGATAGCAGCTTGGCTATAGATCTTTCTGCGGTCTCAGCAGCTGTTCAGCAATCGCTGCTGCTGTCTTGTGAAAGCCAAAGTAAGGGGCCATTCCTCCAATAATTAATAACTAACGTATTTTTTTGTTCTTTATTAATATCACACTCAGATATTTAATTTTTTTATTATTTCTATTATTTAATACTGGTGAAATAATGTTGAAGCGTTTACTTCTTGTGATTAAAAAGTATTCAAACAATGCACTTTGACAGAAGTATTTAATGCATTTCCAAAATAGAAGCAGATAAGACAAGATTACAGCCTAAAGCCTTAACTAGAACGGAAATCTTCCTGATATATCTATTACTGCCACAGCCTCCATCAGTAGAGAACTAATGGTACTAGAACCGATTCTGGTCGCTATAATTACATCGATATAGTTAGTTCGATATCGAATTCTAATGAAGTAATGAATTCTTCTCAAAGCCAATCAGACCTATGTATAGATCATATTCAGTTAGTTTGTAGTAGGGATACGTCGATTCTCGAGAAAAAAAAAAAAATCATCGCCCAGAATCGATAATACTAATTCGATTTCTATAAACCAATCGTTTGCGCTAATGTTGTGATAAATGATATTTTTGAATACAGAAAAGGATATTCTTTCATCTTTAATTAAAAAGGAATTTCTTATCATCTAGAGCAGATGTCTCCAAACTACGGCCCGCGGACTCATCCTTAAAAGTCCAATAAAGATGAGTTTTGATATTCGATCTTAAATATATCACTAGACTGTAAATCGATAATTTCAAGTTGTCCTAAGGCTATTGTTTCAATGTCGGTATCAAATGGATTTTAAAAAATCTTAATTTTATTCGCAATGACATACAAGTCTGACAACGAGTATCAAAACTTATATTTAAATTACTCAAAGCTTCGATTGCAAAAGCGACGAAAAACTGAGTTTCAGTAGTGAGGCTTAATATTTCACATGTTTTAAAATGTGTGAAACACTTTTTATGTCGTGATATAAACAGTATTATTTTCTGCAAGAACGATTTGATGTAAGTATATAAATCAGGAAGAAGCTAGTTTTCTCCTTGCAATCTCAAATTGAGTTTGTTCATATGTTTTGTTAAATCGATGTAGGTAGAATGCTTTTCATTCAAACAAACTTCGATCACTCCTCGAAGTTCCAAAAAACGCATTACCTATTTCCACCTGTAACCACCAGATGTTGTCAAGTGTCGTGATCAAAGCAATGGAATACAAAGCAATAGTGATTGAAATTATAGATCTAAAAATTATAGATCCTGGCAGGAAAATTAAAATGGTGTTAGCTCTAGGAAGTAATCAGTATGGCCCGAAGGCTGGAAAGTTTGGAGACGCCTGTTTTAGATCGACACTGTTTGGAACAGAATATAAAATAATTACCTTCAAAAATATTGTTACTGCAAACCAAACTTCAGATTTCTGAAGGTTTGAATTCATTATTAAAAAACTGAAATAAATAAATAAGAACAAATCCAAACTGCGAAAATAAATTAAGAAAGACAATAGCACCATCTTATAGATTTTCGCTAATCTTGGAGAATTTTTTCTGTTTCAAAATTAAGATTTTTTTCATATTATTTCATGTTCATACTGGTATTTAACACTAAATCCTCTAGAGGTCGCCCATACAACGATATTCCTCCACTGATTTTGGAATCGTTGCTGTTCATTTGTTATGGCAGGGGTGAATATGACGCGGCTTAGAGTCTGCTAGAGTAGGCTAGGGTGCGAGTGTCGACTATTCAAATGTTCGATAGAATACTTTACTTATTTTTTTAGTTATTTATTTTCAAAGCCAGGTAGAAGTGTGAAAGAGTGGGTATCGAAACATCACTATTAAAATTGCTAATTATATTAATAATAATGGGATGTATAAAAAAAAAAAAAATGACCGTTTCTTAAACAAATATTTGTATTATTATTTCTTTGATATAAAATGCAATTCATACTCAAAGTATAGTCCATTGTTATCTACCGTCATTACCCATCTGCTAGCCAATTGCTCGATGCCACGCTGATACCATTCCTTGGGATGGCTGTCGAAGAATTCTTGTACAGCATTTTCAACTTCCACAAATTATCAAATTTTTTCCCTTGAAGAAAATGGGCCATGGATCGAAACAAGTAGTAATCCGAAGGTGCGAGGTCTGGACTATATGGTGGATGAGGCAGGAGTTCAAACCCATGAAGTTCTGTAAACTTTTCTTTGGTTCGACGGGAATTGTGTGGACGAACAGGTCTTTTTCACCTTTCCCATGGAGAGAAGATGGCGGCTAACAGTATCTTTCGACACACCAAACTCTCTAGCAAGTTCGCGAGTACTTGTGGACGGATTTGCCTCAACAGCTTCCTTCTGAACCTCATCAATATCCATTAATGGCCGCCCGGAGCCCTTCTTCCTTTCCAACGTCGTATCTCCACTTATAAATTTTTCATACCAACGCCGCGCTGTGCGCTCTTCAAGGACACCTTCCCGATCATATTTAATAATTTCACGAGTTGCTTTAGTGGCTGTAAAATTTGTTTTCCAGTAATATCATAAAATTACGAGAATTTCGTAGGACACTGTCATGTTTCATCAGCCAACGTAGAAGAAATTGCATTATCATTGGGCGCTGACAGAGGCTAGAACCATCCCCTCATTATATTATTAAGTAGTGGTAAATAATAAATCAATTAAGATATTTACAGACTTTTGAACTCTGGAATTTGATTAAAACGGTCATTTGTTTTAATACACCCTATTATATAAAACTGATAATAAATGTTTAACATTCTAACCTAGCTTTTAATAAAAAATTCCAATAGAAGTAGCATATAATTAATCAAATGAAATTGTATTATCCTTCTATATCACCATGCGTACCTCATGTTCAGTTGCAGGCAACACAAAGCTAACGTTCTATTTAAAAACGATCCAATGAATTCCATGAGCAAAATCCCGTAGTGTGCTAATCTCCCTGCAGAGGATTATCAATAAGGTGAAAAGAAGTTGGGTCGAGAGCGGCTATAAGAAGCGGAGGGGGGAGGGGGCCAACTCCTGACAAGCCCCGCCCCCACTAATTTATCGCTCCAATTAGCATCCGAATAATAACCGTTTTATGTTGCCAGGGAAGGGGGGAGTGGGGGGAAGGATCAGGCACTCTTTGTGCCCCCTTCTTAGTGCCCTGCACATGGCACCGGTGAAATATTTCACGGATTTTTTTTTTTTTATAATCTGAATAATACTCAGCTCATTAAGCATTTGGTAGAGGCTCTTCGGTTTTTGTTTCAGATGTTGATTGTCTACGGCAGCAAAAAAAAAAAAGATCTCTCCTGCAAGGCCATTCAATTGAACAGACTGCAAGATGGCAGAAGCAATAGATAGAGGATAAAATAGAGGCATAAAGGCTGTCAGTAACTGATATTCCTCTTTTTACTCCCAAAAACTAGTTACTGTGAAAAAAAAATGTTTATTCAACTTTGAGTAGAATTATCCAGAAAAAGTAAGCCTAAAAACTAAATATTAAAAACTTCATTCAATTATTTTCACTATTTTTCCGAAATTTTTCTATTATATTTTTAATTTTATATAAATTTATTGAAATTTACAACTGTAAAAAATATATACATCAAGTAAATGTGTTGATAACACGTCAAAACTTGAAAAAAACTGCTCATCAGTAGCATTTCGATAAAAATTCTACACTAGAAGAACTCTGGGCCAGCTTCTTTTCAAACGGCTCGGAGGATTATCGAGAATGGAGAGCTTACTACGGAAGGATGCTTAACGGTTTGGGCTAAATCAGCAACACATGGAACGTCAAATAATGATGAAGAGCATTAAGGATTTTTCGAAGGATTTTGAATTTTAAGGATTGGATATGAGATGAATTGTATTGGATGAATTGGATACGTCCAAATAGGTTTAATTACTGTTATATAAATGAGTCTTTTGTAATTAATTGGGAGCTTTGAACGTTTGTTTAGTAAATGTTGATGTAGTCTGATCCAGGAAAAAAAACAAAATAAACTAAACGTAAAATCTAACTTCATTAAATTATTTTTACTATTTTTCTTGAATTAAAAGTATAAATATTGCCTTAAGCAATACAAATAAAGTTGTCCCAGAATAAAGTTAATTTTTTTTTTTAAAATTTATTTATTGATATTTACAACTGTACAAAATAATATACATTTAGTAAATGTGTTGATAGTGAATACAATGGCATGTAAATAACTTGTGAAGAACTACTCAGCAGTAGCACTTCAATAAAAAAAAAAAAATTACTGATTGTTTTGTTTTATTTATTTATTTTTGTTTTTTACTCACCTTTAATTTTTTACTTTTTTTTGTTTTTTTGTTTGTTCTCTCTTCTTTTCTATTCCTTTTTTTTCATAATTTAATTTTTAACACCGATGTGCCGAGTTCTAACTAATCTCAGCCAGACGATTGTACCTTTTATTGTGCACTTTAATTATTATTTGGTGACAGTCTTCCCCAAAATAAAGTTTATTTTTCATTTCATTTCATTTCAAATGTTGAAGTAGAAAAAAATGAAATAGAAAAAAAACAAAATAAACTTAACGTAAAATCTATCTTCATTCAATTATTTTAACTATTAATATATGCCTTGAGCAATGAAAATAAAGTTGCCCCAGAATAAAGTTCATTTTCTTCTCCTCCTTAAATATTTATCTGCTTCATCCGGACTTGAACTTGGGCTAGAGTGTTAAGAATCAACTCTTACCTCCTGAGCTACCGTCCCTCCTAGTATTATGCTATTATTTATATTATATTATAAAACTGAGAGAGGATAAATGAGATCCCCCGAGCTTAGAGATAAGTATACAAAGTAGCGGTCATGGGGAGGGGGGGAGGAGATTATTACTCAAGTTACAGAGGCTAAGGGGAGAGGGGGGGGGTAGGATTGTGGTTATTTCGGATCCTCAATTAACGAGTTCAAACTTTTCTCAAAGTTCCCGACCACTGTCTTGGTAGAAAATACTGGAACGACTAATTTGGTAGCGCTTCCTTTTGGTAATGTCCCAAAGAAATGCGATTATTATCCAGACGTAATGACTTCCTCCGGGGAAAGAAAATAATGTTTGTTAATAAATGATAATGTTTCTAGGGATTACTTAAGGATTCAAATTATGTTTTAAAAGTTTGAAACAGATTTACATTCCTTCAAAATTTTATTCAATTAGTTCCGAAGACGAAAATAAAAAAAAACGATTTTATAGTGGGTCTGAAAAGGGGGAGACCCAGTATTCTTTTGGTGATATGTCTTGTTTCGATGTTTCTTTGCTAGTAGAGAAAAAAAGATCTCCTTTTTAATCATATCATTTATTATTGTATTAATCTTTACAATTCTGTTTAATAAGTCGTATAAAAAAAAAAACAAACCATTTTATCAAATTCCAGAGTTCCAAAGTCTGTAAATATCTTAATGCTATTTATTATTTGCCAATACTTAATAATCCCTTTAGAGCATTCTCTAAGCTTGTTTCTAACACTGGACTTCTTAAAAAAAAGCCTCAGTTCAGTTATTTATTTCAAAGAAGAAACACGACAGTGTCCTACGAAATTCTCGTAATTTTGAGACATTACTGGAAAATAAAATTTCACAGCCGCTGAAGCAACTCGTATTAGAAGCAAAAAATTATTAAATATGAAGGGGAAGGTGTCCTTGAAGAGCGAACTGCGCGGCGTTGGTTTAAAAAATTTATAAGTGGAGGTACAACGTTGGAAAAGAAGAAGGGCTCCGGGTGGCCATTAATGGATATTGATGAGGTTCTGAAGGAAGCTGCTGAGTCAAATTCGTCCACAGGTATTCGCGAACTGGCCAGGGAGTGTGGTGTGTCGAAAGATACTATTTGTCGCCTTCTTCTCACCTTCTGGGGAAGGTGAAAAAGACCTGTAGACTGGTCCCTCACGAACTTACTCCTCAACAATCAGCAGAAAAGTCCAGACCTCGCAGCTTCGGATTACTACTTCTTTCGATCACTGGCCCATTTTTTTCAAGGGAACAAATTTGATAATTTTGCGGAAGTTGAAAATGCTGTCCAAGAGTTCTTTGACAGCCATCCCAAGGAATGGTATCAGCGTGGCATCGAGCAATTGGCTAGCAGATGGGTAATGATGGTCGATAACAATGGACTATAATTTGAATATTAATGTATTTTATATCGAATAAATAATAATACAAATATTGGTTTTAAAAACGGTCATTTTTTTTATACACCCCATTAAAAACGATTATTGAAACACACAATAAAAGTTAAGGTTTTTTAACCTATAACCAAAGTGTTAAAACACGTAAGATCACTTTACTTAAATCTAATTGCGTTAATAATGGTGTATTACCTTCCTTTTAAATTTGTTTTGAAATGTTGAAGGTAAAAGAATCATGAGAAATTTTACTTCCCATACAAGTCTCATCGATGATATGATTTTGGAGTTGAAATAAACTGTGAAAAAAAATGTACATTAACCTAACAGTAATGATCAATCAAAGATACAAAGTTCGAATCCGACTAGCCTATGATGAAGTTAATTTCCCGGCTCTACCATTTCAGTAAGTGATGTGTTACCGATATGGCATTTGATTAAATCAGACAATAAGATGTGGCAATAGTTAGAGTGTTTAATTTATTTATTTATAATCAATTGATAGCGTTATTACATTTTTTTTTGTCAATTATTTTACTTCCAAGCGTACAGACTTATATTTTACACTTAGGATTTACTAGATAACCGTTCAAAGCTTAAGGTAATTACAAAAGACTCGTGATAATACAGTCAAAACTCGTTACGACGTTTTTTTTATTTATTTACTTTCTGGTGCTATGTACGACCACATTTGGTTAGAGGCACCATACTCTGGTTGAAAACTATAAGTCCTTGTACAGGTTTGTTTGTTTTAAAAATTGAATAATGTGGTAGTAAAGACTGTTATCTTTTCTTTGCTTTTGGTGTTTTTGGCATTCAACAAGAATGTCTTTAACTGACATTCGTTGCATTTTGGGGGTTGCTTGTCTTCCAATAAGTAACTGTGGGTTAATTTTGAATGTCCCATTCTTAGTCTTGTAAAGATGATTTGTACTTTTCTTGACCCTGACTCTTCTTTCCATGGTCCTGGAATTGGTCTAAGTTTTTTTTAAGTTTGTTATTGTTGTCGGTTCTAAGCCAAACTATGTTATTTTAAACGATTAAAAATTAAAATGTTTATAAAAAAAAAAATCGATAGGTCGAAATAGAAGAGTGAAAAAATTTACTTTTGAGTTATCATTTTTTCATAATTTCTCATAATATTATTATTAACCGATTTTTATTATTATTTATTATTAATAATTAGCATATCCCGACGATTGTCCTATGTTTTGTACTCAGATGTTATTTATAGGGGATAAGTTGTCCCTGAATAAAGTTCATTTTTTTCTTCTTCAACGAAAAATTGAAATTTCGGTTACGAATCGAAATGCATTCAGCAAAGATCTCATCCTAAACACCACCCCTGACTCACTGAGACATACCATTCCTTGTTCCGCAGCCGCCCCTGACAGCAGAGAGATAGATGACCGCACTACTAAAGACAAAGGACCGACAGACAGGCAGACCACTAATGACTCCTGACGCAGCATCCTCCAGGAGTTATCTCTTCAGCAAGAGAAACAGGACCATTATGGACTGGTGAAGAAAGAGATTGAGACCTCGTCCTAGGTCGTGTCCCGATCAGGACATGTAATGGTTTGCGCGCCCCAGGTGTTCCTGGATGTTCTGGTGGTGGTGGAGTACGAGCATTCATTTGTGGGGCTTTACTTGGGAGTAGGAGGTAATCTTTCTTGTTGGGATTACTGTCAGTCCCCTCACCCTTTCTCTATTTATGCCGAGTATTATTGTTGAATTAATTGAAGATATATCCTCTGTTCCATTAGAAATATTAATTGTTACCTCTTCCATGGCCAGATGTATCATTGTCCTGAGCACATATTAATTTTGAGACCATATTTAATCAATATGTTTTCCTTACAAGTATATAGCAAAAGGTGTAAATACAGTCACTCTCATTTGTTTTTGATTTAATGTTACTATTAACTTTTAAAAATCTAGTCTTTGATGAACAACTATAACAAGTTTGTTAAATGCGAGAAGGAAAAACAATGATTTACCTAAATTATTTAATTTCAAAAATGACGATTTACAAAAAGCTTTCAAAACAGCACCAACAAAATTGAGTGTTAATATGGGCCCTCTTCAAAAAGTTACCAAAAATAGTTTAAAAAAATAAATAGTAAAGAGTTTTTTTATTACTAGTTTTTTTTTTTTTTTTTTTTTTTTTTTATTTTTTTTTTTTTTTTTTTTTTTTTTTTTTTTTTTTTTTTTTTTTTTTTTTTTTTTTTTTTTTACAGAAATTGCAATCCCTCGAGTGTCTTCAGACAACTTTCCATCACAAAAGATGCAAGTTGTGATCTCAAACAAGAGATATGTCAAACTCCACCTAAAGGCCCGTTTACACTGCCCGAGAATTCGTTAGTCTAGGAGCTCCAGAGAAAGTGACTGTTGCATGGAGATGTGTACAGCAAATTTTTGTTGTGGGTCCTTCCCTTACCCATATAGATCATTTTTATCAAGGGTACGCGTTTCTGCTATGGGCAGATTTTTCGCAAAATGGCCGCCAATGTCCGAAAAATGAGGAGGATCCAGTCAAGTCATGAAAATCAGAGAAAAAGTCAGGAAAATCCATATATCTCTTTAACTAGTCGCTCTAGCAAAAACTTCTAAAGGACAAATTTTGCTCAACAAACTTTCTTTCATTGAATAAAGGTGTTTAAATATTATTATTTTTTTTTTTACTCCAACTTGATCAGGTTAAACATGGTAGTACATATTTAAAAATGATAAATAGTACAATTTATCATATTAAAAAATGTATAACATGAGAATATCATAATTTTATCTCTAAAACATCTTGTCCCAGCAAATATTAATAAAGGACAACAAATGATTAGAACAGGATTTTTACAACTGGTCGATAAACCAAACCACATTTACAAAATTTAGAACATGAGATAGAGTTTAATGTACATGGACACTTCTATTAAAACCCGCAACCCTTGCTAGAGTAAGGGTGTGAAAAGGTTTCTAATAGATTGTGTTCAATAATTTTTGGCATCCACCATGATTCACTCCTTCATACCCATAGTAGGAATGGCGATGATATAACGAATTTTACTCTTCCAACAGGTTGTACTACAGAGCACTTTGTAAATATGCTCTTTTTATGTCCAGAAAAACACTCGGAACTTTTTCATTTGTTGATACTTAGTAGCTCGAAGCTCATTTTTGTTACTTAAGCCTTTGCTCAGTACTTTTGTCAAGTATTTCTCAGCTTTTTTGAATCATATAATCTGTCAGGAACTTTTATAAGGTATGCACAGTCCTTTGGCTTGAGATAGGGCAGAGTGTTATGTTCCAAAATTACTCATCGTATCACAACCCAGTCAGTGAGTATATGGTGGCAGAATTTACATAACTTGTTTGTCCAAACCTTTCGATACGTCATGAAGTGAAAATATCTAGAGATTTACTCATATAGTACAATCTGTTGGAAGAGCAAAATTTGTTATATCATGACCATTCTTACTATGGGTATGAAGGAATGAATCATGGTGGATGCCAAATATTATTGAACACAATCTATTAGAAAACTTTTCACACCCATACTCTAGCAAGGGTTACGGGTTTTAATAGAAGTGTCCATGTGCATTAAACTCTATGTTCTAAATTTTGCATATGTGGTTTGGTTTATCGACCAGTTGTAAAAATCCTGTTCAAATCATTTGTTGTCCTTTATTAATATTTGCTGTAACAAGATGTTTTAGAGATAAAATTATGATAACACCTTTATTCAATGAAAGAAAGTGTTTTGAGCAAAATTTGTCCTTTATAAGTTTTTGCTAGAGCGACTAGTTTAAGAGATATATGGATTTTCCTGATGTCATTTTTCGGACATTGGCGGCCATTTTGCGAAAAATCTCCCCATGGCAGAAATGCGTACCCTGTATCAAAATGATCTGTATGGATAAGGGAAGCAGCCAAAACAAAAATTAGCTGTACACATCTCCATGCAATATTCATCTTCTCTGGAGCCACTGGACTACGTCGCAAAGAGGGGTTTTAAAATTTGATTTTCTATGGAAATCCGTCGTAAAAAATACCACATCCCATTGGAAATTCCAAAATTAGGGTTGCTGGAGAAGAACTGGAGAAGGTTGGAGAGCAGAGTATAAACTGAAAAGAAACTTTATTTGACACAGTTAAATGTGAGAGTTTAGTTTCAAAATTTTAAAAACTGTGGGAAAAAAAGGAAGTGGCCATTGAATATTGAAACCCTGTATAAATACCCTCGATATACAATTCGGTATTGTAATAATTGCAATACCACAGCTGGTTTTTATATATGTATATATAGATAAAAGTCTAAAAAAAACTGTGATCTCCAGTTTATCTTAGATTGATAATTATACACCTGGGCTAAGTAGGACAAGCTGAGAGACCCCTGGAGTTATCTTTTTGCCGATGAAAGGGCGAACAGTGTTAATGAAATAGATTCCGCTCCAGCGGAGATGACAATGGCTGGAGGCCTTTGATCTTCCAGAAAGGCTCCAGCCATATTACTCAGTATTTTGGAAATTCGCTAGATCGGGAGGGACTCTTTGACTGGGCCCTATTGTTGGACCCTGAGGGCCTTTCCAATCAGCCAACCAGGGGCCGCTCTATTCAGTATCGTTATAAAGCAGTCTTCTCATTGGCGGTTCTCGGAAACATTAGGCCGCTTTTAGAACTTATCTTATAGTTGTCTTTTTTTGTTTTTAATGAAAGGTCCTTAGACATAATTTACTTGTTTTGAGTTTCTAAAACTGAAGACGAATGTCAAGCATTCGTACAAGAAACTAGTATTCTAATAAACAAAATAATTAATTAATTCCTAATTTAAATAAATATTATGAGTACCTCAGCAATGAAACTTGAATATATGTACACGTATTTTATATATACTACTAGCATTCCCCGTCGGGGCTTCATCTCTTAATTAAAGAATATAGATAATTTTAACTAATAATTCAAGTTTTATATGTTTATCGGTATTGTGTATTGAAGTATGCATTTGATCATTATATTTTCAGGCATTGCAGTAATTTTCAACCTGGTTACATTTGCATTGATTAGGTGATTGAAGAATACGTAAAGCATAATTAGACATCCCATTTTCAATTTTAATCTATGAGTTGGTAATCCAGATGGACAGAGACTACTAAGAAACTGTTGCGTAAAAAGGAATGCATAATTCATATTTTTACAAAGAATATTAAAAAACTAAGGATCGTCATTTTGATTTGTAATAATTTTTATTCGGCCGAAATTATCTTATTGATTTGATTTGGTAGGATTTTAATTTTTAAACATAAAAGTATATGGCACTGTGGAAAACCTCGTTTCTAGCACTCAACGTTGTAGATTTAATTTTTTACTGTTGCTAAACCTATCAATCAATCAAAATGCCGCAATAACCCATAATGAGTCAAGGCCTCCAGTGACATCAACTTCCAGTCCCCTCAGTGTCTTGCTGCTGCTCTCCAGTTCCTGGCCCCCAAGATGGACAACGCATCCTCTGCCACTCTATCGGTCCATCTCAGTCTCAGCCTGCCGACTCTCCCCTTGGCAAATATTTTTTCCTCTAATAGTTTTGTAGGGACCTCATCTGGATTCATTTTCGCTACATACCCTGCCCATCGTAGCCTTCCAATTTTAATATATCTTACAATATATGTATTTTAATATAACTGTGCGAGCTCTGAATTGGTACTCAGCTTCCAAGTGCTGTCTCTGAAAACTGGTCCAAAAATTCTTCTTAGAATCCGCCTCTCGAACCTCAGGAGTAAGGTCTCCTGCATTTTAGAAATTGTCCAGCATTCAGAGGCATAGGTCAGAATAGGTCTTATTAACCTTCGTTCTACAACGTACGGGTCATATTGACCCGGGTATGACAAAAACGGGTCTGCTTTAAAGTGTAAGGGTGGGAGGGGGTTGAGACCTTGAGTAGCTTTTCATCTAGTATCTGTGCAGTGTGTGGTGTCTGTGTTTGACAAGTGTTCCAAAGTTGAGTGACCTTGTAACATTTGGATACATTGAGAGAATCTTTGTTCCGGGTCAATATGACCCCACGTTGCATGATATGTCCTACTACTTATAATTTAAACTCCTTAGCTTCGGGGAAAAAGCCCATTCAAAATGTACATTCCGGCTAAACCCGATAGGTACGGGATGAAAATTGTGTCATTGTGTGACGCAAGAATATTGTTTGGTGGTATGCCAGAGGAACTATAGCCCAGGAAGGTTTGCTGTTACCTGCCCAATACGTTCTCAAACTTACTGATCCTCTATGTGGAACAAATCGTGAAGTCACATTTTACAATTAATCTCAAAAATCAAATAATTGAAGACTGATGAAAATCTTACCAAGACTAAATGTTATCCTTTGTTTATAGTTGTAACTAAGTAATTATCTTATGTTTCATTTTACTTCTGTTTCTATTGCCGGAGTTACCATCATTATTGTAGTTCGTACTGTATTTAATTTCCTTTTAGTAAAGAAAAAGGCTAAAAGTAATTTTTTTTATTTTATTCATAAGACTGATTTTATGATAATATGTAATTAACTTTTTTATATTTATTTTAAGATTTTTTTTTTATAACATATACAATTACAATAAATTAATTTTTTAATGAAACGATATATCATTAATTGTTTCCCAAAATGTTTAAAATGATCAATACAACTAAAAAGAGAGTTGGGTCAAAAGACCCAAAGACCTAAGTCTTATTGCATGTCCTTTATACAGCAGGACTTTGGTTTTGCGTGAGAGGTTTCTACTTCTAAAGTGCTTCAGAAATTATTGCTAAACCTAGATCTATGAAAATGGTGTAGTTGAAATTTGCAACATTTCACACCACATTACTTTTTTATCAACAATTTAATTAAAAATAAGCAAATTTTATTATCAATGACAAGCTCTATATAAGACTGTACTTTTGTAACCTTTTATGTAGAATGTCGATTGCCACAATTTTTGAACTTCACTTTTATCCACTGATTATTGCTTTTTCAATAGATAATGAGTAGAAAATAAGTAGATTTTATTATTGCTTAACCATCCTTGATTTATAAGGATGAAGTGGTCAACATTTGGTAGAGATTGTTTCATTAGTTTTCGCGGTTAGTGATAAAAAACGAAAAATCGCTTGTCATTTTATATAACAGTATAGAAATAGATATATGTTTTCTTTTATTCTTAATTATTTCATACTTTAAATAAAATTTCGTCTTCCTGAGGTATACATCAAATCAATATTCCTTTTAAAAAAAAAAGTATACAAAAGATTCGATTAATAAAAAAAAAAGAAATAAATGAAACCCATAATTTATACTAATCATATTAGAAATAAGATTTATAAGGGAAATGAAGCATTGTGTAGAATAATGGACATAACCATCCAATGTAGGCTGCAGCTCACAATTCCAATGACTCCAAAGACTATCGGATACAGATCGGAGATAATTAGTGCGGAACGAAGTGATCTCCTCGGGGCTGATATACCCACCCCCTCCTCCCCTTCCCATCTGCTCTATTAAATGTTCACTTTATATAATAGCCTTTGAAGGGATCGACAGTTGTGGCCATCATCATGCACGCTCAATCGTCTGTAGCAGAACAGTAGCATTCAATTGCTGGAGTCTAATCGAGTCTGAAAAGCTTGCTATTAGCCAAATCGCTCTATGCCTTATTTTACAATGTTCTTAAATATGTCAAATCGATACATCTAATAATTTATACTATAATATAAAAGAACAAGCCATTTTTCAAATATGATCACAAACTACGAAAACTACTGAACCTGTACCGAATTTTAACCATGTCATTTAAATAGTTCCACAAAAGTTTAGCAATAATAAAATCTACTGACCTTCAATTAATTTCTTATTAAAAAACCGGTAATGTGTGGATAACAGTGAAGTATGAAAATTGACCGATAGGTGGCGAGCCCCATTCTACATGAGAGGTTACAAAGGTACATTATTATATAGAACTTGAAAGTTTAGATAAAATTTACTCATATTTATTGAAATTATTAAAAAAATATTAAAATAAGTGGTGCAACATGCGTAATATATTATTTTACAATATTAAAAAATTGAACGTTAACTGGCAGAAACAAGCCACACTTAGAACTTTAAATCCAACTAGATGAAATCAATAAAAGTATTTCTGTCGAATAAAATTATAACCAAATCAAAATGTCGATCCTTTAATTTTTGATTATATTTTTCTATTCTTTAGTTGAAATTACTGATTATGCAGCCCATTAGCCGCAAGAATTTCTTAATAGTCTTTGCCCATCTAGATCACCACATGATCAGTTTCTTTTTTTTTTTTTTTTGCAAAACCGACCAGTCATAGCGAAGACCTAAAGGAATGATCCTAAATATATAGTTTACTGCTTCTGATAACGAAATTGTCAATATATTTTTAACAGGAAACTGCCGTCAAATTTTCCATCTGAGAAAAAACAACATAGCCAGAGAAAATGTTAGTTTTTTGAGTGTGAAAAAAACTTTACACAAGAAAACTATAATCACAACTATAAAGACATTTTCATCTAAAAAAATCTAGTAGAAGAAAAATATAGTTTTTCAGTTTTAACTATAGTGATTCTTCAACACTAATATGCGTACCTCAACTGTTAGTTCTCAACAAATTGTAATGAGCCAATTGCATATATTACATAAAATAATGATCCCTGGAGAGCTTATTTTTCTTTCTACAGACGGCCTCACACATCGGACTGGAAGCTAGGAATCTAGTACCTCCGTTGAAATGATAACTTACGAAAAACTCAATTTCTGAGTTGTAATAAATATTTTTTGTTAACAAGCAGTGTCGCTACCTCATTCGAAGTGGATAGTTAGTACAGATGTATCTTCGGGAAACTTTATTTAAAATACTGAAAGACAAAGCAACGAGAGAATCCCTGATCGTGCACTTAAAGATGTCTATGGACTTAGCATGAGATTACCTAAATCCTTAAGTACCTTGAATTAAAACAGTGAAGATAAAATTGTACAGGTACTACTAAATTTACCTTTTAACAAATCGATTGAGGAGGGGAAAGTCTTATCAGCGAGAGAATTTGGCGGGAGTCCAACCTTTTGGAGGGAACGCAGGAGAGGAAGTGGTCCATGGATGCAGATATAGATGAAACGGTAGGAATTCGGAAAGCATTGTATTTTTGGAAGTCCTTAGAAGCTGCGCAATAGAAATTGAAAAAAAATAAGGAGAAAAACTTAATATTTCCCTGACTGAGAAAAACAATGGATCTTGGACATGAATATCTATAATGAAATGAAAAATAAACTTTATTCTGGGACAGACTGTCCCCTAAGAATAATTAAAGTGCACAATAAAAGGTACAATTGTCTGGCTGAGATTAGTTACAAATCAGCACATCAGAATTACAAATTAAATTATGAGAAAAAAAAAAAGAAGAGAGAAGAAATAAGTAAGAAAAAATAAATAAAAATTTATAATCCCAGTTAAGGAAAAAAAAAAAATAATAATAATAAAAATAAAAAACAATCAACAGTAAAAATTTTAATATACTTATGTACATTAACATATTATTTACATTTTTGTGGAAGATTGAAGAGCGAGGGGATGAATAAAAAAAAGATGTTTAAAAGAAGTTAAGGAAGAGGCTTTGCGAATATGGATAGGTAAAGAATTCTAAAAAGAGGTAGCACGGATAACGAAGGATTATGTGAGGGGGTGCATAGGTTGGAAGGTTGGGATCTTGTATTCAGGTGGTGAATGGAGGAACGCAGAGTAAGTAGGTCTAGGATATAGGAAGGTTTATTGGTTTTTATTGACTGGAATAGGAAAGTGCCGAGGAACTATTGCCGTCGAAAATCGGGGAAAAGCCACCCTAGCTCATTGTTCCGGCAAGATATGTGAGACCGCCTCTCGACGAAGCAATTCATTAGTCTCCTTAGTCTCATCTCTAGCTCAACAGACAGCTTCCCATACACCAAGCACCCGTAATCAAAGTGGGGGAAAAATGTGAGAGGATACCAGAAGTTGGCGGGTACTTCGGGGAAAGGTGTCACACATAATCTAATCTAATGCTTTTCCCAATTGGCATTCTAGGATTAAATAGATCAATTTACTTAAATTAATAATTAAAAGAGGCGCGGTAGCTCAGTGGGTAAGGCGCTTGACTACCATGCTCCCGGGCCCGAGTTCGAGTCCGACTGAAGGCAGAAAATTTATATTCTGTTATTTCAGTCGTGGATCGTATTCGAGGTCGAGAGACCCTCCTGAGGCATACCCAGCCTCTTAAAAAAGTGGGTATCCTTAATTGGGAAAAAAGCCTGGTGGTTGAGCGTGAATTCTGGCCAAATCACCTCCTTTCACAACCGTTGGCTCAGAAACAGCACAGCCTACCTAAGTACTGAACCCTCTTAAAAAGTGGGTACCCTTAATTGGGGAAAAACCTGGCGGTTGAGCGTGAATTCTGGCCAAATCACCTCCTTTTACAACCGTTGGCTCAGAAACAGCACAGCCTACCTAAGTACTGAACCCGAGACCCTTCATGGGTTGTAAGTGGTACAGATTTTTTTTTTTTTTTAATAATTAAATTAAATGTAGAATGTTTATTAGAAACAGGCAAAGTTTCAAACGTGACTTTTTTCATTCAAACCATCATAGCTCCTAAACGTTAGGTCCTAGCGACAAATATTATATATTATATATTATTATTATATAACAAAAAATATTTTCCATAAAATTTCGAATAAGAAAACTTTCAGCAAATTTTCAATTCTAGTAACACCAACAGAGTTACAGCGTATCAAAATGTTGGTTAAAAAAAAAAAAAAAAAAAAAAATTAAAAATTTGGCCCCCTTGAACCTGTCGGCTAACGAAAGAATAACATGGAAGTTTTTGGAATATCCCCCTTCATCTTTGATGCTCATATATTTTCTTTTTTCTTTTTTTTTCACTTACCTGTGATTCATTTGTCTTTAGAAAACATTTTTTTTTTTTAATTAAATAGGTTAATCTAGCTGACGGCCTATGTCTTTATGTTCTTTATTTTTTCCGCTTACCTGTATGATTGTATTGTTTATTTCCAAATGAGAGTAATTTTGAATACACAAAAAGAGATAAAACGAAATAAAATTTTGTCATTGTGTTATATTAGATGACTAATTCAATTCTTCATTTTCTTTCAGTCGATGATAGTAATATCATTTGAGGTTATCCTCTTATTGTTTATTCTTTTTCTCTTGGACAAAAGTCTAACTTGGAATCCACATACAAGAATACAACGAAAAGAAACTGCCCGTTTCACTGTTTTACAGATCTGTCTGGATCTGACGATTTTTGAGGCCGAAGGACATCTTCGGTCACTCTCTCCTTACACAATTAGAATTAGTTTTCGTCTTTAAGGATGCTGTTTAAATATGGCGGAATTTTATTAGTTTTTTCGTTCTTTTTGTTTTAACGGTTTTTAAGTTAATCGAAGGATAACTTCCGCCATTGTTGTCCTTATAAAGACACTGTTTTACAGATCTGCCAGGATCTGACGATTTTTTGAGGCCGAAGCATATCCTTAGCCGCTCTCTCCTACCACAATTAGAATTAGTTTTCGTCCTTAAGGATAATATGTTGGAATATTTAACAGTTTTTAAGATATCCGAAGGATAACTTTCGTCATTGCTGTCCTTGAGGATACTGTTTTAAAATATTTAACGATTAGAACACATACTATTTTGTAAGGACAGCAAGCTATGCACTTGCAGTTTCAAGGTTAAAGATTTCAATAAAAAAGAGTAGATGCTTATTTATTTATTTTTTTTTATTGTTAATATCTCTCGCAAAAAAATATTATATTTTAAATCTTATTCAAACAAAAATGAAATTAAATACTGCAATGCAATATTTTCTTACATCATTTGATTTTTATGTACACGTTAATATTGAAGTTAACAAAACATCTCAATGCTTGCTAGTAATAACAAGATAATGGAAATACAAGACTACTTCAACATTTATTTGACAAATGTTCAAAGCTCCCAATTAATTACAAAAGACTCATATACATGACTGTGATTAGATCTATTTGGACGTACGGAGTTGAGCTTTTCCGGCTCCACATAACCATCCAATTCTTCTCGTATTCAATCCTTACAATCCAAAATCCCTCGAAAAATCCTCAATGCTCCTTACTTTGTCACCAATAAACTTATCCATGAAGATCTTAATGTTCCATATGTTGCTGATTAAGCCCACACCAGATAGCTATCCTTTCATAGTAAGCTCCATAACCACTCAAATCCGTTAGTTTCTCAACTTTCTTCCGACTCCATTCCTGATAATCCTCCGAGGCGTTTGAGACGAAGATGGTCTAGATAGAGACCTTCTAGTGTAGAATTTTTAATAAAGTGCTAATGATGAGTAGTTATTTTCAAGTTTTAGCATGTTATTGTAATCGTCAATACATTTACTTGATGTATATATTTTGTACAGTTGTAAATTTTAATAAATGGATATAAAAAAAATAATAATAAAAAAAATAAATTGTTTATTCTGATACTTCATGCTAATTAAAATATTTTATTAAAATAACTAGTTTTATTGTTTATAGTATTTACAAATACAAAAAGGGTTTTAGTCGATATTTAATATCGAATTTTAATTATAATATCGAATTTTTTAAGACATTTATAGAACACGTTATTTACATAAATGTTTTTCAAGGTCTAACTTACCTATTTTTTCCAAGAAACCAACACAAGAAAAAGAGGGATCGAGCAAGGTCGGTAAAATTCAGATTAATTTTTTTTATTTCGTATTAGGAGAAACAAAGTCAAAAGGAGCTCACTCATTAGAAACTGCCTCTGATAGGGTACTTTATTGTATTTATTTAAAGTTAAGCTATTGTCTGCTCCTGTTCTCCTAATATCAACATATCAAAACGGACTACTTTTAACGAACTAGGTCACGTGTTCCATATTGAAAAACCTTGCATTAAAAAAAGTGTAGACCCTCAGACTAACGATATATCCATGTAAAAAAAAAAAAAATAATAAAAAAAATACAATTTTAATAATAATAAAAAAATTAATGTTACATTGAACATCTGTTCGTTGGTACAGATAATAAAAATAAATAATTTATGCTCTATTAATTTCCACGTTATTATTCTGAAATGGTATCATCATTTTTTGTCACAGCTGAGTCGTTGAGGCGTATCTATTGTCCCCCAGTCCATCGGGTATGAATATTTAAAACAATGGCTAGGAAGGAAAAAAAAAAGAGAGAGCTTTTTTCCAGGACCATTTCATAATGTCCACCTATTGCACTTTCATAATAAATAATACAGTCATATTTAATAATAAAAATATAATTTTATCAATTTCTTTAAAAAAATGTAAAAAAAAATAATGAATAAAAAAACGTCTGGGTATAATTCGAAAAATATATTATTACGTAGAAAAATAAAAGAAACAACTCGTATCGTAAGTTTCTTATACATAATTCCAAAGACTGAATTTTCAATTAATAGGGAGTAAAAAAAAAATGACCGTTTTTAAACAAATATTTATATTATTTCTTTGATATAAAATACAATTAACACATGATGAGAATGAAGTCCGAAAGACTAAATCAACAAATTTTCCAGAAAATAAAGTCATACAAAACTCCTACTGGATACTTCAATCAGATCAAAAACGACATGAAGCAACTGGGATTAGCGGACCAGGACTGTCTAGACAGAGACGAATACAGAATATCATTGAAGGGGTGAAGGTCCTTGTGGATAGTAGGAAGCCAAGAGGAGGAGGAGCGTGGTCGGAGGACAGGAGGAGGAACCACGGTGACCGCATGAGGGAAGTATGGAATGAGAGGAAGAGAAAGAAAGAGGGAAAGAAGCACTAAGCTCAATGATATTCGCGTGGTCCTCAGGGCCTTTTCGCGTGCAAAAAAAAAATAAAAAATAAAAAAAAATATATAATTAATACTTAAAGTATATTCCGTTGTTATCTACCGTTCCTATATATTCCTTGGGATGGCTGTCAAAGAAATCTTGGACAGCATTTTTAACTTCCGCAAAATTATCCAATTTTTTCCCTTGAAGAAAATGGGTCATGGATCAAAACAAGTAGTAATCCGAACGTGCGAGGTCTGGACTATGTAGTGGATGAGGCAGGAGTTCAAACCCCTGCACATTTTCACAAATTTCTAGCCTCTTAGCTGATTGTTGAGGAGTAAGTCCGTGAGGGACAAGTTTACAGGCATTTTTCACCTTCCCCATGGAGAGAAGAAGGCGGCTGACAGTATCTTCCGACACACCACACTCCCTGGCAAGTTTGCGAGTACTTATGGACGGATTTGGCTCAACAGCTTCCTTCAAAACCTTATCAATAACCATTAATGGCCGCCCTGAGCCCTTCTTCCTTTCCAACGTCGTATCTCCACTTCTAAATTTCATAGGACACTGTCATGTTTCTTCTTTGAAATATATAAATGAACTGAGGTTTTTTTTTAGAAGAAGTCCCGTGTTAGAAATAAGCTTAGAAAATGCTCTAAAGGGATTATTAAGTATTGGTAAATAATAAATAGCATTAAGATATTTACATTCTTTTGAACTCTGGAATTGTATAAAACTATCATTTTTTTTTTATACGCCCTATTATATATATGAAAGAGCATGTGAACATTCTTTGTGTGGTGCAGTAAACTACAAGACAGCCACCGTATATCCTCAAATGTCGTAAACAGCCACCGTAGAAGAAATTGCATTATCATTGGGCGCTGACAGAGGCTAGAACCATCCCCTCACACTAACGTATTAAATAAACATTGGCCAGAGTGAAAACGTGGGGTGAATCTCAGCCCTTAATTTTCCATTCTATTGGCCTTTTTGTAGCCACTCTTTCTTTTTTTCTTTTTGTTTTTTGTTTCCAGTTCGGCCATCCCATCTCTCCTCCAAGTTCCATCCCCTATTGACCACGGAATCCCGAACGATGCCTTTTATTCAGGGTGTATCTTCCAGAGATGGCAATTTTTTTTTTTTTTTTTTTTTGTAAAAAAGTAAATTGCTCTTTTGTTTTTGGTTAGCGCGGTGGCCCAATCTAGGGAGAGAGTACAATGGGAGATATTTCACAGTTTTCATCTCCCTCCCACCACAACACCACAACACCACCTCCCCAACATTCTCAACAACGGCTGGGTATTATTGCGACTGTTATCTTAGAATTAGGGCTGAAACCGATTCCGGAATATAGACAATGAATTTATTTACATAAAATTTGCCTTAACAATGTTTTTGTTTTTTTATCCTCTTTGTTAGGCTAATTTGATTTTATGAGTTTGAGGCTTCGGGACTGTTATTAACAATTCGTCGTACCTCATATTTAATTTATTTTTTTTTTTAATAATATAATTGAATATAAGTAAATAATAATCTCATGCTCTAAATAACACCGTACCTTTGTAACCTCTCATGTAGAATTGCCCTCGCTACCTACCGATAATTTTTCAAACTTCACTGTTATCTATATATTTCCACTTTTTTAATAACAAGATAATTGAAAAAATCATTAAATTTTGTTATTGCTAGACCTTCCTTGAACTATAAAGATGATGTGGTTTAATTTTGGTACAGATTGGTTCAGTAGTTTTTGTGGTTAGTGATCACAAACGAAAAATGGTTTGTCCTTTTACATAACCAACATACCTTACCCCGTTGCGGCTTCGCCCATTCTCATAAATAAAGAAGTTAGACTAGTTAAACTAATAATTGAATTTCATTAGTTCATGGATGAAAAAAATCTTGTATTGAAGTATGGAATTTAACATTATTTCATCAATGACAACCTGGTTATAATTGCATTGATGAGGTGCTTGAAGGGTACGCATCCAAGTTGGCAAAAATGATTTTATCGATCCACCTGGTTTGATTTTAATTTCTAACTATAAAAGTATATGACAGTTTGGCAAACTTTGTTTCTGGCACTCAAGACTAACTTTAATTATTACAGTAAAATTTATTATTGGAAACCTTCCTAGAACTATGAAGATGGTGTAATTTGTAATAATAATAAAGATTTGGAACAGTTGGGTTTAATAGTTTTACCATTTCAAACTCTATTGCAGAATGGTCACATATCAGTCGATTTTCAAATCTGCATATCGCTCCATATATTTATAGCTTTTTCAATACAATTGAAATTGAAAATAAGTAAATTTATAGCTCTATTTAACCGTACCTTTGTGAGCTCTCTTGAATGATGCTCGACACCTATCGGTCGATTATCAAACTTCACTGCGCACCACATATTTATCGCATTTTTATGGCAATATAGTTGAAAATATTTAAATTTTATTATTGCTAAACCTTACTGGAACTATGAAGATGATGTGGTCAAAATTGTGTGCAGATTGGTTCAGTAGTTCCCCTGGTTAGTGATCAAAAAATAAAAATGGCTCGACCTTTTCTATAATAATATACATTGCATAGATACTAAAAGCAATGCTGAGAACTCTGTGGTACTTAGAGATTTATACAGGATGTCCCGAATTTAAATGGCAAAACTTCAGGAACTTATAGGGGACCGAAAAACTAAGACAAAAAGGCCTTTAGAGATTTGCTTGTTTTTGCTTAGTTTTACAGAAAATCGCAAAAAAAGGAACACAACAAGTTTTCATTTTTATACTTATTTATTTACACTTATATTTATGTTATGTTCTTTTTAATGTAAATATTGCTCAGAATGTTGTCCTCTTGCACCAATTAAAGCATTACATCTAGCACTCACTTGATAAATTGCAGCAAAACATTGTTCTGATGATATTTGGTGCACTGCATCTATGATTCAGTCTCTTAATTGCTCTCTTGAGTTCATTGACACCGAATAAACTTTCTGCTTTAAGGTTCCCCATACAAAGAAATCCATGGGTGTCACGAAAAGACTCGTCGATTAGGCACTCTTCTATTTGGAAATCGGCGCGCATACTCCCGCACCGCTTCTAAAGCATTACCGTTACAGAAACCATAAAAAAATCATATCAGCCTATTCAACATTAGAATATGTATGTGGCATTGTGGCTGATGCTATTCACACAAAAATATCTGAGTAACTGACTGAAGAATGATTTATAAATTATAATCCTAGAAGGAAGCCAAAATGTTAACAAATAAAAGAATGTAAAGGATAACATTAAGTGTTTACATATCTCACTGCCTAGTCTGACGAACTTTGAAAGGTGATAATCGCTACCTGTAACATTTTGTTTTTTTGTTTCTTTTTTTTTTTTTTTTTTTGCGATTTTCTCTAAAACTAAGCAAAAACGAGCAAATCTCTAAAGGACTTTTTGTCTTAGTTTTTCGGTCCCCTATAAGTTCCTGAAGTTTTGCCATTTAAATTCGGGACACCCTGTATAATTCATACTGTATTAAACAAAATGTTTGGAGATAATAATAACAGCGATAATAATCCAGATCAGAAATATAAAATCAATATTATCAACATATCTGAGTTAATACATATTTCCAACAGGTTTCCTAAACACTATACATGTTTTTAAAACACAAAAGAAACACAATCTAAGGAAATCCTTCCTACAGGAGTGTGTTCCTATACAGGGATGAATAAGGCGGTTGCTACTAAGTAAGATCCTTAAGCTGTGATTCCTTTATCTCGACCCTTAGCCACCATGGGATCCTCAGGATTACAGCCGATATCTCCTCTAAGGGCTTCTTAAACGGCTAAGGGTCTTTCCTTATACGATTAGCTACCCTTATTCAAGGCTTGCAAATTTCTTTACAAACATTCTTTAAATAATATAGTAATAGTTATTTTTCTGTAATAAATAATTAAAATTTACAAATCTTGGGGCTCCACTAAACCATCCGATTCATCTCGTACCCAAAATCCTTACAATCGTATCCTTACAATCCAAAATCCTCAATGCACCTTACTTTGACACCAATAAACTTATCCATAAAGACCTTGATGTTCCATATGTTGCAAATTTAGCCCAAACCAGATATATATCCTTTCATAGTAAGCTCCATAATCACTCAAATCCCCTAATTTCTCAACTTGCTTCCCATGCCATTCTTGATAATCCTCCGAGGCGTCTGAAACGAAGGCCCAGAGACTTTCTACTGTAGAATTTTTATTAAAGTACTACTGATGAGTAGTTCTTTTCAAGTTTTGTCACGTTATTGTAATAGTTTACAGCACATTTACTTGATGTATAAATTTTGTACAGTTGTAAATTTCAATAAATAGTTATTAAAAAAAAAAATAATTTACAAATCAGAAGTTAGAGTATTAATATCAATAGAAAAACAAATAGGATCAAATATTCCTCAAATAAAACGAAAGAAGAACATCTCAAAACTTCTTCACCCATTTATTTTGTTATTTTGTTTTTCCTTCGGACCTTTGTGATCGAGGAAAATATCCCTCAAACAAATATTGGGTTAAAATAACAATACACCTAATTATCAAGCAAGAATTATTGTCATAATCGGCTAGACTTCTAATATTAAAGATATTGTATGTAGATATCGCACAAGTAAAAAAAAAAAAAAAAAAAAAAAAAAAACTGGCCCCCTTGATCCTGCCGGCTAAAGACGAAATATGGAACATGTTTTAGGGGGCATCGTCTTGACCCTCAATGATTGTCATATCGTCGGTGAGATTGCAGATACCGCTATGAGCATTTTTTCTATTAAGGTTTTTATTAACGATACACATTGTTGATTTTAGCCCAGAAAATAATTACACATTTGCATCAAAGCACCTTTTGTATTGAATGTCATAGAAGGTGCTAAATGCATAGCTGAACTGGAAATCTCAACGGCCTCAAAAAATCGTCAGATCCTGTAAGATCTGTATAACAGTGTCCTTATAGCAGGAGCCATTTCCAATTCCCACCCCGAACCAATATCCTTCCGCCATCTTAAAACAGTTAAATGGTCTAATATTTTAAAAAAGCGTCCTCTTGAGGACAATAATGGCGGAAGTCCGCCATCTAAAAATCGTTAAATATTTTAAAGCAGTATCTTCAAGGACAACAATGGCGGAAGTTATCCTTCGGATACCTTAAAGCCGTTAAAACAGCAACCTTAAGTACAAAAAAAGCTGATAAAATTCCGCAATCCTAAAACAGCATCCTTAAGGTAAAACAGTGTCCTTATAGCAGTTCATAAACTGTTTTACTGATCTGCCAGGATCTGACGATTTTTTGAGGCCGAAGAACATCCTTGGCCACTCTCTCCTTCCACAATTAGAATTAGTTTTTGTCCTTAGCGATGCTGTTTTAAGATGGCGGAATTTTATTAGTTTTTTTCGTCCGTAAGGAAAAACTGTTGAATTATTTAACGGTTTTTAAGTTAAAGTCCGCCATTGTTGTTCTCCAGGATACTGTTTTTACAGATAGTCGCGACGACATGTTTTCTATTTCTTTTTTTATCTTACCTGTGATTCAGTTTTCTTTAGAAGATAAATTTTCAAATTAAATAGATTAATCCTGCTCACCATATATTCCAATATTCTCTTTATTTTTATCCACTCACCTGTATGATTGTATTATTTATTTCCAAAGGAAAGAGGGATCGAGGAAGATCGGTCAAATCCAGGTTAATATTTTTTATTTTGTACAAGGAGAAATAGAGTCAAAAGGAGCTTACTCGTTAGTGTTAGTGTAATTTAATATAACGCTTGAGCTCTTAACTGTAGCTACTATCCTGATATCAAACTATCAAAGTATGCGCAACGCCTTCGTGTTCCCCAAAAACGTATCGCATTTAATCAACTAGTTCACCACTAGTTATAGACCCCCAACCAAATGATATATCCATGTCAAAAGTATAAATATAACATTTTAATAATAATAAAAAAATAATATGGAAATATATCGAAATATTGAAAGGTTGAGTGATGCAATGAGGAAACGTAGATTGACGTTTTGTAGGCATTTGATGAGAATGGAAGAAAGAAGACTGACGAAGAAAATTTTCCAAAAACGGAAAAAGAATACATGGATACGAATGGTGAAGGAGCATATGAGGGTGGCAAATGTACAGTGGAATTCAATGTTGGATAGAGAATAATTTTGGACAGCAGTCAACAAGAATTTCCGGAAATGGTTAAAACACAAATTAATAGTTACATTGAACATACATATGCTCATTGGTATACCTAGATAATAATAATAATGTGTATTTTTGAGTGTATTCACAATGGTTAAGTTTAACAGTCTCCTATGAAATTTCAAAAATGTATCGAAAAACTTCAAATCAAAACTTCGTACAATATATGGTTTACATCTGGTTTATATCCCTTAAATGGGCAGAAACACTCCAATCGATTTCTATGAAACCTGATACTAAAAAAAAAAAAAAAAAAATAGTACGAAGCGAAGGGTTCGTTACCCACCCTACAAAAAACTGCTGCTGACAAGAAAGAGGAGGTACTTACCCCCTCTCACCCCGCAGTGATTATCTTCTAACATCATCCTCCAGTGAGCACCACTATCTGCACGGACACTCTCCCTTGCATTTTCAATCATCTCGTCTGGGGGTTTGTTCTTATCTTCTTAGGGGGGGGGGGGGGAGCTACTAATCTTGCGATCTCCTCCACTCGGAGGAATTTCAATCAAGACTTTTTTTCTATTAGTCGATTGCCATGTAATTACATTACATCATTACTAAAGTAAACATTAAAGGATTAATTGAATTACCCTATTAGTGCATATAGGATGTTATAATTTTTTTTTTTTTCTTCTACTACTTGTGCCACAAATATTCAAAAATTAAAAATATTTCAGAACAAATGCCTGCGAGCGGTAGGCAATTGTCCAAACTTAAGACTATGGGCGGGAACTTTTTTTTCCGATCGGATTTTTTGCCGTCGACGCTATGACAAAATTGTAGCATTACACACTGGAAGGTAAAATATCCGTCACAACCACGCCACCTCCACCAGTCGATCACTGACTACAATGCAGCGAGTGGCTAATGTTTTGTGCTATTTATTCACATGAACAGAGAACAACTTCTTACATTATTGATATTTCGTCGTCGATTGAAAACGAAAATCTTTCAAAGGAAAGAGGAAGTTGGAGTCTTCTACACTTAGTTTCCTGATTTGAGAAACGACAAAGAAATTTTTTTTTTAATTATTTCAGGATGTCGTTTTCGACATTCGATGAACAGCACGACATGCTGAAAAATCTTTTACAATCCTGTTAATGGCTATTGCAGAGAGTTCGTACCGATTTACTTTCGTGAACATTGGAAGTTATGGAAAATACTGTGACCCGCCTATTTTCAAAGATACTAAGCTGTGGGAATCAATTCTAAGTGGTTCACATAACCAACCGGAAGAGATGTGCCTATCAGGAACAGACAGCCCGAAAGTGCCTTATTTCTTTGTTGCTGAGGCAGCATTTGACTTACATAAACACTTGTTGACACCATACGACGATACACACTTGACTGTTGAAAAGAAGTTCTTGAAAACAATATTCAATACTTGGAATTTATGACTTAACTATTTTTGAAAAAAAAAAAAAAAATTTAAAAATGATTTTTCAATATCCACATCTGTTTGATTATTGTTTTTTATCGAAAAATTGTGGTAAAAATATATACATATGATTAACATAAAAGAATTTATTTATAAATTAATACATGCATTCTTCAACTCATGCCCTCATTCTTTGAATCCTCTTATTATTGAAGTTGGTAAGTACTCAAATTTTATTAGCTTAAACCAACTGGATAGACAGTTTATTTTTTTCTCTACAGTTTATTTTACCTGATAATAAATGAAGGATCAGGGGGGGGAAAACCGCGGTAGTCGTCCTAAAAGTCTACAAACCAAAGCTACTGGAGTTTACCAGGATATCCTTGCCACCTTTTTCCCGACAATTTAATTTTTGTCCTTTTTAAAATTATTTCAATTTCAGTTTTATAAAAGGATACTCTCACTCCACGTTTAATCATTTCACAAGACACTAAGGAATATTTTGAGATCTGCGAGAATGTAACGTTTTTATGTATGGCTGAATGATATTCTGCCATTGTTGTCCTTTTGAAAATTTATTATATATTTTTGTTTTTTGAAAGGACACTCTTTTATCATAGTATACTCTATATATTATACCATTATTTATTTAATATAGTCATTGTAATGATAATATTGTATAACGGTGAACACCAATCGATTTTGAAATTGCAGTATAAGTATAAAATGTAAAAATTAAAATAAAATTCATTATAAGAAATATATAATTGACCGCTAAGAAATAGAAGAACAAGATCAAATATGCAGTCAGGAATAAAAAAAAAACAAGAACAGGTAAACAAATTTAGAGTGCCGACGTTTTGACCCACCTTGCAAGTCTTCTACGGAAGAGGAAACCATGGATAATCGAAAGTTTTTTACTTGAACGTGTTTTTTTTTTCCTGCTATATGATAATTTTACCAATTTTTATAATACTAACTATCTTATCAACAAATAAAGTTACCTTAGGCCTTATTATTAAACTATATGATTGATGAAATTTTGCCAATAAAATTCATTATATATATAATTGACCGTTAAGAAATAGAAGAACAAGATCAAATATGCAGTCAGGAATAAAAAAAAAAACAAGTACAGGTAAACAAATGCCGACGTTTTGACCCACCTTGCAAGTCTTCTACGGAAGAGGAAACAATGGATAATCGAAAGTTTTTTACTTGAACGTGTTTTTTTCCTGCATCCCTAATCAACTATCTTATAAAATAAAGTTCCTATATGATAATTTTACCAATTTTTATAATACTATGTATATATTAACAATGAAACGTATGTCTTGGTTTACCAGCCATTTTTTTGTGTCAACAGTACATCTTACCTTAGGCTACCCTTATTAAACTATTGAATTTTGATGAAATTATATTCTTTAATTATTTCTTAGTCACTGTAAATTAACATCCTTAAGTACCCAAAATAGGGCAAGAAGCATGAGTAATTAGATTGGTTGCTAAACTATTCTAGCCAGAATGAGCCAGAATGAGGAAATCTAAGACTCATTTCACGGGCTCATTACGAAATAAAATCAATCAGCTGTGAGAGGAATGAAACCCAGGACCTTTAGCACCCTTGAACGCGCTCGGCCAACAGGGCCCCTCTTTTAGAATATTAAACAAAATTGGAAATTATTTCCTGAACTATGTATTACCTATATAAACACTTTATATTTTCCTATTTATAGATATTATTATTGTTATTATTTTTTTCATTTATTTACAACTGTATAAATTAATAAACAATAAGTAAAGGTGTTAATGGTGAATATAATGGCATGTATATATGTATGTATGTATAACTTGTGAAGAACTACTCACTTGTAGCACTTTAATAAAATCTATACTAAAAGGTCTCTAAGCCATCTTTTCAGACGTCTCGGAGGATTATCGGGAATGGAGAGGGAAGCAAGTTGGGAGACTAGTGGATTAGAATGGTTATGTAGCTTACTATGGAAGGATATGTATCTGATTTTGGCTAAATCAGCACCATATGGATCTTTATAAATAAGTTTATTGGTGACAAAGTAAGGAGCATTGAGGATTTTCAAAGGATTTTGGATTGTAAGGATTGGATACGAGATGAATTTGATGGTTTAGTTGAGCCCCTAAGCTCAATTCCATATACCCAAAAAGGTCCTAATAACTGTCATGTAAATAAACCTTTTGTAGTAAATCGGAAGGTTTGAACATTTGTCTACTAAATGTTAAAGAAGTCAAAAAAGACGAGCAGTTTCCTGTCGTTTAAGTCTTGTATGTGGATTTCAACTATCAGTGGAATATCATTAAAGGATACTGTAAGAAAGGAAGTCGTAGGTTCACGACGAAGGGTAAAAGTTATTTGATAGGATTTGTTTGGATTTATTTTAATTCTCCAATTTCGATACCATTCTTGAAGGGTGATGGTATGAGATTGGAGTGTTTGTGAGTCAATGAATGGATCTTTATATAACAAACATGTGTTATTTAGTGAGGACGGTGCTAGGATTGCGGCTTGTCGCGTTTAGGATGCTTGGGTCGGGATATCAGCTGTATACACCGCGTAGAGGATGGGACCTAGGATACTACTCTGAGGAATACCGTAGTAAAAGGTAAATGACATAATCAGGGCTAAAGAGTTCAGCACATCCTCCTAGACTTCATATATTCGATATTATGCAAGATCTCCTATCCAACTCTTTTTGAGCCTCAACCATGTAAGGTTAGGTTTGTAGGTTGTAGTCATATTTATTTTAATTTATTTCATTCGGCCATGTAATTTTTCATGAATACGTTTAAAGTTAGCGTAGATATAATTTGTTGCAGCTGGAATATGAAGTCCGTGTGTATGGCCTCGTAGGAACGTAGAATAGTAAGTGCATTATCAGTCTTAATAATTTTAAATTTTTTATTTTTCCATCTATTCTTCCGTTTTAAATTTCAAAGAATATTACTAGTTCTTTAACTTTGTAATTGTATATCGTTATTCAGTTACGTATACGCCTTCTTTATATTAGAGTAATTCCTGAAGACCACAGAAAAGGTTGCCGAAAAGTTAGCCGTATTATGAAGGCAGAACTGAAAACCATTCGTAAGCAAAAGTTTAATCCGTACTTAGTTAACAAAAGAGCAAAGAGCTGCGATTTGCATTAATTAGGCCACTTTCTATTTTAATCCTGAATATTGTTTGTATTCTTGGTCAAGGCGCGTAGATTAGTCCTTTCAAGGATAGCTTCTATTCGATATAGCCTCTTCAAACTTTTTTATTTAAGCTTTTTATTTTATATTATATATTCAATGTTTAACCAAGGATCGATTTTGGGGTTGGGAGCGTGTTTGGGCTAAATCTCCTCCTTTCTGAACAGTTGTCATAGCAAAAATACATCTCTACCGAAGAACTGATCCCAAGAACATTCATTAGTCGTAACGGTACAGGATTTCATCAATGGATTGATAAATATTGATAAAGACTTTATTCACCAATGCAAAAAATAAGACAATAAAATTCTGAAAAGGCAATATTAAGAAAAATCATTCGTCGTAAACCTATCTACAGAATCCTTTAATGATGAAATCTATCACTAATCCCCGTTGAACTGAACAGATCCGCTACCAAGGATTCCATCTGGACAAATGTCTTACTTGGAATTCACATACAAAACCAAAACTACAACAAACTGCCCGTCGTTTTCGACTGCTTCAACATTTACATGACAAACCTTCCTAAGAGTAATTAGAATAATTTTGGCATACGAGTTGAGCTTTGGGGCTCCACCTAACCATCCAGTTCATCTCGTATCCAATCCTTACAATCCAAAATTCTTCGAAAAATTCTCAATGCTCCTTACTTCGTCACAAACAAACTTATCCATAAAGATCATAATATACTTTACGTTTCTGACTAGCTCAAACCAGATATCTATCCCTTCATAGCAAACTCAATAGCCATTCAAATCTATTAGTATCACAACTTATACCCTTCCGTAGCGCCTGAAAAGAAGATGGCCTCGAGACCTTCTAATATAGTACTTCATTATATAGAATCTTTATAAGTGCTAGCAATGGGTAGTTGCTTTAAAACAAGTGACGTGTCATTTTTAGCATCATCATCATCATCATATTTACTTGATGTATTATATTTTTATATTGTATATACAGTTGTAAATTTAAATTAAAAAAAAACAAGTAAAATCACATCAATTTTAAGCCCAAGAATTTCACAGTGAAATAGAGGGAAATGGTATAAAGTCAAATACGACATGACAGAGGATTTAAAAACAATTATGAGAAAATCTATCTAATTTTTATCTTGAGCTAAATTTTTATAATAACACAGGTCTGCGGCTAAAAAACTGCATAGGATTTTTTAACATTTTCTTATAGATTTTGACCTCCCAAAAAAAGGAAAAATATTCAAAAATGTCTATCACATAGGTTTTTATGTGTTTTGCGGTATTATGTTTATTATTATGTATGTTACTCAGGATGCTTTTAGGTGAGCAGGCAGGCTATACTAAATACCCATGCTTCTTATGCTTGTGGGATAGTAGAGCCAGAGAACAGCACTGGACTAAAAGTGATTGGCCACCCCGAGAAATTTTAAAACCTGGAGAGAAAAATATTATCAATACTACTTTGGTACCATCAGAAAAGGTTTTGTTGCCCCCTCTCCATATCAAATTGGGCTTGATGAAACAAGTAGTAAACCGTTAAAAAAGGATGGGTACTGCTTTAAGAATCTATGTACAAAATTCCAGAATAAACGAGTGCTTTTACCATTTTTTTTTGTGTTTGAATTAGCAAAAAACTCTTATGTGATAGAAAAAAATAAACATCACATCTGAAATCAGCGCATTTTAAAACATATAATTCAGTTAAAATATCTCATGCAGCTGACAAACAAAATTTTTTGCAGACCTGTGTAATTTATCTAAAAGTTTGAACAATCAAACATTTACTAACAATAAGATATACAACCTGAGAAGTTAGAATGGTTATGCAAAGAAGATAAAGCAAGAACTGAATACAATTGGAATCACTGATGGGGGACTGCCTGGACAGAGAGATTAAGGAATAGGCATAAAAACATCACGGTTCTTGTTGAGAAGGCTGGCGTGGGAGGAGAGGTAGAAGAGAGAACGAAGAGAGAAGACTGCAGCAGTCAGAGAAGATGAAGGATTATTGGAGAACAAATAATGAGGTTTTCATTAGAAGCAGAACATATCTTCTTGGGCGTAGATCGCCCAAATCGCAAAAAAAAAAAAAAAAAAAAAAAAAAAAAAAAAAAAAAAAAAAAAAAAAAAAAAAAAAAAAAAAAAAACATTATTGATATACTTAAATATTATCTAGAATCCTTTACAAAAATTGATTTGTTGATGAGAAAAATTCCCTTTTGTTATTTTATTATTTTTAATATAATTTAAGATGGGACAAGCTTCCTTTAAATACCTAGGGTCAACAATACGGGACGTCAGAACCCGAGGTTAGGAGGAGGGTTGGCCTGGCAAGAAGCGTGACTAGAATGTTACACCCAGTCCTTTGGAACACGATCATCTCAACGGACAACAAAAGGCGTATTTTTTAGAAGTAATGTTGAGCCATCCCTCAGCTACGCCGCAGAAACCTGGACACTTAACCGAGGGCTCAACTCTAAACAACAAGCGGCAGAGATGGATTTCTGGAGGAGATGCCTAAGGATTACCCGCCTAGACCAAATCAGGAATGATGAGATCAGAGGCAGGCTGGGAGTGACAGAAGGAGTCCCGGAGAGGATTGGAAGAAGCAGGCTATGATGGTATGGACACTGCCAGCGGATGCCAGAACGTAGGTGGCCGAAGAGGATTCTGCTGTGGGAACAACCAGGAAGACGGAGGAGAGGAAGACCCCGAACGCGGTGGAGGGACTGTGTGGAGGAGGAAATGGCTGGCAGGGGACTTGAGGAGGATGAATGGTGGGATAGAGAGAAGTGGAGGGACGCTCTGACTTAACCAGGCAACCCATTGAGGAATAGAACCTGCAAAAGTAAAGTAAAAGATGGGACAAGACAAAACAGAGAAAGTGTTATACAATCAATGTAATAAATAAGGAATATCACAGTAGATTATAAATAAACCTTGGTTTATATAAAAAAAGAATTAACTCCAAAAAGTGGTTTCGAAAAGTAATTTCGCATTTGCTGCTTGTTAGAAGTCACCTTAACTATGAAAGCCACATTTTTTCAGTTTCTCCGTATATAGAAAACTCAACAATTTCCGAAGATGAAGTGATAATAACCACATACATTTTTTTTTTTCGTAAAAATACCAAAGTGTCTTACATTAATTAGCTTATATCAGGATACAGTATATTATTGGATTTGGTTTCAAGACTTCCGACACAAAAGTAATTTTGTTTCATTATCTTTTGCAGAAACAAAGAAATAATTTGAAATGAAACCTTCTCCAAAAATTCAATCTTAAAGCATTGTCAGCCGATATGAAATCATGGTTTCTGAATATCTGAATGTTTCATTCCTGAAATAACTTTGGTAGAGAATCCTTTGTTTTGGATGCCAAGTATCTGTCAATACTTGTACTTCAATCGGCGACAGCGCTTCCTCAGCAGTGACTTAAATTGAAATCTGTCAAGCTTTTGTAAGAGACAGAACAATAGTTGGAGCAACGAATTGAGAAACCCTTTTCCTACAATAAAAGAAAATCCCTTTATTCATCTTTATTTTGTTCAATAAATGGTTAATGTTACTTTGACTATTTTTAAAAGTGCAATATCAGCTGTTACAGAAGTAAGGATAACTAAAATTTATTCAGTGCTTTATAAATAAATGTTAGATTTTATACAATTACTAGCAGCACCCCCCTGTCGCGGCTACGCCCGCTCTCATAATTTAAAAGAACTTTTATTTTGTTCTAAAATTGTAAGTAATAATTGAAGTTTTATTTATTTTTCGATACAAATCATGTATTTTATTTGCATATCATATCATGTATGTCTATAGAAGTAATTTTAAACCTGGTCAAAATTGCGTTGATTAGTTGGTTGAATATTACGTAAAAGCATAATTAGACATCCAATTTTTTTATTTTCATTTATGAGTTGTATTTCAGATGAACATAGCTATTAATAAATTATCAGTACCTCAACCGGATCGACATTGTTACTTAGTAATATTTTATTGATTTCATTTGGTTGGATCTTCATTTCTAGCCATAAAAGTTTATGATAAAGCGGCAAACCTAGTTTCTGCCGCTCAACATTATACATTTAAATTTTTATTATTGTAAAATAAACTGTTGAAAACCTTCCTAAAACTATGGAAATAATGTAGTTAAAATTTTCTACAATGCGTGGCAATATGGAGCTAGCCATATATCGATCAAGTTTCAAACCACTGGGATCCATACGTCAGTGAACATATTTATAATTTTTATGATAACAATGTAATTGAATTAAGCAAATTTTGTTATAAATTTTTAGCTCTATAAAACACCATATCATTGGGACCTCTCTTGAATAGCAATCGCCACCTATCGGTCCATTTTCAAAGTTCACTGCGCACCACATATTTATCCCTTTTTTAAAAAAAAATTAATTAAAAAATTTAAATTTTATTATTGCTAAACATTCCTTGAACTATGAAGACTATGTAGTTAAAATTTGTTACTAATTGGTTTAGTAGTTTTCGCGGTTAGTGATCACAAACGAAAAATGGCTTGTCCTTTTATATAATAATATAGGTGTTACCTCCAGCATATCTATGCCCAAAAATATATTAATTATAATTGTTTATATAACTAGACTTTTAAATTATTTATTACTTCATGTAGTTATTATAGTTATAATGTTCTATAAAACTACTGTAGATTTTCATTCAAAGGTATTTCTGGACATATGAATGACAGTACTGAAACGTTTACGCTAAAACGAGCCTCGCAACGCAAATCCTAACGCGACAAGCCGCAATGTAAATACGACAAGGCAGAAACAATAAATTACTGATTACAAGAACAGATTACCTCGGGGAGGAGATGAGGGGGGTAGATAGCGCCACACGTCAGGCCAGAAGGTGGGGGGCGTCCTCCCCAAATCCTACCCTCCTCTCGAGGGAGGGAGAATAATCGAAAGGAAAATTTATATTTATGAAGATCCTTAATGCGAGGGTAAGGATTTCCAGGACTTCCAAATCTGGCGGTTATTGCCCGCCCTCTGGGGGAAGTTTTATCGGGCGAGGTCCTGAGATATATAATTAATAGATACAGGAGGCACAAGTTGGGGAGAGCTGATAGAATATCCGATGGCTGTGGGAGGAGGGGCTAGTTGAGGTAATTAGGTTTTGTGTGGCCAGGTAGCAATAGGTTGGGGGGGGGGGGGGGGGTGGATCTTGTCGTTGCAATTAAATATACATCTTGAGCAACTTTGGAGAATGGTTTGAATTGTGTGGGAGGGGTTTCGTTTATTAGTAATTAGCGAGCGATAGGTGAAACTAATATCCATACTATTATATAAAAGGACAAGCCATTTTTCGTTTGTGATCACCAACCGCAAAAATACAAAACCAATCTGTACCAAATTTTAACTACATCATCTTCAGAGTTCAAGTTTAGCAATAATAAAATTTAAAGACTTCAGTTATATCACAATAAAAAAAAAACGATAAATATCTGGTGTGCAGCAACGTTCGTTTATCGACCGACATGTGGCGAACACCATTCGAGAGAGGTGTTTGGTATGGACGAAGTATGTACCCTGGTCCTCCAGGTTGGGGGTTGAAGCTATGGGCCTGCTCCTCATTCTTCGTAAAAAAATTCATTTGCACGAAACTCTAGACATGAGCCTCGGATTATGGACGGACACAATAGGCAACGACTTAGGCTACGAAAAACGGACATTGAATATCGGAACATGGAATGTACAGGGCATTAGAACAAAACTTATGGAAGTTATAAGCGAAATAAAAAAAATGAATATGGACATAATAACCTTAACAGAAACGAAGAAGAAGGGCTCAGGGATAGAAGAAATTGATAACAATGTTCACTTATACAGCGGAGTACCTAAGGAAGAAAGGGCTAAACGCGGAGTTTCAATCTTAATTAAAAAAAAAATACAAAAGATATATAACCAATTTCGAAACAGTGGATGAACGAATAATCAGGGCCAATTTAACAGTCCTCGGAAGAAGAGTAGCAGTTATTGGAGTATATGCCCCTAATGATGACGAGACGAATCAAGTGAAAGACGTCTACTACGAAAAACTACAACAATTGTTAGACGAAATAGGAGACAAAAGAGAAGTGATAGTGATGGGTGATTTTAATGGAAGAACTGGCTGCAGGGCAAACGATGCTGCGGTGGGACGATATGGCGAAGAACATTCTAACGAAAATGGAGAACGACTAATTGATTTATGTCGAAATAATGAGTTAAAAATTACAAATGGCTTTTTCAGACACAAAAACAATCACAAATACACCTGGACTCAACCTACTAGACAATTGAAATCAATAATAGATTACGTTATGGTACGACAACAAACGCAATTACAGGTGATGGATGTTAGAGTGTTAAGAGGAGCAGACTGTGGTTCTGACCACCACCTACTACGAGCGAAAATAGCATTCCCATATAAAATTCAGAAAACAACTAACGCAGGAGGAAAATAAAATCGCAATTTCAGAAATAGATTCAACAACATACAACATTGAAGGCTTGGAAGAGGAAAGCATAAAGACGCTATACCAACAAAGGCTAGATGATAAACTTACAGCAAAAGAATATGAAAACACACAGGAACTCTATGAACATTTAAAACAAGCTATACATCAAGCTGCATTTGAGGCACTGGGAGTAAAAGAAAGGACACGTGTGGGAACGAAGTGGTGGTGGAACAGGGACTTGGTTCAAAGAATAAACGAAAAGAAACAAGCCTATCTAAAGTGGATCAGCACAAAGGACAGCGAAGACAGAAAATCATATATACGAATCAGGAAGATAGTAAGGAAACTCGTCGTGCAACAAAAAAGAGAAAGTTGGGATCGTAAGTGTAGAGAAATTGACATGTACATTGGGGGTAGAAGATGCAATGAAGCCTGGAAATTTATAGAAGATGTAAGATCTGACAGGAAAACCAACTTTCAACTCATCTCTGTCGACAAATGGGAAGAGTACTACAAGAAGCTCCTTACCGAGGATAGACCGGAATTTATGAATGAAGAGGTACAACAAGTGAATATAGAGGGAGAGAAGCTGGAAATAGGGATAGAGAAAATAAAGAAAGCAGTTAAAAGTTTAAAAAATGGAAAATCAACTGGACCCGGTAACATTAAGGCGGAATTAATAAAAAACGGGACAGATAAGTTATTTAATATAATAAATCAGCTTTTAACAAAATGTATAAATGGAGAATCTATCCCTGAAGAATGGAAAATAGGGTTTATGTCATCAATTCATAAAAAGGGTGAAAAAAACAAATGCGAAAATTATCGAGGTATTACTGTCACATCAACATTTAGTCGACTGTATGGAAGAATTTTGCGAGATCTAATAGAGGAAGAATATGAAGGACAAGAAGCAGAAGAGCAGAGTGGTTTCCGCGCCGGTAGATCAGTCATAGACAATATATTCGTTCTTAAACAGATTATCGAGAAAAAAAAATTGCTACTAATAGAGAAACACATCTACTCTTTATAGACCTTCGAAAGGCTTACGACACCATTCCTATATTTAAACTATGGCAAGTATTACAGGAAGCACGAATCAACCACACCTTAATAAAATCTCTTAAAGAACTGTATAGAGGCTCCATTACACAGATAAAAATGGGAAGCAAAACATCTCCAGGTTTCTTTGTAACAAAAGGTCTTAAGCAGGGATGCTGTGTCTCTCCCACCTTGTTTAAGATATATATAGAACATGTTTTAAAAAACTTGGAAAAAGAAATGTAGAGGAATGGGATTAGAACTAGTAGGTACGTCCATATTTACATTACAATTTGCGGACGATCAGGTTCTCATTGCTCAAGACAAAGATGATATAGAATATATGACTCGAAAGATCAAAGAAGAATATGAGAAATGGGGCCTATCAATAAATATATCGAAGACAAGGTACATGTGTGTGGGAGGTAGCACAGATGATTTGGAGATAGGAAACGACATAATTATGAAATGTGATAAATATAACTATCTTGGAGTACAATTGAATAATGAAGGGAAAGATTCACTAGAAATAAAAGAACGTCTAAGACAGGGAAGAAGAGCCATAAAAAGATTGAACGGAATTTGGTGGCACAATAAGATTTCGAAAAAAAGAAAACTGAATATATATAATGTTGTCGTAAAAAGCATAGCATTGTATGGAGCGGAAACATGGAAGCTAACAGAAAGCGATAAAAGCAAAATAAAAGCATTAGAAATGGATGTCCTTAGAAGATCTTGTGGAATCTCGAGAAGACAAAAGGTAACAAATGAAAGAGTATTGCAAATAGCCGACATTAAAGAAACTATTATCGACAACGTTACCAAGAAACAGCTGATATGGTACGGTCACGTGCAGAGAATGCCAGAAAACAGACTTCCAAAAGTAGCTCTTAAATGGGTACCGACTGAAAGAAGAAAAAGGGGAAGACCTAGAAGAACGTGGGGCGAAGGAATAAGAAAAGCAATGAATGAAAGGAACCTCACGGATGATCATTGCCAGAATCGTGAACATTGGAGAACGAGTCTAGAGGTCGGACAGCGTAGACAAACGCTATAAACCGGCATATATATATATATATATATATATATATATAGTAAGGTTCTACTTCCTGTCCAACAGTATCCTTCAATGATATTCCACTAATCCTTGTCGAACAGATCCGCTACCTAGGACTCCACTTGGACAAATGTCTTACTTGGAATCCACATACAAGACTAAAGCGACGAGAAATTGCTCTTCGTTACAGACTACTTCAACATTTACTAGACAAACGATCAAACCTTCCAATTCATTACAAAAGACTTATTTACATGACTGTTATCAGACCTATTTGGACGTACTGAGCTTCTGGGCTATATTAAACCATCCAATCAATCTCGTATCCAATCCTTACAATTCAAAATCCTTCGAAAAATTCTAAATGCCCCTTACTTTGTCACCAATAAGCTTATCCATAAAGACCTTAATGTTCCATATGTTGCTGAGTTAGATACCCATCCCGAACCAGATACCCATCCTTCCATTGTAAGCTCCATAACCACTCCAATCCACTACTCTCCCAACTTGCTTCCTCCTCTATCACTGATAATCCTTCGAGGCGTCTGAAAAGAAGATGGCCTAGAGACCTTTCAGTGTAAATTTTATTGAAGTGCTACTAGTGAGTAGTTCTTCACAAGTAATTTACATGCCATTGTATTCACTGTCAACAAATTTAATTGTTGTATATTATTCTGTACAGTTGTATACATCAATAAATGAAAAAAAAAAAAAAAAAAAAAATTAAGGTTCTTGAGGTTCAGTCAATAAATAAAAAAACAACTATTTTGGCGACGTTTCGAGACTATATTGTTCTCATAATCATGGCCTACAGTGAAAAAAACAGGTTACAATAAAATTCTATAAGTTTTACAAGTTATTTCGAAACATAAAGTTAGCCACAATATAAGTATATAACAACATGTGTTGGAATAATACAAATATATATAATTAAAGAATATAGAGGAGTAGGAAATTACTTACAATGTTACTGGTGGATATGGTATCGACAACAATTCTACTACAAAACTGACCTGGGGAAATTCTGAAAAAACAGTTACAAAGTTTATGGGGGATTCCCTAGGAAAAGTTAAGTTAAAAGGACTGGATGGTATTTCCAAGATAGTCCAATACAATATAGTCCTTTTAACCTTTTAACTTAACTTTTTCTAGGGAATCCCCCATAAACTTTGTAGCTGTGTTTTCAAAATTTCCCCAGGTCAGTTTGTAGTAGAATTGTTGTCGATACCATATCCACCAATAACATTGTAAGTAATTTCATACTCCTCTATATTCTGGAATTATATATATTTGTATTATTCTAACACATGTTGTTATATACTTATATTGTGTCTAACTTTATGTTTCGAAATAACAGTCAAGAAATTTATCCATATATTAAAAATTTACATATAATTGCAAATATAATCCTTCCTGGAGCTATAAAGATGATGTGGTAAAAATTTGATACAGATCACAAAGGAAAAATGGCTTGTCCTTTTATATACTAGTGCGGATTCCTTTTCTCATGTATCGAAAAATAAATTTTCCATTCTCAAGTAAGACCAACAACAAACTACAAGAGTTTCCATTAAAAATTATATAAGCACATGAACTCATAAAAAAAATGTAGATGTAACAGGTTATAGGTGTGTATCTTTTACAACGAAGGCTACACTAATCGACTGAGTCAGAAATTTACTATAAAAATATTGACAAAATATCGCGAATCTCAACAGAGGTTCAACATTAAGCATGTGTTTTGGTTAAACCTATTAGAGTCAGAATATGGTCTACATATTTGAGAAGGCTACTAAATTTTTCATCTCAGAAGAGTTGCTGTTAGATTATTAAAAGCAACTATCATTTCAGCCCAATATTTGTGGCAGAGAGTAGACAATGAAAGTCTACTAGTATTTTTAATAAATCGGTCCCAAAATGATGTTATATTCATTAAACTAGGACTAAATTTTTATAGCAAAAAAACATGTCCTTCTGTAGCTAAGGATATGAAAATATGCATAAAAGAGGACAGGAGAGAGCGGAAGGTGGAGGAGCACTAACGATAGGAGATTACTGCCCCGGCCTCTGCTCACCATTAGCGACAACAAACAGAAAGGATTTATGTGTTTGTGTTCGCAGAGCTGGAGGGGTAGGGGGTGAGTAGGGGGGAATAGGGTCCTCCATGTCTTCTTAGTGTGGCCAGATCTTGGGGAGGGGAGTCTGTGGGTGTCTGTTATTTGATAACATAAGGAAAGTACTTGGATTTAGTTAATAAAATACTAAAATATAATTATAATATTAAAATCAGACTAACGCTAGATTATATTACTGTTAAATCTAATAGCCCAGCCAATGAGTGCTAAAATGAGGGGTGTAGAGTGAAGCATGAAATATGCGATTACATTTGACCTCAGGGCTTCGTTAGGAGTCGTAAAAGTACCCGCCGAGGATACTTTTACTCCGAGGATAGAGAAAGTCCCATTTTTGTGTTTTTTTGACTATGTCTCAAAAACGGTAGACTTTAGATAAATATATTTCAAATAAAAATTGAAGCTAATAAATTTTCTATAAAATTGTGTATATACATATTTGTCGAAATTCCTACCGTTTTCGAGATATACGTTATAGAACATCGATAATTTTCATTAAAAAAATAAATTTTATTCAAATATTTGCTTCTAACGCCTACCACAATCGTTAATCAGAAAAACATGTCAAAATCAAAGTCCTAAGGTAATAAATTGACTTTAATTTTATATATACGTTTCTTGCACTTGAAGCAAGTGTTATACAAAAAGTGAGGAAGACATTACTTTTTTTTTCTAAAATTATCGAGTGTTAATAACGTATATCTCGCACAACCATTGAAAGTTTGACAAATGTGTATATAAACCATTTTATAGGAAATTTGATTAGCTTTAATTTTGAACTGTAGGATATTTTCCTAGAGTCCACCGTTTTCGAGATATACAGTGAAACTCCGATTATCTGGATACCTAAAAATATAAATCACCAACAGCGTTCCAATTAGAATGCTTTCTTTAATTATTTCGTCTCTACATCACTCTGATTCAGGAGCAGTGGCCATTGGTTGACTTATGTAATCCAAATACAGAATAACATCATTAAGTTATGTATTATAAAATTACTTTCAAAAGAAAAAAAAAATATGTACTTTCATATCCACTTAAAAGAATTAGTTGAGGTACACCTGATGGTATGATGAGTTTCAGTTTAAAACAAGAATGACATCTGCGATTGATAATCCGGGTTACTTCAACTGTTCTTAAAGGAAGTAACGACTAAAAATAAAAACAAAGAAATATTGGTAGACTCTATTTTGACAAACGTGTGACATGGAATCCACATACGTGAATAAAACGACAAGAAACGGCCCGTCGTTACAGACTACTTCAACATTTGACAAACGTTCAAAGCTCCCAATTAATTACAAAAGACTAATATACATGACTGTGATTAGACCTATCTGGACGTACGGAGTTGAGCATTGGGGCTCCACTAAACCATCCAATTTATCTCGTATTCAATCCTTGCAATCCAAAGTCCTTCGAAAAATCGCCAATGCCCCTTACTTTGTGACCAATAAACTTATCCATAAAGACCTTAATGTTCCATATGTTGCTGAGTTAGCCCAAACCAGATACCTATCCTTCCATAGTAAGCAACATAACCACTCCAATCCACTAGTCCAATCCAATAGTTCTTCACAAGTTATTTACATGCAATTGTATTCACTGTCAACACATTTACTTGTATATTATTTTGTACAGTTGTAAATATTAATAAATGAAAAAAATAACTTTATATATTGCATAGTTGGAGGTTTTTTTTTTTTTTTTTTTTTTTTTTATTATTTCTTACTTTACGTATTGTGTAAATTGATTCATAAACGTCCATGTTACTTATTGACATTAATTGAGAAAAATTGTAAAATTTACTTTAAAAAATTGGACATAATGTCATAAACAATTTATGATATATATATTTAAAAGACAAGTATTAGTTTTTCTGTCTCAACAGTCGTTGCTAGGCTGCTAACCAGATGTATCAATTGTTTTTGTCTATTATTTGATAGACGTTTTTTGTTAATGATATAAATTCATAGAATAAAAATTTTAACTACGGAGCTTTAAGATGTTTCTAATACATTCTGGACGTGCTATGTAAGTTCATTTAATTCCACATTTACTCTAACTATTTATATACCAAACCTTTGACGGCTACTATAAACACAGGAATAAACTTCAACATATCCTACACACCTCAGCTTACACCCAGAGCCGATATTCTTCATACAGCGTGGCCTCAGGTGTGGGGAGGATCCGAGGCCTATATTGGGAGATAAAGAGAACACCCCCTCGTATTCTAATGTGTTTCACCCCCGCCATTTATTGCAGTAAGAGAAAGAAAAGGAAAAAAAGTTCTCTGCCTCCTTTAACTTGTGTAACAACTTCCGGCAACTGTTGTTCTATTCTTCACTTCCGGTTACTGCACGCGTACCACTCTCCCCCTCACTGAGCTGAATCCGATAGCCTATTCGAATCCAGATTTCCCTTTCATCGATTTGAGGAAATATTTTGAAAGACATATTCAATATCTTACTAGTAGTCCAGGCAACGAAGGATTTTTAGAGGAGTTAGTTCATGTAAAAGCCAATTTTGGTACAGTTGTAGGGGCAGGTTTTGTAGCAACATACTAAAAGTACTGGGGGGGGGGGGGTGGAGCTAAGAGTAGGGGGCTCTAAAGGTTGTTATTTTTTTTCAGTTTTTCGTTAATAACTCGAAAACTCTTGCCTCTAGCGAAAATACATTTATGTACTAAATTAATTTACATATAAGTTTCTACAAAAAAGGTTCTATACATTTTTTTTCTGGGATCAATGCTTATGAAGATATAGTGGGGGGAATATGGAAAACTTATAAAAAAAAAACACGTTTTTATTGTTAAAATTTATGTACTTATTAAAATTGAAATGTTTATGATTACAAATGAATTGTTTATTATTATCAGTTGAATGCTTATTGCTAAAAAAATTTTATTGTCGTTATGCCTAATATACTCATTATAGTACAGGAAAATAAGCATTCAAACCTTGAAATCGAACCAGAAATAAAAAGGTCTGACTACTGCATATTGTTCACCTACCTTAGCTGCAAATGTGGTTAAAAGATTTCTTTGAAATATCTTCAGGTTTGGGCAGGGGAGGGGGGAAAGTGTTTAAAATTGTATGTATTTAGCACTTTAATACAATAACTCGGAAACCATTACTTTCATCACATTTTTTGTGTGTCTATACATTAATAAATCTAAGAAAATTTTCAACAAATTTGGTTCTATTCATTTTTTGGTCAGATCAACAGTTACAGAACTGTGAAGGAAGAAAAATTGGCTAACTTACGGTAAGTATTCGGCCTCTTTTGGTCTTCGTTGCCTGGACTATAGTCCATCCTGACGTTGCTTCGAATCATAATTTAATAAATCTGCAAAACGTGACATAAAAACCCGTTAGGAAGTTTCTACTTTCAATACAGCTCAGAATTTGTAGCTTTGTATGACTCATTAGTAGACTTCCATTGCTGGCTTACATTATGATGTCCATAGGCCATCTTCTTATCAGACGCCACGTAGTCTTATCGGGAATCGAGTGAAGGATACGAATTTTGATCGGGACAAAGCTGTAATATATAGGACATTTAGATTGTTATAAATAAGTTAATTCTTGACATATAAGGAGCATTGCGGATTATAAGAAGGATTTATTGAAATTCACATCTGTAGAAATATTGACATCAATATAAATTCTACACTAGAAGATTTGTAGGTCGTCTTTTAGTCTTTTAGACACCTCGGAGGATTATCGGGAATGGAGTGGGAAGCAAGTTGAGAAGATAATGGATTTGAGTGGTTATGGAGCTTACTATGAAAAGATATGTATCTGGTTTGGGTTAAATCAGCAACATATGGAACATTAAGATCTTTATGCATTTATTGGTGACAAAGTAAGGAACATTTAGAAGTTTTCGATGATTTTTTGACTGTAGGGAATGATTACAAAAGGAATGTTTAGTGGAGCCCCAAAGCTGAACTTCGAGTGTCCAAATGGGTCTAATTATTGTCATGTAAATAAGTCTTTTGTTATTTATTGGAAGCTTTGAACGTTTGTCTTGTAGACATTGGAGTAGTCCCAGATAAAAAAAGGAAATTATAAATCTATTTATTATTTTTTTAAATTTCGATTTTGGAAGTCTAGAACCGCATTAAGTATCCATATTCGATCATTTCCGCACTTCTTTTCCAATAGTTCTTCATCCGTTCACTTTGCTGACTCCTTTTATCTTCTGTCGATATGCTAGTTCTTTCTGTCTTTTCCTTCTTTTGTAAACCCTTATAGTTTATTAATATTCTTCTGAAAACTGTTCTGTATTGTATTACGTAATCTGTTATACCAATCTCTGCCATGTCTTTCTTAATTCCCTGAATCCATTGGTTACCCTTTTTGTCTCTAATGAAAATTTATTTTGTAAACTTCTTATTTATGCTCATTGTGTGAATATACCATTGAGTTCTCGTTTTCTTGATCGAATTTGACATCCTTCCATTCATGTTCTCTTTGTACAAGTCCTTGTTTTTCCTGTTTCAAATTCTCCCTTGTTTATTTTCAATGGCCTCCAAATTTTTCATAGCATTTTCCTTTCTTTTTGCTCTTTTTTTCTAAATCAAAATCAAATATCAAATATCAAATAGAAATCAATAAATATATATTTTTTTTTTTTTATAAAAGAAAAAATAATAATACAGTCATTAATTCTTATTATAATGAATGTTGATGAATTATAAAGCAAGTATCAGGTTTCAGGTTGATGTTAAATCTACAATCAGAAGTTTTCTACATTTTTTTCATTAATTTTAAAACATTTTCAGGAATCGATTGGGAAGCAAGTTAAGAACCTAGTGCAATTGATTGGTTACTGAGTTTATAAAAGACAGGTTATTAATTTAGTCTCAATGATCAACATTTGGGGGATTACATAATCATTATAGAAGCTTATCTATTTGTCTATTTGTGACATCATTGATCAGCGTTGAGGATTACAGCTATGAATATAGATTGCAGGGATTGGATACGAAATTAATTGGGTGGCTTAGTGGAGACTCAACGCATTGCTCCAAATGTCCATTTTACATCGATCTCGGGACCACTGCCTTTTTTAACCGGGGAGGATTATAATCAAATGTTATAAACCTTAATAAAGATTTAGCCGGATTTATTCATATGATAGGAAAGGTTTCGATAAAATTTTTAAAATTAATAGATGTAGTCGATTATTACAATTAGAACAAATGAAATAAAAACATTCAAACTATAACTTGTAAAATTTCTTGAGTGCGCAACCTTAATACTACATCGTGTAACACCGAGGTATCCTCATATCTCCAATCAACTGACTTACCAAGTGAAAGTTTTATAAAAATGAAAAATGAAAATATATAAATTACCTTTCGTATAGAACATGATATCCGCATTCAGGATAAAACACCTTACCTGAAACAGAGATAGAAGAATAAAATTAGATTTTTCGTTTCTTTTTTAGTTATTTATTAAAATTTAAAACTGTTTACAATATAAAAATACAATACATCAAGTAAATATGATACTAATGATAAAAATTACACGTCACTTGTTTTTGAAGCAACTACCCATTGGTAGCACTTATAAAGGTTAAATATAATGTAACGTCCCTAGGCCATCTTCTTTTCAGGTTTTTCTTTAAGGATATCTGGAATGGAATTAGGAGCAAATTGAGATACTAATGGATCTGCTATGAAAGGTCAGATATCTGGTTTGAGCTAAGACAGAAACGTAAGGTATATTAAGATATTTGTGAATAAGTTTGTCTGTGACTAGTGTCACTGTGACACTGTTAAGTACTGTGAAGTAAGGAGCATTTAGGATTTTTGATTGTACGGATTGGACACGAGATGAATTGGATGGTTTAGTGGAGCCCAAAGCTCAACTCCGTACGTCTAGATAGGTCTAATCACAGTCATGTATATTAGTATTTTGTAATTAATTGGGAGCTATGAACGTTTGTCTAATAAATGTTGAAGTAATCTGTAACGACGGGCAGTTTCTTGTCTTTACAGTCTTGTATGTACATAAACATAAACAGTACACTAACGACATATCAAAACTACCCAAACTTTCCTATAAAAAAATTACTTGATTATTAGGAATTTAGCAAAAATATTGTTCTCTCACCCCCGGACTCCACGAGAAGGTCGAATTAAGCAGTGAGTCGGTTTAGCTGATATTGGATTAGTGAGGTTTTAATGTATTTACGAGGACGATAAGACACCGAGTTACTTATCTTTAATTGTAGTTGTTTTTTTTGTTTTTTTTTTTGAACAGTCACTCAGATCATTCTTTCTAGTTTATCTAATAACGTAACTTGTAAACCTTTGCCATTGTACTCAGCTATTAAACACCAAGCAGATTACTCTGTAAATTTGCTCAGCACTAGACGAGGATGCAGCCCCCGATAGAAGACGGAAGACAGAAGACGAAGACTAAGACAAGAGGGGAGCAATGATGAATGGACTGAGTCGTTAATGACTGCTCTGTTCCCTCACAGCTAACCTAATACCTAATGCCCTTCTCAGCTCTGCCTTCTCACTTCATAAATCAGGACTTCATAGCTTCACCATCATTGGTTAAATTTTAATATTTTATTCCAGCTTCTGTTTGGAAGGGATTTGATTTATTGTAAAGGAAACAACAGGATATTGTCTCCAATATTGGGTGGATCGGAAATTAATGCTGGATTATGATTTTAAAATACAAAAAAAAAAAAAAAAAATAAAAAAAAAAAATTTCTGGAAGTATAGCTTTCTTATACTGGTGGGTTAAGCAGAGAGCGCTGGATAGCTGAGTCGTGTGAACTAAAAAAACGACAGGGGAAAAACCATCAGACTTCACTTTTTATCGGTTTTTAAATGATGATGCCGTCTATTAGGTTCTTAAAAGTACTAACATAATATCAAAACCACAGCTGTAATGTTCAAAAGTTTATTATAAACATCAAAAATTTTTAAAAGTGGTTCCTTTGACATCCAGGTAACTTGAAACTTTCAAATCCGGTTTTCTCAAAACTAATTCAACAGGGCTCTGATGGTTTTTCCCTGCACCCTTCAATTGATATGCTGAATCTGAAGTTTGTTACCACGACAGCCGTCGGTTTCATAGTAAAAAAAAAAATCCAAGCCGAAAATGGCGGTTTACAAATAACACGACAACGAAGCGTTTTTCGAAGAAAACTTATTTGTTTAAATATTCAAATATTAATTGTAGCTGGAACTAGTACCTACGAAATGAAAGAAAATAACTCAGAAATCTGACCATTTTTTCGCGAAGTTAAGATCTTGGGAAAAAGTGTAGAAATTGGCCAATTTGCGGCCAGTCACACTTCTCGAAAACACGTTTGTCGTACTCTTTTGGTCATAACCCCAAAACTATTTGTCCGATTTATATAAACAAATGACGTCTATATTGAAAAAAAAAAACAGCATAAAAATCGAGTTTTTTAACGGTATATGTATCTATACTATTATATAAAAGGACAAACCATTTTTCGTTTGTGATCACTAACCACGAAAACTTTTGAAGCAATTTGTACCAAATTTTAACCACATTATCTTTATAGATCCAGAAAGGTTCGGCAATAATATAATATACTGATTTTCAATTCATTTGATACTCAAAAAAAAAAACAATCATATGTGGATTACAGTGAAGTTTGAAAATTGGCATCTGTTGGTAAATTCCTTTCTCAGTTTTCTACTAATGATGATACCACGACGGGGAATGCTACTAAAACACACACACTATATATACACTATATATATGTATATATATATATATATATATATATATATATATATATATATATATATATATATATATATATATTTATATACACTTGTGATTCATTTTTAGTATTGTACACATAAAAGGACACCTAAATTTTTTTTTGATGAATCATTGTAATGCAATCAGACTATAAAGCACAAGAAGAGTCTCTGTTGATAAGGAAAGAGAATCGATAATGAGCTGAGGTACGTGCTAGGAGATCCAATGGGATAACGTTCGTAGAGCTACTCGTTCTAAAATACCTTTATTGTCTCTAGAATTAATTAGCCAATCGAGAAAAAAAATAGCTTAAAAAATAAATTACAAAACTAATTAAAAATTACAGTATAATAAATGCTTGACAAATTTCAATTACATATCAGTTATTTTTGGAGTCAATGCCAAACAAAATAATTGAAAAAAAAATGTGGTTAATTTAAAGATACCCTAACTATTTTATCACCGCCATAGTCTGGTGCTATACGAAAGTTTTTTCGCAAAGGCTGGATTCTTAAATTCTTCTTGGCTGGCACCGACTCCAAAAATAACTGTTCATAAATTGTTAATAGTATAAGCATATAATATTAATACATATAATATGATATTAATTTCTTATCGATAATTTCGTTTATTGCTCTTTAATGCTCTTTGTTTCAAAGTAATTGAAATATTATTTTTTTAATTTTAGTTCAAGTTTGTACATGTAGGTTTAATAATAATTTAATGAATTTATAATTATATTTAACTTTCTCAATTAGCTTAAAGATTATTTAATAAATTTGCAATCCTCATATAAAGTTACTATGGAAGGATAAAAAGAAAAATGTCAAACCATAAATTCCAGCTAATTATTGGCTGCCTTTCATACTGAAACCCAAGGAGGACGTCGAAAAGAAAAAAAAAAATAAACAAAGGGTTACTTGATTAAGACTGACACACGCCAATATGTTGTATTAATAAATTCAATCAGTATTGATTGGAAATCTGAGAAGGTTCGTTAAAGAATTTCGAGCTTCTATCATTTGTTTTTTTAATTACACGAGTGCTATTTCTGCATTCGGTAATTCGGCTGAAAAAAATTAAATACTTTTTTAAAAAAATAGTTTGATGAATACAGCCAGGTGGCACATTTTAATACAACGCAGAATAGGCGAGTTAGTTACTACTTATAGTGTACAAGTTTGTTAAAATATTTTCAAAGCCTACGAAAATGATGGGACATCGAAACAAGAAAACGGAAACAGAATTTTTTAGTTATACTTAGTGATGTATAAAGATACAAATTATACAGATACTGTAATTTTTATTTATTTTATGAAGACTAAAACAACAAGAAACTGCTCGTCGTTACAGACTACTTCAACATTTACTAGACAAACGTTCAAAGCTCCCAATTAATTACAAAAGACTCATATACATGACTGTGATTAGACCTATCTGGACGTACGGAGTTGAGATTTGGGGCTCCACTAAACCATCCAATTCATCTCGTATTCAATCCTTACAATCCCAAAATCCTTCGAAAAATCCTCAATGCTCCTTACTTTGTCACCAATAAACTTATCCATAAAGATCTTAAGGTTCCATATGTTGCTGATTTAGCCCACACCAGATACCTATCCTTTCATAGTAAGCTCCATAATCACTCAAATCCGTTAGTTTCTCAACTTGCTTCCTACTCCATTCCTTATAATCCTCCGAGGCGTCTGAAACGAAATGGATAGAGACCTTCTAGTGTAGAATTTTTAATAATGTAATACTGATTAGTAGTTCTTTTCAAGTTTCAACATGTTATTATAATCGTTGCCAATACATTTACTATTTAATATTATTTTTATCCTGTAACTACATTTTTTTTTTTCACGTAACCGCCTAAAGAGACAGCGCGAATATCATTATTTTCATACCCCTTTTCTCCTTCCTTCTCTCTTCCCATATCTTCCTCATTCCTTCCGATTGCTCCTTCCTTTTTTTCTCGGTCCTTGCTATTCCTTTATTTCCATCTCTCTTTCCCACAAGGACCTTAATTTCTTTTAGTCTTTTCTTATAGTCATCCATATCGAAACAGTCTTGGTCTGTTATGTCTCTCAGTTTCTCCCTTTATCTGTTTGATATACCTCGTAGCACTCTTGTATCCTATCATTTTATAGATTTATCTATGTAATCTCTTTGGGTGCATCCTCACTATATGCCCATAGAACCTTAATCTTTTTATTCTTATGTCCGTTTCCAAATCATTTATTCCTTTGTATATTTCCTTATTTGGTCTCAACCGATAGGCTTATTGTGTCTTCTTTGGGCCGTAAATTCTTTTCTGTATTTTTCTTTCTGTCCCTAAAATTTTCTTTAGGCTGGGGAGAGAAGCGGTTTCCATTCCTTTTAGTATCACCGGTTCGACGACCGTATTGTAATGTTTTATTTTCACGTTTATTGACTGGCTTCTTTTATTATATAAATTGCTTGTTGCAAAGCTTAGGCTTTCCAATTTACTTATTTTCTAATTTAGTTTTTTCAAATTTTATTTTATTTTTTTTTTTTAATTTATTGAAATTTACAACTGTATAAAATATATACAAGTAAATGTGTTGAAAGTAAATACAATGGCATGTAAATAACATGTTAAGAACTATTGACTAGTAGCACTTCAATAAATTCTACACTAAAAGGTCTCTAGGCCATCTTCTTTTCAGACGCCTCGGAGAATCATTAGGAATGGAATAGGAAGCAAGTTGGGAGACTAGTGGATTGGAGTGGTTATGGAGCTTACTATGGAAGGATAGGTATCTGGTTTGGGCTAAATCAGCAACATATGGGACATTAAGATCTTTATGAATAAGTTTATTTGTAACAAAGTAAGGAGCATTAAGGATTTTTCGAAGGATTTTGGATTGTAAGGATTTTTTCAATTTAATAACATTTTATTAATATCTAAAATATAGTTTTGCTCTTAGTTACTACACTGTATTTTATATAATGCTTACTATACTTTATAATACATTGCTCCATAAAACGGTTTTTGCTTTAACTACACCTTCAACAACTGGCACTGTTTAGCCCAATTTACTGCCTAATGTAGTCCCAAAACTCAATTCCGTATGTTCAAATAGATATTTTAACTGTCATGTAAATGAGTCTTTTGTAATTAATCGGTGGCTTTGAACGTTTTTCTAGTAAATTTTAAAGAAATCGAAAACAATTAGCAGTACTTGTTGTTTCAGTCTTGTATGTGTGACGTTTGTCCATTTGAAGTCCTAGTTAACAAGCCTACCCAACTTGAAAAAAAAGAAAAGTGTTATAAGTGCAAATAAGTGATTAGACGATATAATTAATTATATAAGAACGATTTTTAGGAAAATATAATTGCCATAATCTGGTTAATGCTTCCACCTTTCAATCCTGAACCTAATCCCTACACTTAGAGCCCTCGCACAGCAGGTTGGCCCTAATCTGGGAAGGGCCAACTGCCATGGCTCATCTCAATAAGGGCGATCCTTCGTCCTTAATGTCCTTAGGACCCAACGATATTAACTATTGCCAGGATGTGGCATCTTACTGAAATCTCTCCATTTGTGTATCTCCGAATGGGCATACACATTGTATAATTACAAATCAAAACCTATCCCTCAATAACCGATCGAAATTATTTTCATTTTATAATAATTTTCTTATTGAGTTGAGATGATAATATTATTGGTTTGTTAGGAAAAATTAATGCAGATTTATATTGTTTTAAATAAAACTAAAAACTAAATTATTAGAAATCGTTTTTATCAATCAAAATATTCTTTATTCCTCCCTATACATTCCTAACTATATGATGTAGTTATTATTATTTCTGATTTATATGGACTTTTGATCTAAAACTCTTTTATCATCCTTAAAAAAAAATATTTTCTGGACAACTCTATAATTAGGATTGATGAATTAATTGCCACTTCTATTGTAATTACTTCATTAGAAAACTAGTTTCGTATGCTAAACATTCATTTTCAATTTTAAAATATACATAATTTTCAAAACATCAGAACTTTGTCACATGTGTTATATAAACTAAAGGTTTCAAAAATCGAAGACAAGAAATCATATATTGGTACTAACCTGAGGAGATCTAACAGATATCCGAAGTATATCCATAGTAGACCCTTCAGATAACTGTTAGATCTGAAGTGCTGATGTTGTAAAAAAATTGTATGTTTTAGAACTGAAGGTGAATGTTTAGTATTCTAAACTAGCTTTCAAATAAAATAATCTCAATAGAAGTGGCAATTAATTCTTCAATCCTAATTGTACTGATCCTTCTATACCATCATGCGTACCTCAAGTGAACCTATAATATTTGGCTTGATGAGTTACTATTTGAAATACTTTATACATCACGATGAAAATGAGGGGAATAAATCTCGTAAAATTATTTACTAAGAAATCATGGAGATTCTCAATGCTACCCACACCTACTATATATGCTAAAAATACATTTACCTCTAAATAAAAATTAACCATGTTTCTTGTCATTAAACTAAAACTAAAACACATTGTAAGGAAACAAGTATTTTTTATCGTTTAAAATACTTAATAATAATAAAAAACGCACTCAGAACACAACTTTTCATACTTAATACCGCCTTTTATACTTATATTTTTTTATAGACACGCCTTACGTTTTGGTAGCCCTGAAGAAGGATTACAATTTAGACCGAAACGTCAAAATAAATAAAAGTATTTCATGATTATACTATTGTTTTTAATTTTAACTAAATTCCCAACCATCTCCTCCATGATACCCGATCAAGAATTTATACAAAACTATAAATATTTTAACGAGAATATTGAAACTTTTATTATAAAAATACTAATAAAAATGGAAGTAAGAATAAAGTTAGAATAGAAGGAAGTTGTGATTTAGGGCTATTCATTACCGGAAGGAGCTCAACTATAAATCACCAACTGCCGTCCAATTAGAATGCTTTCTTTAATTATTTCGTCTCTACACCACTCTGATTAAGGAGCAGTGGCCATTGGTTGACTTATACAATCCAAATACAAATTAACCTCATTAAGATATATATTTTAAAATTACTTTCAAAAGAAAAATATATAGATACTTTTATATCCACTTAAAAGAATTAGTTGAGGTACACATGATGGTATGATGAGAGCCAGTTTAAAACAAGAATGAGATCTGCAATTCATAATCCGGGTTAACTCAGCTGTTCTTGGTTATAGGGAGAACAAACGACTAACGACAAACGACAACCACAAACGACTAACGGTTAAGAAAGCAAAAATAAAAACACAGAATTATTGGTAGACTCTACTTGGAGAAACGTCTGACCTGGAATCCACATACAAGACTAAAACGACTAGAAACTTCCCGTCGTTACAGACTACTTCAACATTTACTAGACAAACGTTCAAAGCTCCCAACTAATTAAAATAGACTCACTCATATCCATGACTGTGATCAGACCTGTTTGGACGTTGAGGTTTGGGGCTCTTTGATGCAGTTTGGTAAATAAACACGTCCAAGTTTTTTAATAATGCCTTGCAGGTCTTCATTAAGGCTAAGAGAACAAAAAGTTGGATGTGACCAACTTATATGTTATATTGCAATCTGTCTCTAGCACCTACCATTTAGGAGCTATATTGGTTTCAATGAACAAAGTCGTTCAAAGCTCCCAATTAATTACAAAAGACTCATTTGCATGAATGAGATTAGACCAATATGGACGTACGAAGTTGAGGTTTGGGGCTCTACTAAACCATCCAATTCATCTAGTATTCAATCCTTACAATCCAAAATCCCTCGAAAAGTCCTCAATGCTCCTTACTTTGTCACCAATAAACGTATCCTTAGAGATCGTAATGTTCCTTATGTTGCTGTTTTAGCCCACAGCAGATACCTATCCTTTCATAGTAAACTTCATAATCACTCAAATCCGTTAGTTTCTCAACTTGCTTCCCGATTATCCTCCAAAGCGTCTGAAAAGAAGATGGCCTAGAGATCTTTTAGTGTAGAATTTTGATTAAAGTGAGTAGTTCTTTTCAAGTTTTGACATGTTATTGTAATCGTTATCAACACATGATGTATATATTTTTTACAGATGTAAATTTCAATAAATGGATATATATTAAAAAAAATAAGAATTATTGCGACCAAAGAAGTAAACGTGAACCAGAGTACAAACGGGAAGAGTTCAAAATTCACATTTGTCACTATGTGTTGAAACACGATGTTATCGTTTTATCTGGATACAGAAGAAGGTTCTATCATCCAAAACCAATCCCGCATTGATTTCATTCATTGTTCACTTTCCATGTTGACTCTGGAGGAATTGAAGATGAAAGCAAGTTTACATTTGTTACTTTCGATGATTCATCCAACATAATCATCCAATCATCGGCGCCTGTCCAAAATTGGCTCTGAGCTGACTTCAATTTGTTTTGTAGAGATCTTGACCTTCCTACTCAACTAGTATTTTACTAATACACCAGTTAGACAATATGAGGGTTGCCACAAAAGAAAATTTCTCATGACAAACCCCGCCCTGTCAAAACTGAGTTAAATGAGTAATTGAGCAGTCTAGAGCAGTTGCGTAGGCAGGTTAGGGGTAATCAGTGCACCCGAGGAGCTGGTACCCGCATCATCATCATCATCAACAACATCAACAACAACAACAATACTGTATTATTGTCTCAACCCAACAGCTAATTAGTCAAAGGTTTAGTTTTTCCGTTGTAATAAATTTAATTATATTTATTTATATTAGTTATTTAGGAACTCTCTATATATGTACTCTATAATATATATATATACTAGCTGACCCGGCCACGCGTTGCTGTGGTTAATGTTTTTGTTATATTACATTGCAGTTAACTATTTAAGGGGTAAAGGTATTTTTTTTTACATAGATGCCATTTGTAAAATAACATGTCGACCTCCATGACTGACGTTCTACTACTGTTACCCCTTAATACAATGAAATTATTATACACGAACAATGAGGGAAACGTAAAAGCCGGTATACAAATCCACTGGATTGAGATTTGAAGGGAAAGGTCATTGAACACGGTCGATCAAAATTTTCGTAGGGTTGATATTAAGCTTAAATTAATACAAAGTAATATTTTTAAATTTTATGATTTTTTTTTTTTTTTTATTCAAGTTTGTAACAAATGAGTATATTACAAAGTTGTTAGTTGATAACATGTAACATTTAAACTTATAAATGAGGTAGGTAGGGCAGACAGTTTTAAGTTTTCAACAATAATATTTATTATTTTTAATTATAAATCCTTGTAATTTCAATTTACATTAGCACTAATCGATGTACAATATTTTTGGTTAATCTGTCTTTAGCTAACACAAATAGATTTGACGGTTTTCCTACACGTGAACATGCAACATATAGTTGCCCATGAGAAAAAAACATGGATTTTCTAAGTCTAAACCACAAATGGGCATTGTCTGACCTTGAGACTTATTTATAGAAATGGCAAAAGCTAAGCGAATTGGAAACTGTAGCCTTCTGAAAGGTATCGTAGATTCTGAAGATATCATTGGAATACGTGGCAACAGGACCACTTCTCCTTTAAATTTCCCAGTTAAAATAGTTGCTTCAAGAACATTTCCAGTGATCTTTTTGATGACCAAACGTGTACCGTTGCATAATCGAGGTGGATTTAAATTACGCAGGAGAATAATCGGTGAACCAATCTTTAATCGAAGATTATGTGGTGGCATTCCTGGTATATCTAGTGAATTTAAAAATTCAGTTGGAAAATTCACAGTTTCATTTTCATCAACAACAGTATCGATTGATTTAAAAGAAATCAGATCGCCTGGTAACAACTGTTGTATCTGGAAGTTTATTTCGTCAACATCTACATTTTTGGCTGCCAAAATAGCCCGATCACTGAGCCAGTTATGATTTAAGTAATTAATCTGTATGTCCGGGAAAATTCTCTGAATCAATTCATTTTTTCCGTGAAGAACAGTGCAGAAATTGTCAGGCAGTTTGATGCATTGTGTATTTGGTTGCGGTTCTATTCTACCGTTCCCAATTTCTAATAATTGTTCAGAAAATACTTGTGCTGATAGATCATTCTGCAATTTTACGCGCATGTTAATGGTCAATCGAAGTGTTTCAACACTTCGCCATAAGAATGATTGTTTTAAACATGCATTAATCTCATCCGCGAAAGTAGAGCGAGGTATGACCGGTAAAGTCTGTCGGAAATCACCAGACAAAAGTAAGATAGCACCACCGAAAAGTTTATCGTTGCCGTTTAAATCTTGCATAGTTCTATGCAATGCTTCGAGTGAATGTTTGTGAGCCATTGTGCACTCATCCCAAATTATAATTGAACTCTTCCGCAACACTGTAGCCATTCCACTACTCTTGTTTATGTTACATATTGCGTTTGGTTTATTATGAATGTCTAATGGCAACTTGAATGTTGAATGTGCCGTTCGTCCACCATCTAGCAAAGTAGCCGCAATGCCTGACGATGCAACTGCCAATGCAATTTTCTGTTGTGACCGTATTTTGGCAAGAATCAACGATATTAAAAATGTTTTACCGGTTCCACCTGGTGCGTCCAAGAAAAAAAAACCGCCTTGTTCAGCAGCAACAGTCAGCATAATCCGATCATAAATATCTTTTTGTTCTGCTGTCAGTAATGGCTCACTGTTCACAATAATTGTCGCTAAATTGCCATGGTCATATTGTTTTTCTCGTTGTAAATCGGTGTTGACTAAATCGGTAGTTGGGCGATCAGGTGATGGCATACCATAATGATTAAGTGGTAAATTTGAAATTATAACACATAAATCCTCGATCAACACTAACGCTTCATTATACATCTCTGGCGTGTAATCTATGTTTTGGCATTGGTCTGTTTGTCTAATTCGATGCAATATGTCTTCGGTCATACAAATTTTATATTTTTCCCACAAAGTGTGTGCTTGCGATGGATAACATGTCGTCAAAATAATTGCAAACAGCTGACGAATGTTATTGGGCGTTGATGTCAACGCAGCATCCGCAAGCGTATAGTCCCAATGGTTATCGTCTTCTAGCAATTGCAGTTCACGACATGCTTCTTGATACGTATTGAATAATCGGTCATTAACTGTTCGCAAAGATTCAAAAGACGTTGGTCCGGGAACATTTACCAATAACAAACGTAAATAGAAGCACTCACGTTGCTTTGGATGTACCGTGTAAAGTCGCCCTAATGTCTTAGCTTTGAATATGCCTGCAATAGATGGATGTGGTTTTCCTTGTTTCCGTGGCTTCCATTTTTTACCGGATTTGTTCCATGTGAAATAACGTGGAACATCAGTATATATCAATGTCTTTGCGAATTGGCCGAAAATATCAGGTTTTTGACACAATGTAAAAAATTCAGTTAGTGTCGTTTTTGGAGCCTCAAGCGCTCTTTGGAGAACATTTTCTTCAGTGAAGTATACACGTTGACCGTTTTCAAGATGTATTGCTAGATGCTGGACAGAAGGGTCTCTATCATGTATGGGAAAGCTAAGAATATGCCAAATAGCTTCGTTGCTACTGATATATCTGCCCATTTGGTATCGTGTTATTTCGTCGTTTTTATTCATTTTTTGTACTTCAAATATGGCCAAGTCACTGCCTTTATTTATATATTTACAAATGTACTTAATTGATTTTACAGAACTGCAAAGCTCGACATTGATATGAGCCTCATAAGTTTTTGAAAGCAATGGTGAGTATGGTACCACCCACTGATTGTTAAATTCCACTTGATTTGTAGAATACGGCAGTCGCATGGTGAATGTGTGGCCACCATTCTCAGCATTTCTGCGGCGATACATTGGATAACCGTCAATGTCCGTGATAGTGTCATTCGTATGCGGCTTTGGAAAACCCTTCTTACATTTTCCATTTTCCATGCATGGTGACGTCATGTTGAAAGCACCGCACGGCCCGTGGATCATGTATTTGGTAACAATATCAAACAATTCTTGATCAATTGATGGGTTCGGAATTTCGGCTGAAATTATTTGATCAATTTCTTCTGGACGGATTTTATCTTGAAGCCAAATTAAAATGTGGGCATGAGGCAAACCTCGCTTTTGCCACTCAATCGAATAAAGCCAACAACGTGTAATACCAAAAACTGAATATTTAACAATAAAATCAATTAAGGATTTCAATTTTTGTTTGAACACCCGAGCAGTTATATCATGACGATGAATTGCTTTTTGTCCTGCTAATAGTAAAGTTTGTATCTCTTTCCAATTCGGATTACATGTAAATGTAATAAACAAATCTGGTCGGCCGTAATGACGTACGTAAGTCATCGCATCTTGTATGTATTCCTGCATGTTCCGTGGACTGCCAATGTAACTTGAAGGTAAAATGAAAGAATTACCTATGTCATTGGGGTTTAAATTTCCGTCGATGTTTCCAACAACAGCATCTCGTAAGTGAATGTATTCTTCTGATCGTAATTTAGCCTGGTTGTATCGAATGAATCGCAAGCGTTCGCTTTCAATCTTAGCATACATATCAACAACGTATTGATGGAATAGCTGACGATATCGATGGATATAGTTGTCCTGATTATGTCTAATCATCAATCGGTGTGCGTAGTAGTTCATTGAACTAACTTTTTTATTTGTTTTATCACCTAAAAAAATAAATAAAATGAAATAAGAAATTAAAATTCATACATACATTAAAAAAATAAATAGTAAAATTTACCGGTATTTGGATCACTCTGTTTGATGTTAAGGTGATATTCATCCTGTCCTTGCCAAAATATTAATGGATATTGTAGTGCGTCATATGAACGGTGTAGATCCGAAATCGTACTGACAGTGTTGTCTCGCCGTGTAATTTTTATAGCTCTTTTGTCAACTGGATCACCAACCATAATAACAGCAACCTCATCAACAGTTGGAGCGTTAAATCTGCCAGCATGTTCACCTAATGGTACTTTATCGGCTTTTATGATGATTTGATAGTTGTCATTTTGTAATTGTGGCGAAACTCTTTTCATCAATCGAATAAGTTGATTCTGATCTTCTAAAAAGTTTTCCATTAATATTACAATTGCTCTTTCCTCTGCTTGTTCAATGAAATTATACTGGCATCGAGCTGTCACTCGCTCTTCACAATTACCCATAAAATAAATTTGAAGAAATTTCGGATCATCATTAGGCATTGGCATCAATGACCCAATTTTATGGTACACCTGGCCTTGTATTTTGAATGTAGTTTCAAAATTACGTCCATCGGATGCGTGATGGCAAATTTTAGTTGCCCCAAATGATGTCATTTGGAAGCAAGAATTAAATTTGCGTATCTTACGCAAAAATAATTTTGAATCATCTGAATCGCCAGCAAGAAGCGATAATAAAGGTTCCGGCGGAGTGGGTAGGGGTGACAGCACAACTTTTCCTGATGCGCAGCACATGCCGGGTGTTTCATTCCGAAATTTCAATGCCTGACAATATTGACATACTTTATCCATTGCACCGATATCAATTTTTGAATGCGCAGAGTAGTTAATATCTGGTGCATATTCGAAAGCAAGACGGACAAATGAAGCACGTTTTAATGAGCGTCTGGCCCGCTTCTTCTGTCGTTCTTGTATGCGTGCTCTAGCTATGTTCTGTTCTCGTGTCACTCTTGTTCTCGTATTTTTCTGTCGCAGACGTTCGTCACGCTGTTCTTGAGATTCTTGTGCACGACGCTCTGCTGTCCAGATTCTTGCAGCTGCATTTCTTGTTGCGATTTGTTCTGCCGACAGATGAGCTCTTTCAACACGTTTGCGTCGTGTCTTTCTGCTCCCCGCGTTGTTGAGGTTAGATTTTTTCGGTGCCATTTGACTGAAAATAATAATTTAAACGTTTAAATATCTATAGAGTATAAAAAAAACAAACTAAGTAACACTCTATCATAGTACATCGAAATGAATTGAAAAATAATTTTTGATATAGGTAGAATAAAAACAATGAAAAAAAAAGGTACCGGTTGAGAAGCCAGCCACCAACCCCAAAGGCGCCCAGAATACCTTTTGTAGAATCTAACCTTGATCCGATTTATTTCGGTCTTTTAGCCGCTACTTTTTGAGGGGAAAGGTTATACTCCTTCATTTACAGAGACACTCTAAAACCCTGTTCAAAGTAATATTAAATTCTGTTTAGCTTTTGATATTAAAATGAAAAATAAGAAAATAATAAAGTGAAAATCCTTAAGTATTTATTTGACATAACTCCTATTTATTTAACATTTGTAGCTAGATGTTTCGGAGACAATGCTTCATCACCAGGCTTCTATTTTTTAAAAAAAAATAGATTAATCTGTAACATTATACCAATAGTTTTGCATTTATATAATATGTCATTTACCTGTTAATCTATGATTATTTTCACATCGTCTATTATCCATGTTATAAGCCATTATATAATATAAGACAGAATCCTTGTTGAAAGTTATGATGTTAATTTCTGCTATATTTTCTCAAGGGAAGTGGAAATAAGAAAATATGAAACCTGTGATATACTTTCTCACATTTATTCTTAGATCGATATGTTTTATTGAATTAATTATACAACCAGTCTCACTTAAGGGCAATAAGTAATATGGATGACAAAGAATCCATTCACAAAATGTGTATACTGAAATTTTATCACTTAAATTAGTACAACTAAAAAAATTATATAAAACACCTAAACCAAGTACAAATTAATCTTAAGTTTTGTAATACTTACAAATTTACACTTACAATTATTAAAAAAGTGTGGGGCGCTTTGTACCATTTTTTCATATACATATTAATTAACTTTTGAAGATAGCATTATTGATCTCCATTAAACTATTTGCAAAATGGAATATAAACTTTTGTAAATTGATTAACTATTAACAATATAATAGTATAATTGTATAAATAGAGGTTGTAACACTTACAAATTTACACTTACAATTATTAAAAAAGTGTGGGGCGCTTTGTACCATTTTTTCATATACATATTAATTAACTTTTGAAGATAGCATTATTGATCTCCATTAAACTATTTGCAAAATGGAATATAAACTTTTGTAAATTGATTAACTATTAACAATATATAGTAGTATAATTGTATAAATAGAGGCGAGAAACAGTTGAAAAAATCGAGTGATCGTAAAACATTCTCTAATGCTTCGGATTATGGGTCGTGCAATATATACAGGTGAAGCAAATATAATAGTGTTATAGAAATTAAATCAATAACATGAAATACATGGATAATAGATAGATAATCAAATTCATTTAGAACCTGGAATCTTAGTATGTCAAGACCATCAAAATACATATATCATACAGTGTCTTTTGATGTATAGCAAATATAATAATATAACTATACTTTCTCACATTTATTTTTAGATCGATATGTTTTATTGAAATAATTTTACCAAATCCATGTACAAATTAATCTTTTTAAGTTTTGTAACACTTACAAATTTACACTTACAATTATTAAAAAAGTGTGGGGCGCTTTGTACCATTTTTCATACACATATTAATTAACTTTTGAAGATAGCATTATTGATCTCCATTAAACTATTTGCAAAATGGAATATAAACTTTTGTAAATTGATTAACTATTAACAATATAATAGTATAATTGTATAAATAGAGGCGAGAAACAGTTGAAAAAATCGAGTGATCGTAAAACATTCTCTAATGCTTCGGATTATGGGTCGTGCAATATATACAGGTGAAGCAAATATAATAGTGTTATAGAAATTAAATCAATAACATGAAATACATGGATAATAGATAGATAATCAAATTCATTTAGAACCTGGAATCTTAGTATGTCAAGACCATCAAAATACATATATCATACAGTGTCTTTTGATGTATAGCAAATATAATAATATAACTATACTTTCTCACATTTATTTTTAGATCGATATGCTTTATTGAAATAATTTTACCAAATCCATGTACAAATTAATCTTTTTAAGTTTTGTAACACTTACAAATTTACACTTACAATTATTAAAAAAGTGTGGGGCGCTTTGTACCATTTTTCATACACATATTAATTAACTTTTGAAGATAGCATTATTGATCTCCATTAAACTATTTGCAAAATGGAATGCAAAATGTAAATTGAGACCATAACAAAATACATATAATTGTATAAATACAGTGTAAAACATTCTCTAATTTGATGTGCAATATATACAGGTGAAGCAAATATAATAATAGAAATTAAATCAATAACTATACTTTCTCACATTTATTTTTAGATCGATATGTTTTATGTTAGCAAAAATAATTTTACCAAATCCATGTACAAATTAATCTTTTTAAGTTTTGTAACACTTACAAATTTACGCTTACAATTTATTAAATTATATTATAAATTTAAATTTATTTACAATTATTAAAAAAGTGTGGGGCGCTTTGTACCATTTTTTCATATACATATTAATTAACTTTTGAAGATAGCATTATTGATCTCCATTTAACTATTTGCAAAATGGAATATAAACTTTTGTAAATTGATTAACTATTAACAATATAATAGTATAATTGTATAAATAGAGGCGAGAAACAGATGAAAAAAAATCGAGTGATCGTAAAACATTCTCTAATGCTTCGGATTATGGGTCGTGCAATATATACAGGTGAAGCAAATATAATAGTGTTATAGAAATTAAATCAATAACATGAAATACATGGATAATAGATAGATAATCAAATTCATTTAGAACCTGGAATCTAAGTATGTCAAGACCATCAAAATACATATATCATACAGTGTCTTTTGATGTATAGCAAATATAATAATATAACTATACTTTCTCACATTTATTTTTAGATCGATATGTTTTATTGAAATAATTTTACAATCTTCCTCACTTTAGGACAATAAGTATTATGGATGACAAAGAATCCATTCACAAAATATGCATACTGAAATTTTATCACCTCAATTGATACAAAAAATAGAAATATATAAAACAACAAATCCTTGTACAAATTAATGTTCTTAAGTTTTGTAACACTTTTACACATTAGATAAGAGGGAATAAGAAAACATGATTTGATAAACACTTAATCCTTTATGAAACTCATTTTGTTAACTTCCGTTTCACTTATTAACATTTAAGAAGACTAAATATCAATATAACAGACTAAACAACACAATCCAAGTTGAAGTGAAGTGAATTGAAGTGATTGTTTACATGTGGGGTTATAGGAAAGTGCTATCGATAAATGTAAACTCGAAGTGAAGCTTAAGCATCGAACTGGTCATACACCAACGATCAAGCCAGTTTGCTTTAAAATTTGGTATATTTCACTCCATATAGCTGTTTTTATAACAATTTAATTGAAAATAAGTAAATTTTATTATCAATGTTCACCTCTATGTAACACTGTACCTTTTAACCTTTCATGTAGATGGCAATTGCCGCCATTTTCGAACTTCACTGTTATCCACTTATTATTCATTTTTCAATAAAGAATTAGTTGAAAATCATTAGATTTTACTATTTCTAAACCATTCTATAAAGATGATGTAGTCAAAATTTGGTAGAGATTGGTTCAGTAGTTTTTGGCGGTTAGTGAACACAAACGAAAAATTGCTTGTCCTTTTATATAATAGTATAACCTTATACCGCCATATGTTAGAATCGTATAGAGCTAACAGATAATTGTGACTTACAGATAATATACAAATAATATTGCGACTATAAATTAAGATACAACGTATCCTATCTTTTTTGTTGGATCAAACTGCACACGGTATGCAAATTTGATTAAAATCGGTTCAGTAGTTTAGGTGTTAGCCGGCCCCTAGGCGGGGACACGTAATTTATATATATTAAGATATATATAAATATATATATATATATATATATATATATATATATATATATATATTTTTTTTTTATTTAATTGAGGAACTTTAAGCAAAGATCATGATGGTATCAAGAAAAAAAGTAAATAACTTCTACAACACTGAATACAGAACTTACGAAACCTTGTACTTTTTAACCAAAGTTTTGTTTATGTGCCATAATAAAAATTATTAAATCTTAATTAAATGTAATATCAAGGTTGATAGGTTGGGGCAAGAAAAGGAAGCTGCTATTTTGGAAATTTACTTACGTGTTTATTTACAGTTACACGTCACAGATTTGTGTTTTTTATAGGTGTATATATATATATATATATATATATATATATATATATATATATATATATAAATTATGAAATAATTCTTAGTTGTTAATAATTATTTTTAAATATATTTTTTATTTTTGAAGAGAAAAGATTTGACCCAGTTGGGATTCAAACCCAAGTCTCCACTTCTTATATGACGTATGTCAATAGATCCATTTAACAGTAATGTTCAAATGAACATTCATCCCCGATTTGTACATCGCAATTGCGAGTGCCCGGGGGTATGGATCAGTGAAGAGAAAGGATTTCCCTGGTTCGGATACGAGCTCGGTGGCCTAGTGGATAAGGCACCACGCTAGAGAAGTGGAGACGGGTTCGAATCCCAACCGGGTCAAATCTTTTCTCTTCAAAAATAAAAAATATATATATGGACGTAGTCCATAAACACGATATGATTCCTTTCATTTTTTATCCATCAATTTATTGATACTAACAACTGTATAAAATATATAATCAAGTAAATGTGTTGATAATGATTACATTAACATGTCAAAACTTGAAAAGAACTACTCATCAGTAGCACTTCAATAAAAATTCTACACTAGAAGATCTCTAGGCCATCTTCTTTTTAAACGTCTCGGAGGATTATCGGGATAGAGTGGGAAGCAAGTTGAGAAACTAGTGGATTTGAGTGGTTATGGAGCTTACTATGAAAGCATAGTTAACTAGTTTGGGCTAAATCAACAACATATGGAACATTAAGATCTTTATGGATAATTTTTTTGTGGCTAAGTAAGGAGTAATGCGATTGAATTATGAACTTTGAAATTAACTATACAAGCTAAGTAAGTGAATTTCTGACTTTTTATTTTTATTTATTTAATAAAATACTTCGTTACACATCGGCCTGTAAGCAAAAAAAAAAAAAGATAAACAAAATCCTGCAGCTACATTTACTGACGGCAATAAAGAACTAAACAAAGCGCCGCGAACATTGCCAATTTTACTCGAATTACAAAAGAAACGTTGGTGGTGCGACTAGCGCCGTGGCAAACTAGTCCGCTGGTTAAAAGGCCGACTAGTCGGCCAAAGTCATATTCGGTCCATAATAATTATTTAGCTGATAACATGTATAATATGACAAAACAGATACTCTTTATTTAATCAAAGTAACAAGATCTTCTAGACCAAAGAGAATTTTGAAAGATAGTTAAAAATTTAATTTTGTTCATAGCCAGTAGTTTGGTCACGAAGGACAAAGGGAATCAACTTTTTAAACAATTCTAAATTGGTTTCGGCTATTAGTAGCGGAATGTAATCAGCACTTCTGTTTCTAACTGCTTTTAATTAATTTGTGACCTAGTTATTTGTTCAAGAATAAAAGATTCCTATATAAAGGATAAATGAATAGATTAATGTAAAAATAAATTAAATAAAACATCAGAATATATAAATTAGAACAAAAATATCAGAACTTCTATTTGTAAAAACGTAATATAAATAGTGCATTTTTTTTATTTACATGGAACATGACATGTTGGTGACCTAATCGGTCAATATTGATACGTTTTAGAGGAGCGCGAGGAAATTACGCGTAGTTTGATAGTTTGATATTAGGAGAGTAGGAACAGTTAAGAGCTAGCTATCTATACTCTCGGTATATTAAATAACACTAGCTCAATAATTACTGAGCTCCTTTTGACTCTGTTTCCTTAAATACAAAATCTTTTTTTTTTTTTTTTTTAAACCTTTCATTGAGTAATTATTACAATCTGCCACAACTGTGTGCTATAAGTAATATAGATGGCGTATGATTACATTCACATATTATGTACAGTGAGAAAAAAAAAATAATAATAAAATAAAGTAAATAATGAATGTAAGAAAAAGAAAAAGATTAAAGAAAGGAACTATCCTATACATAAACAATATAAAATATACTATATACAGAATGAAATACTAAAACTTAAAAAAAAAAAATGTAAAAGATAAAACAAAGGTAAAAATACAATTATACCCTATTTACAATATACACTTATCCTAGGGATCCCCCACCAGATCCGTCTCTCCACTTATGAAGGGACAAGCCAGGCACAGAGAGATCCCAGCTCTTCTTTCTCAGCTGCGTCACTGGTGTGAAAAAAAAAACAGTGGAGGCTAAGTGAGATCTCAATAACAGTATACGAAATCTAAAATTTTTAACCTGGATTTGACCGATCTTTCACGATCCCTCTAGGCTGTTGTGAATAAAAAATTACTCTCCATTGAAAATAAACATTACAATAATACAGGTAAGCGGGTAAAAAAATAAAGAATTTTAGTTCATAGACGGTCAACAGTATTAAGCTGTTTAATTTGAAAATTGATTCAGTGACAAAGCCGTTATCATACCAGCTTCTAAATAGCTAGTGACCAGGTGTACGGCCTGTTTTCTTGTACAGTCCATTATTTTACTCAATTAATTTTTAAGACTGTTATTATACTTTGTAAACTTAATGAGCTATCAAAAAGTACTCAGAATGATTAAATTAATTTAAATTTTTAAATTCCGAATCAGAGAATCAGAAAGCAATCAGAGATATGATTATCATCAAGCTTCAGATCGCAGCTCTCATTGGAGGGAATTAAACCGAACATTAAAAATGATCCGATGATAAAAATAAAATAAAGGAAGGGTCGTTAAAGCAGGTTAGGAACTCGGTCGTGAAAAACCATCTATTCCGCCCTGAATCGAACCCGCCGACAGCCGGAATATTATCCGATCTTGTTCAATAAGGCTTAGCGCTCAGCTGTTACTGCCAAATGGTTCTACCGAACTAATCGGTTTTTTTTTTTAAAGAATTATTTTATTGAAACCTAAATTGAAAAATATTAAGTTATGTAGAATAAATTCTTATATTAAATTCATTAAAAAAATTAAATAAACTACATACACATGCAATATGAATACAAGAATATAATAATGAAATATGATATATATATATATATATATATATATATATATATATATATATATATATTATTTTATTTTTGAAGAGAAATGATTTGACCCGGTCGGGATTCGAACCCGAGTTTCCACCTCTCTAGCGTGGCGCCTTATCCAACTAGGCCACCGGGGTCGCATCCGAACCAGGCAAATCTTCCCTCTTCAGTGATCCATAAACCCCCGGGCACTCGCAAATCGCGATGTGATTCCGGGGATGAATGTTCATATATGAACATTATATTTAACTTGGATCTATTGACAATCCGTCACCGGTATATATATATGTAATTTTTCTTGATATAAATCAATATTATTAAATATATTATTTTATTTTTGAAGAGAAAAATAAAATATTAACATTCATCCCCGGAATCACATCGCGATTTGCGAGTGCCCGGGGGTTATGGATCACTGAAGAGAGAAGATTTGCCTGGTTCGGATGCGACCCCGGTGGCCTAGTTGGATAAGGCGCCACGCTAGAGAGGTGGAAACTCGGGTTCGAATCCCGACCGGGTCAAATCTTTTCTCTTCAAAAATAAAATAATATATTTAATAATATTGATTTATATCAAGAAAAATTACATATATATATACCGGTGACGGATTGTCAATAGATCCAAGTTAAATGTAATGTTCAATATGAACATTCATCCCCGGAATCACATCGCGATTTGCGAGTGCCCGGGGTTATGGATCACTGAAGAGAGAAGATTAGCCTGGTTCGGATGCGACCCCGGTGGCCTAGTTGGATAAGGCGCCACGCTAGAGAGGTGGAAACTCGGGTTCGAATCCCGACCGGGTCAAATCTTTTCTCTTCAAAAATAAAATAATATATTTAATAATATTGATTTATATCAAGAAAAAATTACATATATATATATACCGGTGACGGATTGTCAATAGATCCAAGTTAAATGTAATCTTCATATGAACATTCATCCCCGGAATCACATCGCGATTTGCGAGTGCCCGGGGGTTATGGATCACTGAAGAGAGAAGATTTGCCTGGTTCGGATGCGACCCCGGTGGCCTAGTTGGATAAGGCGCCACGCTAGAGAGGTGGAAACTCGGGTTCGAATCCCGACCGGGTCAAATCTTTTCTCTTCAAAAATAAAATAATATATTTAATAATATTGATTTATATCAAGAAAAATTACATATATATATATATATATATATATATACATATACATTTCCTATATTTATCGTATTTTATCTTACATATAAGGTTAAATACGATTTTTTTTTTTCAGAGTTCACATAAAACAGTTTAACAATGTACAAAATGTAGAATGAGTTAACAAAGGCGGAATATCCTTCTGCCATCTTAAAAACAGTTAAATCATCGAATATTTCAAAACAGTGTCCTTATAAGGTTAACAATGGCGGAATGTTCTTCCGCCATCTTATTATCGTTAAACCTTAAAAATGTTTTAAAACTGTAACTTCAAGGACAACAACAATGGAACTTCCTTCGGATAACTTAAAAACCGTTAAATATTTTAAAATATTATCCTTAAGGACGATAACTAATTCTAATTGTGGAAGGAGAGTGGCCAAGGATGTCCATTGGCCTCAATAAATCGTCAGATCCTCCCAAATCTGTAAAACATTATACATTTTTTCCCCCTCACTTTCGAATTTTTAATCACACCTGTTATTGGTGTAAAAATAAGTGAATTTGTTCATACTGTAATAATACAGGCCTTATAGGCGTGTGGGAAACTAGCAATCAACAGTACCTTCTACTGGCATTGAATAAGAAAAAAAAAAATATTTGAGCAAACCTCTCATCTAGATTCTTTGAAGCCTTCTGTGAATATTTTCAGGTATGTCAGTCGTAGCCATGTCATTAATGAGTCTTATGCGAAATCGTCTATAAAGGTTACGTATATGTTCCTTTTTGTGGGTACTTGTAAATCAGTATGAAGTGTGCAAGTTTGAAATATACCAAAGTTATTAGGCTGAATATTTTTGATTGGAATATTTGTATAATAATAATAATAATAATCCAGAAAACTGGATTTACAGTCAAAATTTAAAGTTAAGAAGTGCTGTGATGAAAGGTTTCGAGTTTAGACTTACCAACGTATTCCCTGTGGGCACCGATAAAATAATGTTTGAATGTTTTTCATTTAATTATTTTGACATGGATATCTGTTTTGGCTAGGTGTCTATACTTTTTTAAGAGTTGCTCGGATCGAAAATTTGACGGCAGTTTCCCGATCAGAAATTTAATGGAGTATATTTTTTTTTTTTTTACAGGGAAAACGAAAAGTCTTTTTACTTTTCAAAAAAGGATTAAAAAAAACCCTAGATAAATTAGATAAAACCTGTTTATTTTTTATGAAAGTATACAAATAGGGATTTTGTTGTTTTTTTAAATTACATTATTCATATGTAACCCAAGGCTATTTTGATACTTCTGTAACCTGGAGCGGAAAATTTTCAATGACGGCTTTACAGGTGTTTTGTGAAATGTTCTTTATTTTCTCACATATACGTTTCTTTGATTCCCCAGGAGACACTGGGTTGCTGTTAAAAACTTTACTTTTAAGGTATTCCCAATGGAAAAAAATCCATTGGGGATAAATCTGGACTATAGGTGGCCAGTTAATGTCACCTCTTTTGGATAACACTTTTTGTCCACAAATTGCGCGAACTGCACTCATTGAGTCATTGAAGGTGTGACGTGTTTTCATCAAATTTGTCTAGTTTTTTTTTTTTTTATCCTTATTAGATTCACTCTATGAGAGCAGTTCGCGCAATTTTTGGGCAAAAAGTGATATCCAAAAGAGGTGGCATTAACTGGCCACCTGTAGCCCAGATATACCGCAATGGATTTTTTTCTTTGAGGATATCTTAAAAGTAAAGTTTTTAACAGCAACCCAGTGTCTCCTGGGGAATCAAAGGAACGTATATGCGAGGAAATAAAGAACATTTCACAAAACCCCTGTAAAGCCGTCATTGAAAATTTCCGCTCCAGGTTACAGCAGTGTCAAAATAACCATGAGTTACATATGGATAATGTAATCAAAAAAAACAACAAAAGCCCTATTTGTATACTTTCATAATAAATAAACAGTTTTTCTCTAATCTATCTATTTATTTTTATTCCTTTTTAAAAAGTAAAAAGACTTTTGGTCCACCCTGTATATCATTTCTAGCAAGACCTAACGCTTAGGAGCTATTTTGGTTTGAATAAAAAAAATGTAACGTTTTGCCTACATTTTGTAAAGTTTGGGACTTTTTAGACAAGGTTCAGCTCTATTCGTGTTGGTTGCATGGCAAATTTCCCGGCAGTTTTCAGATCGATTGACATTTAAAGATTTAAGACCTACCGTTTATGAGGTGTATCGGTTTGAATGGAAAAAACAATATCATTAATTGTTAATTTAATTAATTTGATCATTTTAATTCTAAAATGTAAATTGGAAAAAGCAGTAGATTAAAGACAGGCAAATCTATTGATGTATTGCTTCTATCAGTCAGGGAGAAATTGAGTTTTTTTTTTTATTTAACATATTTCTTTAGCATTGAGACATGCACGTTGGCTATATCTATACATATATGTTGTTTTATACTCATCTACAATTAACTCTATCTTTCCCGCCTCACAAGAAGAGAGGGGTTACGACTGAGTTGAGTACGTTGCAGTTTACACCCCTTCATACGGTCGCCCCTCCAAGTGCTGACCAAGCTGTGCTTAACTCGAACATTAATTAGCTTAAACTTCGTGGCCAGACATCCAAGAGATAAACATTACTGCGTGCAGTAACACACAGATTTTAATGCAAACACATGCCGTCATAGGACAACATGTTGTTCATATGTGAGAGTCGAGTGCGATACATAAAAAGTATGTAAGCGATATTTCAGGGCCAATTAGGGCCGTGATAATGTTTGGAAGCATCTGTTCCTTGCGTCGTAAACATAAAGTACATTTTAACTAATGCGTACCACATCTTAAAAGTGTAAGCTCTTTTTTATGGCGGGCCCTACCACCCAGGGCGGTAAGAGCGCCACGTGTGATTGTTAAACAATGAGGGCAAAAAATATAATTTCCCGGAATTGGGCCATAATTCCAATGCGACCTACATTTTAGGTTATTCTGAATAATTTTTAGTACAAAATTCATATTCTAACCACTTCGGAACTATTTCGAAAGTGCACAATCTAAAGAAACTAATTATGTTTTTATGAATTGAAAAAGGCTCTTAATCACTTAAAGTACGCATGATGGTATAGAATGATCAAATTGATATTTTTCTTTTATAGCCCAATATTTTCAAATTGATATATTTTCTTTTAATATACTTACGTTAAGATATATAATTTCCTTTATATTATAAAAAGACAACGTACAATGTTTATTTTAAAAGATATATATAAAATTGGTTTAAATTATAAGTTAAACAAACATTTTAATGTTAGGGGCACGGGACAGTTGACAAGGCTAGTACTGGTAGCATCTACACAAGGTACAAATTTAAGTTTACCGCCTTTCATTTTTTATTATCTATTTATTGAAATTTACAATGTGTAAAAAAAATCTAGTAAATGTGATCATAACGACAAATGGATTTGAATATGTAGTTGTTAAGAAAGGAAAGGTATCAAGTTTGGGATAAATTAGCAACATATGGAACATACACCTCTTTATGAATAAATTTATTGGTGGTAAAGTAAGGAATTTTGAGGATTTTCCAAGGATTTTGGATTCCAGGGATTTGATTCGAGGAGAATTGATGGTTTAGTGGAGCCAAGATTGCAACTCTTTATGTCCAAACAGGTTCAATTACTGTTATGCAAATGAGTATTTTCGTAATAAATTGGAGGCTTGGAACGTCTATCTAGTGAATGTTTCAAGGATTCGAAAACGAGGAGCAGTTTCTTGTTATTTTAGTCTAGTATGAAAACTACTGTTAAATTTTAAACCCTTCGTCGTGAACCTACGCCTTCTTGTCCTACTGTATTCTTGTACTTAGTGTTCCACAAATCCCCGTTGAACAGATCCGCTACCTAGGACTCCATCTGGACAAACGTCTTGCTTAGAATCCACATACAAGACTGAAACTACAAGAAACTGCATGTGTTTACAGACTACTTCAACATTTACTAGACAAACGTTAAAAGCCCCCAATTAATTACAAAAGACTCATATACATGACTGTGATTAGACCTATTTGGACATAGGGAGTTGAGCTTTGGGGCTCCACTAAACCATCCAATTCATCTCGTTTCCAACCTTGCAATCCAAAATCATTAGAAAAATCCTTACTTTGTCACAAACAAATTTATCCACAAAGATCTTAATATACCTTACGTTTCTGACTTAGCTCAAACCAGATATCAATCCTTCCATAGCAAACTCCACAACCATTCAAATCCATTAGTATCACAATTTGCTTCTCACTCCATTCCAGATAACCCTCCGAGGCGCCTGAAAAGAAGAGGGACCTTCATCATGTTGAACCTTTATAAGTGCTACCAATGGGTAGTTGCTTTAAAAACAAGTGACGTGTCATTTTTATCTATTTCATTCACATTTGATGTTTTATATTTTGTATATACAGTTGTAAATTTCAATAAATAATTAAAAAAAAAAAAAATGGTTAGAAATAAAAATCCAACAAGATGAAAAATTAAAAATTATTGCCTAATCAAAATACCGATCACTTGGTTTTTATATTGTGTTTAAAATAGGAATCATTTAATTTGTCCATGAATGGTGGTATGTGTTTAAAGATATAGGTATTTTTCTCATTAAGGCTGTCAGTTCTCAGCTGTGACTTATAACTCACTGATTTGAATGCCGATTTTTGTGTGGGTAGTAGGGACTTATGATAGTGCAAAACTAGATTTATAGTCGCCAATTCTATCTCGTAATTCATTATATAGAACCTTTATAAATGCTACCAATGGGTATTTGCTTTAAAAACAAGTTACCTGTAATTTTTACCATTAACATCATATTTGCTTGATGTACTATATTTTTATATTGTACATCCAGTAGTAAATTTCAATAAATAACTAAATAAATTTTTAAAAAATTCAAACGTTTGTAATAGTTTTGTTCCTATTCAAGTTGTGATATAGATTAACTGAAACAATAAAATAAAAATAAATATCATTGTAACATGAATTTTTAAAATGGCATTTAAAAAACAAATTACAATAGATCACGCGTCAATATACAGAGTAATAAATTATCGATATAGGATATCGATATTTTTATTTCGATAGCCATCCCTAGTCGTTATTGACCATGATTTGCTGTTGTTAGTCAGTATCTAGGAAGCGATGTTCTTTTGTTAACTTTATATATTTTTTAAATTTTATTTTCTTCCTCCATTCTAGTCCTATTTTTTATTTACCTAACCATCCATCCTTCCTCGCTTTGCTACGAGACCCTAGATATCTGATCATTTAATCGAAATAATACGTAGCATTTAAAGACTAGTGCAGTTTAGAAATAAGTAGAGTTTAAAGCGCAGCCGAAGAAGAAGCGGTGGCAACTTGGTAATTAGGGTAGAGGCAGCAGATGTTAATGTTTCTTCGCCAATTAAAACTTGGGGTGTTTATTTTTTCCAGTTCCAGCCTCCAACCTCCAGTAGAAAGGCTCGAGCTGTCTCAATAAAAATGCTAATTGTGTTTATGTTGAATCCCGCCGCTGGATTTGAGGGCTCCGCTATTGAGGGGTTTTATCTACTTGTAAATGTTATTAATTAATATAAAGTTGTGGCTTAGGGAAATTTCAAGAATAATTCCTTAAAAGATGGAGAGAAAGGATATTTCGTTACAGAGAATATTAACCAACATAGAGCTAAGAAACTGAGGAAATTATGAGATGAAACTGGTGAAAACCTAATTTCTTATTCATTAAGATTAGAGTTCGAAGAATAGAGACTTTAATTTTGAGGCGCTCTTGAACGAAGATTCTGGTAATAGTTTTTAGAAAGTCAAACAAATTTTAGAATACCAAGAACAGAAAAACTATATTTTCAAGTATTGTCACCTAGGTACCTTCTGTCGTGCCGCTTGCTATTGGTTTTATTATTGTATTATTAGTTTATTGTTCTTTTATTATTATTTTCTGTTTGTTATTATTATTATTTGTAAAAAGTGTTATTTGTTTAAGTTCTGTTGTGATAAATTTTGTTGAAATTGTGTTAAGTGAACCTGGCAACACTGAGTGCTTATATAAACAGATTATTACCTTCCTAGTTCTAGTTCATCTAATATTGTTGTTTTTCAACCGACATCAAAAAAGAGGAGGTTCTCAACTCGTCTGTATTTTTTTTTGTATGTTACGCGATTACTCCGTCAATTCTGAATCAATTTGTAAAAAAAAAAAAAAAAAAAAAAAAAATTTGAAAATTCGTTGATTTCAAAATATTTTTTATGGGACCACCTCTGAAGTTTGCCCTACCGATCTAAAAAAGAATCATCGAAATTGATTCAAATTGAAGTAATCGCGTAACATACAAAAAAAAAAAAAAAAAAAAAAAAAAAAAAAAAAAAAAAAAAAAAAAAAAAATACTTAGATGGGTTGAGAATCTCCGTCAATTCTTAATCAATTTTGATGATTCTTTTTTAGACCGGTATGGCATACTTTAGAGGTGGTCCCAAAAAAAATATTTTGAAATCAATGCAGCACTTTTTAAAAAAAATCAAAAACCAGTTAATAAAACTCACATATAACCTTACATTTTAAACATATTTATGATTATGATTATCTAAAACCTCCATGGTAACTAAATCTAAATTATTGACAAAAATAGTTTACATATACTGTCAACTATCGATGTGTTGTACTTCGATAAGCTTAATTCTTCAATAAGTCGAACAAAATCTGCGGTCGGAAGTACATTACACTTAAATTTCAACTCAATGAGACGATTTCAGACAAAGAACGTGAAAAATTGTTTCAAAAATAAGTAGAACTGAAAATAGGGTTCAAAAGAGACCACATCTACGAAACGAACTATTAGAAGTCATCGCCTCTATAACTCGAACTCAAATTAAAAGAATTTCATGTGTAATTTGATTTCCTGTTTTCTGTCATTGTTTGTCTTTTCAGTTCATAGTTACAACAGTCACTTATTATTAGTTATTAACTCGAGTGGTTTTACAGTGTCGCTTGAAAATTCTTTCAATTAACGAAAAGTTAAAATTGATTTGCAAAGTGCAGAAAGGAAAGAAGTAGGGCGTTTGTTGCTAGTGAATTCCGAATTCCGCGCAAGTAGTAGTTCTCTTTCAACCGTCCTAAAGAATAAAGAAAAGATCGCCACTGGTGGAAGGCGGTAAGTCTACTTTTAGGCACCCTAAGAAAAAAGCGCAATTCCGTTAAAAGTTATATGATAAATTGGTACCAGGTATTTAATTTTCTGTATCAATGATTTTATATGCATGTACAAACAACATTCCCATTAATGAAAATGTACGTAATGATTTCAACTACAATTTTGTGTTCAATTTTCCCATTTACATGCATATAAGTGGAATGATACCTCGATAATTCTTTGTTCAGTAAGTTGAACTATTTTTCAGGGTAGCTTGAAGATCAAGAATTGACTGTATAAACAAAAATACACTCACCACTAAAAAGTGATAAAAAAAAATAATTTTTAGAAAAAGAAAACAAAACCGACTTCAAGATTAAACCTACATAAACAAACTTGAACTAAAAAAAAAAATAATATTTTATTGCTTCGAAACAAAAACCATTAAATGACAATCAACGAAATTATCGATACTTATATACCTATTCACAATTTATGATCAGTTATTTTTGGAGTCGGTGCCATCCAAAACAAACAGAATTCGAAAAGAAATTGTAATTGTAAAGATCCTCCCACTATTTCATCACCACCACACCGCTGTCTCCGGCCATTCGAAAGTTTATTGTAAAGGCTGGATTAAACTGGCCTTCTTGGCTGGCACCGACTCTAAAGATAACTGATCATAAATTGTGAATAGGTATATAAGTATCGGTAATTTCGTTGATTGTCATTTAACGGTTTTTGTTTCGAAGCAATTAAAATATTATTTTTTATTTTTTAGTTCAAGTTTGTTTATGTAGGTTTAATCTTGAAGTCGGTTTTGTTTTTTTTTTTCTAAAAATTATTGTGTCCTGTGCATTATTTTGTAATAAAAACTATGAAAAAATAATAAATAAATTGATGAGTGTTTAGTCCAACTATTCACCAAAGTACTGTTAAATATTAAAATTTATAAGGAAAAAAAGGTCTGTAGCGGATAGTCACCACTAAAGAGACTAATCCACCTTCATCTAAATTGAAATTCCGCTATATTTGAAAAATATCAAAATGCCATATAACAAGTATTCTCCATTAAATTTCTAACTGGAAAACAGTCGTAAAATTTTCAATCCGAGGGACTCCAACATAGACTAGAGCGGGTCAAAATGTTACAATTTTGAAAGTGAAAAACGTAAAGTATTTGATAATGGAAAAACGTTACAAGCTGACTTTTTTCTTTCGAATCACTATAGCTCCTAAACATTAGGTCGTAGTGACAAATGTTATACAAAAAATTATTCCAACAATTATATTTTTGACAACAGAACTGTCATCCAATTTTCGGTTAGAGCAACATCAACAGAGCTAGAGGGTGTAAAAAAAAAAAAAAACTTTAATGCTTAAAAATATCGGCAAAACGTGACTTTTTTTATTTACAATTTGTTTTGGATTATATTTTTTTTTTACGTATATAGGCCCCAAGGACCACGCAAATATCACGGTTTAGGCTTCTTTGGGATTCTCGACTTTCTTTCCTCCCATCTTAGCTTCATTATTCTTGAATGTCTCTCCCTTCTTTCCCTGGACCACATTGTACCCCTCTTTTTCTCTCTGCTAATTGTAGTGAGATTTTTTATAGTTTTTCGGAACTCCTCTTTATCCAAACAGTCGGTTTCTGACATTTTAAGGCTCTTTAATTCTTTTTGCATTTGCTTTGTATATTAACTTACGCTTTTATAGCTCCAAATTTTATCGAATATCTCTTTATTTAGTCTTTCCTTCTTCATCCTTTTCATATGTCCATAGAACATTGGGTTCTTATTTCGGTCTCCAGGTCTTTCAGTTCTCTGTAGATCTCTTCGTTAGATCTTAGCCTGTAACCTTCATGTTTTTTCCTGGGCCCATAGATCTTTCTCAGGATCCTCCTTTCTATTCTTAATAGCCTTTCTAGGCTAGGTAAGCAAGTGGTGTCCATCCCATATAAAATCACAGGCCTTATCACAACATTGTAATGCCTTAATTTCGCATTGGAGGAGAGGTTCTTCTTATTGTATATTTTGCCTGTTTGGAAGCTCAAATGTTCCAATTTTTTAATTTTCTCCTGGATGCCCTCCTTCTCCGAACCATTGCAACATATTATTTCCCCCAAGTACTTAAACCTTTTCGTTACTTTAATTTTACCATACTTGATGTTAACTGCTTTTTTTCCTGAACTTCACTTCAGTAGTCATAAATTTTGTTTTTTAATATGATATTTATAGTCCTGCTTTTTCCGCTATTGTTATTATGGTATTTAGTTGACTTATGGCCTCCTCTTCTGATTCTGCCAAAAGTGCGAGATCGTCTGCAAACGCCAAACAACTCACTTTTATATGCTTGTTCTTGCTCCCTACTATGGCTCCTGCGCCATTCTCCTTACAGAATTCCTTCATAATTTTATCCAGGACTATGTTGAAAAGTATGGGGGACAATCCATCACCTTTTCTTAGTCCTGTTTTTTATATGGCAAGGTTTGCTTATAAGACCCCGAAATTTCACTTTAGCTTTTGTATCTGTCAGAGTCAGTTTTATCAGATTTATGGTTTTCTGGTCTACTCCATAATCTTTCAGGATTTCCAGTAAGGTTTTCCTATCCACGGAATCGTAGGCCTTTTTAAAGTCAACAAAGGAAATGTAAAGATTTTTCTTTCGAGTAGTGTAGTATTTTATCAGCAGTTTAAGGCTTAGAATTTGTTCCTGACAAGACCTTCCTTTTCGAAAGCCCCCCTGGTATTCTCCTATTTCGTGGTCTATTTGTGGTTCCAATCTATTCAGCAAGACTTTATAGGTGACATTGTGATAGACACTGTGGATAGTTGTGAAATTCCTCTATAGTTATTGACATCGGTTTTGGACCCCTTTTTATGTAAGGAATGTATTAGGGCGGTTTTCCATTCTTCTGGTATTTTCTCTTTTTCCCAAACGTCCATAAGCATTTCCATGAATTTCTTCCTGAAGTCGTCATTTATCAAGTTCCACATTTCTGTCAGGACGCCGTCTTCACCAGAAGCTTTATTATTTTTTAAGTGATTTTATTACCTCTTCTATTTCTTCGTCATCTGGTGGGTCTGAATTTATGTTTTGAGTTTTGTTTTTATCTATTATTAATTTTTCACTAGGTTTTTAACGATTTAGGTTTTTGGGTGTATCTTTTTTTTTACCAGAAATTCTCTGTCTATTGGTATTGCTCGCTTCTTGGTTTCAGTTCTGGTGATTTTACGACCAGGTATAAAATTCATAATTTTATTCATTATTATTATTATTATTTTTTTTACAGATATAAATCTCATTTATTAAACATTTTGTAAATTTAAAATTTCTAGGTAAATATGCATCATATTTTTTTTAAATATTTACTTTTATTTAATTATGGTTTTAATAAACAACAAATAAGTTTTATATAAGTTAAAATGTATATGGACGTAAACACTTTATGAAGAATAACACTTATAACTAAGAAAAATAAAACACCAATTTAGTGGATTTTTTCGTTTTCCAGTATATGAAGGTTTTACATGAAATATATTTATATATATATTATACACAGTATAATTTTTAATTTAATTCAAGAGAACTTATTTCTTTGTCATTAAACTCAAATTAATTCAAACTTAATTCCGTAGACTTCCTTCTTACTTAGATCTCTAAACATTGAAGAATTAGTTTGAGGGGCTTCTTCAAAGTTAACTACTTTAAGCTAACTGCTTCTTTAGGGCATTGAACTACGACTGGACTCTGATATATTCCTATCTAGAGACTTTCTAGATATGTTAAAGAATACCGATTTTTGACGTGAATATTTATGGACAGAAGAATCTTTTTCTACAGGTGAAGGCATTTCTACCTATCCATGTATATCTATGTTTAATCGTTTTTGTACTGCTGTAAGCTTGAATGGTGAGAGTTACTAAGATTTGTTACAAAATATCCTACCACAACTTCATCACTATATTCGACCTGAATTACAGTAAAATATGATTTTCCAACACCATGGTGCTCCTCCACATTATTTGAAAGCAATACAAATATAATCCAACGATCTACATGGATAGGCAAAAATGCCTGTAGAAAGAGGAAGAGAGAGTAAAAAAGAGATAGAGAAGAAAGAACGAGAGAGAAATAATTAAAAGTTTTATAATTTATTCAAATCCCACCACATATACCTAACTGCTGGATCTTTGTTAAATTTCTAATCTGACAAAAAAAAAAAATATTTGTGTCAAAACTTTTTTTGTAATTCCAATTACTTTTCTCTGTACAATACAAAAGCCCTCTTATTTTACTTCATGTCATGAAATAATTAAAATCCTTTAGTGCACTGAGTGTAGCTATGATTGGAATGGGAATGAGAATAAATTTTTTTTTCATAAAAAAAATAAACAATTTTTTTAATTTTTAAATTAATCATTTAAACTTAAATAATAATTTATCTCGGAGCAATACAATCACCAGTCTTGATTCTGTGTTGCTGGTTGGACTAGGGATCACTCATCCCGCACCTCTTTAGCCTGCTTCGAAAGATGATTGGAATTTCTCTTTATATTTGATATTTACGCGAAAATATTAACAACTTTTACGAATGTTATTTCATACAATAGGAGTCTATTCATACATCGTTCGGTGACCGGAAATCGAAATTGAAATGTTCGTTTTTTTTCAATGAGCTCTAATGTTTAAACAAATGCGTTTAGATTGGATTAACCGAATATGAGTAAATTTTATGTTTCAGTCAGGATATAATAATTTTGAGTGTCTTTGTATATATCAACTTGAAATATCAAATTTTCTTCTTATTAGTCATTTTGACAGATTAAACAGATTGATTGTAATTGAAAAAAAATTTAATTTTTCGGTGTAAAAGTATTATTTGTAATATATTAATTCAACTTTTATGTTCCAATAACAATATTTTTAGCTTGATCAAGTTTTGTTGAAAAAAAAAAATTGGCTTGTTTTAACATTATGCTGAGAAAAAGGAAAGGAAAAGTGCTAAATAAAGTCTTGAGAGATTCCTGCTTAGATAACTTCAACAGATCAAATCTACTATTAGATTATTGAATTTATTTTTAATTATGTTAAAAATTGTTTAAATTAGAATTTATGAATTATTTGCCAATAATATTGGAATTTTATTTATTCGAAAACTAGATTCAAATGTTTATCATCAGTTCTAAACACATAAAAACAACTAAAACATCAACACTTAGATACACGATTATACATACAGTGAGCAGCAATAGTTTTCGTACACCAAATACCATAAAACATAGTTTCCTAACAAAAAACATTTTCAGGGATCCCTGAATTTAGAATGTGTACGAAAACTTTTGCTGCTCATTGTATGTTTAATTTTGAAAATATAAGACAAGAAATGAAACATGTCGATACCCAACTAAGAAATTCCTTCTTAAAACTATCGAGTCTTTCATCAGACGGTAAGGTAAAATAAATAAAAGGGGTGAAGTAGTCAGGTAAAAGGATGATCCTTTAGGTTTTCCTTATAATTAATCTGTTTTTTTCTTTTCTGTTCCTAATGGGAAAGAAGTTAAAGCTGGACGATTGGATATATTTATCTGGACAATTAAACAAAAAACTGCATTGGTTTTAAATTAAAATTTTAAAATTTATAATGATCTGTAAATATTTAATATTAGACTACGATGTATAACTTTCATTAATGAACTCTGCGTCTTATAATTGTATGCACTTAAATCTTTTAATGTTTGATTTAGTGATCGTCCAGTTTTTCTCGGGTATTTAGCTTTTAAGTCATAACATTTTAGTTTGTATACACCATTTTTTTTTTTAAGAATTTTATTTTTTCTTTCGGTGAAGGGGAGTGGAATGAAATTGTTATTTTAAAAATTTAAATGTGGGGTTTAAACTTAATTCCTTTCCGACTGTGGTGGATATAAAGGATATAGGATAAAGGATCAAATTGTATTCCTTAAATAGATTTTTTCCTATCAAGCATAGGTACGTCATCATCCTAATTTATGATTATTTTCTAATGATTGTTCTTTCTATACTGAGTGAACCTTCAGTGATTGTTTTGTTGTATTTACTGTTTACTTCATAACTAAAAACCTTTGCAACATTAAGGAATTGGAAATTATGTATATTTATGTTTGTATATAATAAGGTATAAAGATTAATCAGATACAATAAATTTAAATGTGATCTCTTCAGTGCGAAACTGGCTGTCGAACCCGTTATACCAAACAATCTATATATCCTGTTACCCGTCAGTTTCCAATAAATCCAATAACTGCACTGTCTTCATCGCAAGTCCAGATTGCTTTGTCATGGCAATCCATGGATCTTGATAGGATTATCGCATTAGAACTATGTCAATAATTACAATTCTTCTCATAATTACAGAAATATTGTAATGATTATAATCCATGGAATGGGTAACGTGTAATTTGAAGTACAGTTCCTCCTGCTGCCATAAGGGCTAAGAAATGTCTTGAAATTACATACTTAGCCAGTTTGAATTTCTGAAGCACCAACACCCTTACTTGAAACATTAAAAAGTTTTAAGCGTGTAATATATATTCAATGAGAAAACTTTATAATGTACAGGAGTTTTTTTTTTGTTCTTTCTAAATTACAATTATAATTATGATGATAATTGCGAATGAAATATAATTCCAAATTTTAGTAAGAAACATTATATATTTTCTTTATTTATTTAAATTAATACATTTTATTTTAATTATTGCAAAAATTGAAGTTAGCTGAAATAGTTGATGATAATTAATGAGTTGATTCCAAAACCAAAACTAAGAGTTTCCAATCTATGACCAACATCAGAAAACCGAATGAAAAACTATTGGAAGAAAAAGAAAGCACAAGCATTTCGGAAGTGATTGATCAAGTGTACCCATAAGTCGAGTGATGCGAAATAAAAATAAATGAGTTGATTCAAATATTTTATTTTCACTAAATAAATAAATAAATAAATAAATATATATATATATATATATATATTTTTTTTTTTTTTTTTTTTTTATTGTTTCCCTTCCATAGTAACACTATGGAAAGGTCGTTTATTTTGATATTTTTGCAAACTACCTATAGCATATTTGCATACTACCTGTAATTAACAGGTGTGATATTATTTTTAATTATGATGAATTACAATTGTAAAAGTTCTATATAGAAATTAGAACAAACGGGGAAAAATAAGAAAGGAAATAAAAAAAAAAAAGAGAAAAAAAAATCATGAACAAAAAGAACTATTAATAGGCATAATTAAAAATAAATAAATAAATACGTCTAAGACAATAGAAAAAAGAGAAAAAAAAAGGTGTAGACAAGTTGATTTTCTGATGTGTCTTCAAGTATTTTTCTTAGATTTTGATGAGGGGTCGTCTTCTTTCTTCATGATTGAGGTCCATTGATGTAGCGAATTTCACTAAATGTTTGTTATATTTTTTTTATAGCTTTGCTTCCGGATAAGGCCATGTGTCCCCATTCATCAGTACTGTCTTTATCAGTAAATATCTGTTGTGTCGTAAAGGGTGCAGTTCTATAGTAAATTCTGAAATGTTTGTGGAGTCTGTCCGTCGCATTCACATGTGTCTGTGTTTTTGATGTGAAATCGTTTCAAGTAATGATTAGTTTGTCCATGTTCCGTTAGCAGTTGTGTAAATTTGTGATGTGTACTTTTTGGTGTATCGTGATTTTGTAGTGTGATGTTTGGGATGTATTTGTGCAAGGGTCGTCCTTTTGTTGAGTTGTTCCAAAGTTTGTCCCATTCAGTAAGTGAGTCTGTTTTAATATGTTGCTTAATAAATGAGATAGGAATGCGGTTGTAATCTATAGCTAGTTCTGAATCGTGAGCAGCTGTCTTGGCCAGTAAATCTGCTCGCTCGTTCCCTTCGATTCCACTATGGCCTTTGACCCAGATCAATTTAGTTGGTGTTCCACGGTCCATTAGTTCAATGAAATTTGTCTTGAGTTGACGTGTCAGTGGGTCGTTGGATTTGGAGTAATTATCTGAGTTAATTAATGTTTTGTTTTCCATGTAAATGGTTTATTTGTGTTGAGCAATGTACGTTTGTCTTAGAATACATTCTGTTGCCTTAACTACAGCTAATTTCTCTGCCTGATTATTAGAGCAGTTATGGCATAGTCTGTATTGTTCATCGTAGTTGCAGTTATTGTGATATAGAGTTAGTGTGCATCCTGTGTGTCTTTGCTTCCATCCGTGTAAATGTCAATACTTCCTGTGTCTGTGTCTGTAGCTCCTTTGTCTGTTATGTACTGTGTTAGTTAAGCGTGTATAGTAGGATGTATCCAGTGTTTGGTGGTTAGTTCGTCTTCAATGTCCCTTGGCTCCATGTCCTTGTACTTTAGTCCTTGTTTTTTTATTTTATATAATGTCGTTAGTTCTGTAATTTTTAAGTGAATTGGTTTTATCCCTGCTAGGACTGATATATATATATCAAGATTTATATTTTGTCGACCCTTAGAAATTATATAAATACCTATTTAACAATATTCGGGTTATAGGTCCTTTATATAAAAAAACCTATAACCCGAATATTGTAAAATAGTTTATATATATATATATATATATATATATAAATTACACTTACCATCCCACATAAACAATAAACCAACATTATTACATTTTAATCCAGCATAATCTATTGCTAAGCAATAAGAACAAGAATGAAAAACCATGTATTTTTTTCAATAATTTTTGGTCTTCACACTTATTTGTACTTTTTTATTTTATTTATCTTTATTTTTACATGAAACATGTTTTACCAATGACCTAGTTGGTTATATTACCTTGGTGACTTTTTACACTTATTGGAAATGATAATATCAACTTGATGACTTTTCGTCGAATTTAAAAAAAAAAAATGCACTTAGTGACTTTTACATCCAGATGAAATTTGAAATGGGATTGAAAATTTTGTCTGGACATATAAACAAAAATCGAGATTCGTTTTAAACAATTTTATTATTTCTAATGATTCATAAATATTTAATTTTAGGCTTTTTTTTTTTTACTTGTATTATTTTCACTCCCGAGTCTTTATTGAATTTATGATTGTTTAATTTTAGATAGATAGCTAAGTCGAAATTTTGGCTTTTATTACTGTATGCTCTTATTTGTTCTTTTACTTTTTGATTTACCGATCGTCCAGTTTTTCCCGTGTATTTTGCTTCACAGTCAATACGTTTTAGTTCGTATACACCGCTTTTTTTGGAAAGGATCTATTTTGCCTTTAGGTAATGGGAAATAAGATTAAAATGGTTTATCAATTTTAAATGCAGGATTTAAACCTAATTTTCTTTATTCCTTTCCGCCTTTGGTGGATATTGGTCCGTAATATGTGGCCAACGATTTTATTTTATATTGCTTTTCTATTAGCCTATTCTTCTTCCACCGTATAGTGTGAGGATGGATAAATATTGTAAGGTACTTAATAGATCAAAGCGTTCTCTATTACACATGTACCGCACTGACAACTAATAATCGTGAGTAAGGCGGGAATCACACATTTTTTTTGCCTTCATTTTTTTTTTTTTTCTTGAACTGTTAATGTACCGCCGCTGGAGAAGTCGGCTCCAGCAAGATGGCGCCCAGCTGTTGCCGCTCAGTCATGACCTGATTTGCTGTACATGTGCCTTCTACTCCAGCATGGTCCCTCGTAATCACAACAGGCATCTGTCATAACTAATATATTATCTCGAAAAAAAAAAAAAAAAAAACACGACATTATTTATTTATTGCGAGATAAAGTTGGCGAGATATCGCATGCAGAGATGCCACGGCCTGGTCCTAATGAAGAAGGGGAGATAAGGTATCGGTACATTCCTCGATGGTAAACAGACCATGGCTATATATCAATATCAAAATTCATGATTAAATTCACAAATTGATATTATTACTTTATTATTTTTATTTTATTTTACTTATTAAAGTAGGCCTAGGAAATAAATTATAGAGAAAATATTCATTGATAGCACAGCAGTATTAATTTTATATGGGTTTTTCCCAAAATTAATGGAGGTTTATAATATATATATATATATTTTTTTTTTATAATATTCATTTATTGAAATTTACAACTGTACAAAATATATAAATCAAGTAAATGTATTGATGACGATTACAATAACATGTCAAAACTTGAAAAGAAATACTCATCAGTAGCACTTCAATAAAAATTCTACAATCGAAAGTCTCTAGGCCATCTTCTATTCAGACGCCAGGTGACATAATTTCGTACATCTTGTAATTGGTTAATAAACTGTACTTCCCTTATAAGTACCGAGCTCAACCGAGGAGTTGCATTGATATGGCACGGTCTTTCATTAATAAAATCGAAAAATAGACATGAAAATATATTTACAATCTGGAAAGTTGTATGGTTTAAGGGATGGTTTACATCAATAAAGAGTAATTGAAGTGAGAAGATCATTGTGGAATAAGAGCCGTAAGGTAAAAGAAAATTAATGTAAGTGCAGAAATAGTGAGGGATGCAGTTTGGTAATAAACACGTCCAAGTTTTTTTAATAATGCCTTGCAGGTCTTCATTAAGGCTAAGAGAACAAAAAGTTGAATGTGGCCAAGAGGGTACAAACCTTTTTTTATGAAATAATTTTAAAAAAGGAAATAATAATACAAAGTAAATTAGTCAACGAAAAGTAAACTTTTTTTATTATTATTTTTCTTTATTTTTTTTCTTATTTAAATAATTATTTTTTTTTATTCGTTCAAAGCTCCCAATTAATTACAAAAGACTCATTTACATGACTGTGATTAGACCAATATGGGCGTACGGAGTTGAGCTTTGGGGCTCTACTAAACCATCCAATTCATCCCGTATCCAATGCTTACAATCCAAAATCCTTCGAAAAATCCTCAATGCCCCTTACTTTGTCACCAATAAACTTATCCAATAAGATCTTAATGATCCATTTGTTGCTGAGTTAGCCCACACCAGATACCTATCCTTTCATAGTAAGCTCCTTAACTACTCAAATCCATTTGTTTCTTAACTTGTTTCCCACTCCATTCTCGATAATCCTCCGAGGTGTCTGAAAAGAAAATGGCCTAGAGATCTTCTAGTGTAGATTTTATTGAAGTGCTACTGATGAGTAATTATTTTCAAGTTTTGACATGTTATTGTAAACGTAAACACATTTACTTGATGTATACTTGTACAGTTGTAAATTTCAATACATTGATTTATAGAAAAATATATCATATATATTTTGATTAATTTATTTTTTTTTAAATAATTTATTTTGTATACTCTTGGTCACACCCAATTTTTTGTTATTTTAGCCCTGATGAAGACTTGCAAGACAGGTCGAAACGTCGGCAAACCAAACATAAAGTTTTTTATTTAAAAAACTTTGACGTGTTTTATCTGACTGCATCCCTGACTATTTCTTCACTGACATTACATCCTACAGACAATAATAGAATCATCATCATTAAAAGGAAATTAAAAAGGATATGGATGACCAGAACTTATATCCCGTATTTTTGTCAGTTCAAAATTATTACTAATTAAAATCAGATAGGCCAATATTATGGAGCTTGTGTGGAGCCTGAATTATAATGAAAAGTTACATAGATCAAAAGCTAAAAATTAATGAAGCCATTTCACTATAATTCCTTAAGAATCCTCACTTTTAAAAACCATCTTACTTAAAAAAAAAGAGGTATTTCTGGACACTATTTGAGGAAAATATTTTTAATGGCTACTGGAAAGTGATAGGAGGGAGAGTTTCATCAGTAAACGGATTTTAAATCCTGTTGAGAAATATTTCTCCTGGTGATATCACAAATAAGTAAATTAGAGCCTTATTGTGGCGATAATTGTATTATCTAGTCCATAACTGGTCAGGTGACTGAAACTAGTGATAAACCCCATGAGCCTCATGGTTAGAAATATCCAAGGAAAAGAATTCATAGTTGGTATAATTTTTCAAATATTTCAATTTTGCCCTATTAATATAAATATATATATATATATAGAGTCTATTGCCGTGGACGTGGTCATGGAAACGAAACTGGAAATGGTTTTAACACAAGGTATTATTTTTTGCCTCCTAAACTGAAAGAACATTAGTTTACAAGCTGTCTGTTACTAAAAAAAAAAAAGGATTGTACGAAGAAGAAAATACAAGACAGACAGATGTCCACGTGGGTGACGACGGCGGGACGATAGTAAGCTGAGGCCAGCGAGCTGACGGAACTACGGTCATCAAAGGACAATCCCGCCTCCAGGAGCTGTCTGGAGCTTCTGCAAGTATCCCGTTACAGTAAGAGATACAGATGTAATCGTAGCAGAAGCAATAAGTTAGTAATCAGTTAAAATAAAGGACCAAATAAATTACTTACCATGAGAAATTAAAAAATAAAAGGGACCACACAAGAAGAATAGAATACAGAGAGAGAGAGAGAGAGAGAGAGAGAGAGAGAGAGAGAGAGAGAGAGAGAGAGAGAGAGAGAGAGAGAGAGAGAGAGAGAGAGAGCGAGAGAGAGAGAGAGAGAGAGAGAGAGAGAGAGGAGAGAGAGAAGAGAGAGAGAGAGAGAGAGAGAGAGAGAGAGAGAGAGAGAGAGAGAGAGAGAGAGAGAGAGAGAGAGAGAGAGAGAGCGAGAGAGAGAGAGAGAGAGAGAGAGAGAGAGAGAGAGAGAGAGAGAGAGATAGAGAGAGAGAGAGAGAGAGAGAGAGAGAGAGAGAGAGAGAGAGAGGAGAGAGAGAGAGAGAGAGAGAGAGATAGAGGGAGAGAGAGAGAGAGAGAGAGAGAGAGAGAGAGAGAGAGAGAGAGAGAGAGAGAGAGAGAGAGAGAGAGAGAGAGAGAGAGAGAGAGAGAGAGAGAGAGAGAGAGAGAGAGAGAGAGGAGAGAGAGAGAGAGAGAGAGAGAGAGAGATGTTATAGGAGAGAGAGAGAGGAGAGAGAGAGAGAGAGAGAGGGCGGGAGAGAGAGAGAAGAGAGAGGGAGAGAGAGAGAGAGAGAGATAGAGAGAGAGCGGAGAGAGAGAGAGAGAGAGAGAGAGAGGAGAGAGAGAGAGAGAGAGAGAGAGAGAGAGAGAGAGAGAGAGAGAGAGAGGAGAGAGAGAGAGAGAGAGAGAGAGAGAGAGAGGAGAGAGAGAGAGAGAGAGAGAGAGAGAGAGAGAGAGAGAGAGAGAGAGAGAGAGAGAGAGAGAGAGCGAGAGAGAGAGAGAGAGAGAGAGAGAGAGAGCGAGAGAGAGAGAGAGAGAGAGTGAGAGAGGGGGAGAGAGAGAGTGAGAGAGAGAGAAGGTGGGAAGTGAAAGAATCGCTAATTAAAATTTGTTAAATCTAGATTTTAAAACAATTAAAAATATTCAGAAAATGATTTCCATTTTACGTTTATAGATTTGTTTATGAGTTAAGAATAATTTTCTTTATTTATGATTCTATATAAACTTTTTGTAGAGCATTATAGATATTCAAAGAGTCTCCTAATATTTTTAACAGTTAGTTTCTAAATACATTATTTTGTGCTAAGAGCATCAAACAAAAATAAAATAAAAAAGTAACGGCCTAATCAAGAACATGTGCCGTGCACATTTGCAGTCTAGCGCCTTTATGGCTGAACTCAAAACTCAGAACTCAAAGTAATGACTTTGTAGAAATTGAAAATTTTTACTCTCTTTATATTTATTTACATAGCTATATTATCAAAATATGACAGGTGGAGTAAACAGTTTGCATGCATTCAGAAATAAGTATGCTTTTCTATGAGATTTTAATTTGATTTCAGCGAGGTAGAACCCTTTTTAAATTTTAAGTATATTGTTTATGTATAGGAAGTTCTTTTCTGTTATCTTTTTATTTATTTTATTTTATATGTATGTATTTTTTTTATTTCTATATTTTTTTTTCTCTTTGTACATAATGTGTGAATGTAATCATATGCCATCTATATTACTTATTTCCCACATTTGTCGTAGATTGTAATAATTACTAAATAATAATTAATAAAAAAAAAATAATAAAATAGAAAATAAAATAGTGGATTTTTATTGATTATATGGAGGATTTTTTTTTATTTTGTTGTTGTTGTTGTTTCATTGCTTTGCTAGAGATTATTGGTGGAGGGGGAGAGTCCCAGCAAAATACTAAAATATAAATAATAGATTGTTATTGTAATCAGTATTGCTACTTGAGGAAGCAAATTACAATTGATGAAATTTTTGTTACTTCAAAATTATTTTTCAAAACCTTTTTTTTTTAAATAACTTTTCTTTTGTTTAAGACATCGTACATCATTGGAATTGGAGTGGTTATTTTTTACCTGAGAGAAGACACTCGAGAGTGCAGGAGGTCCTAGAAGAGACAAGAGAAAGAACTAATTGATGAAATGAAGCCATAACTGGGAGTAATTGAGAACTTGGACTATAAACAGGATATAGCCACTTGTTCTTCATCGTTCCTCATCTTTGGCTTAATGCTCCCATTTCTCATCTATCCCTAATTCCTATTGGCTCTTCGCTCTTGGATTCATCGAAGACGATGACGTCCCAGGCTTGGTCCAAAACATGAGGAAACAGGTATCACCTGAAGTCCTGTTGGTTTTATAATTTCTCTTGTTCATTTCGATTTTAGCACTTTTGCTAATAAATAAAAAATGGTGCAGAGGTTCCAAGGATAAGGAAATAAACTACAAACTATCTGGCTGGGTTCGAGCCTGTCTGTAGACAGAATATATATTTTCATTTTTTCATACCTTGGTTTGGGTCATTCCATGTCAAATCGACAAATTTTACATTAGATTTGGACCATGAACTCTCCGATTTCTATGATATTTAGTATAAAAGTTGTACTTACTAAGAATAGTTTAAAATTATAAATATTACATTTTTTTTTTTTTTCTGACTTATGGTTTTTTGAGTTATATATATATATATATGGATAAATTTCTTGACTGTTACTATTAAATATTTAGTAAGGTTCTTGAGGTTCAGTCATAAAATAAAAAAATAAAAACAACTATTTTGGCGACATTTCGAGACTATATTGTTCTCATAATCATGCCAATGTTTCCTTACATATAGTCGACCCTACAAAACTTTAAAAGGTACTTAAAAAATAATTCAAGTTTAATAAAAATTATGCAAAATATTATTTACAAAACCGAAATGTATAATTTATTTTTATAGGTATAAAAGAAATATTTTCGGTTATTGATAAAAAACAAAAAATAGACACAAATTCGATATTCTACAATCAGGGCTGTGTAATGGAATTGATAATGGTTTAAATTACTAACTGGCAACCAGTTAATGCTCCTGAGTCTCGTCAGTACTACTTCCTCTCTACGACTTTGGCGGCTGGATGTATTCCAGGGTTTGACACTTTTTTTAAAAATCATTTTCAGTTTATTCGGAGGGCTTTCGTCCCCACATTGACTGCCATCCAGCATCGATTTCCCTCTCTAGGGCTCTTCGTAGATCAGATGGAGTTAGTGCGATCTTGCCTCGCCCCGGTAGTTCGAGAGCCTCCTTTGTAGCTAGATCGGCCAGCTCGTTGCCCACAATACCCACGTGGCTGGGGATCCATATAAACTTTACTGTTTTGCCTAAACCTTCCAGTGTGGATAAGTAGGAGTGTATAACCGGGATTTTGGGATGTTTCGGATACATACAGTCTAGGCCCTTCAGAGAACTCAACGAATCAGTGACTATCACTATAATATTGTGAGTAAGGGTCATGCAAAAGTGGAGAGCTGCTGCTATTGCGTTAAGTTTGGCGGTGTAAATATTGGATAATTTGTGAAGCTTTATTTTGTGAGTGGAATCTTTTGTAACGAAAGAAGAAGCTGCTGATTTATCAGATTTTGAACCGTCTGTGTAGATTATAAATGATTCTGGCATGCTATTAATAATGCTGGAAAAGAGGTCTTTGAATTTAGATATTTCGGTATTATTTTTATTATTATTAGGTATTATTAGGCCACACCAGATTAACACACTCCCATCTTTTCACAAGGGGGGCTCCGCCCAGGTGCAAACACTGTTTTGGTATACTAACGGTGATACACATTTTTCAGGAATGTCCTTTTTTTACATCGCGCCTAAATAGCTTAGGACTAAATACAGACCTTCCAACAATCTTGGGAGACAACAATGAAAAAATAGAACTAGTGTTCAAATTTCTGAAATTGAGTGGTTTGTTGACAGAAGTTTGACATAAAAGATAAATAAGCAATAAAATATAATTCGATATGAAAGATATCAATAAAAATAAGATAAATAATACAATACAGATGTGGAGAATAAAATAAGAAAGAAAATATGGCGTTAATAACCTATGCAGTTGTACGCCATTAAAACAAAACAAACAACAACAACCAGTTAATGCTTATATATAATAAAATAAAAATCTATTACTAGACTATAAAAATTATTGGACATAGATTATTTTATATTAGTTTAACATATACTTTGAACTTTAAATATTCCATATCTTTATACATAGAAATATAAATATTTGCACCCGAATAGTATCAGATTTTAGTATTTCTCTTTTGTTAAAATTATTCCCTCACATTTTCCTCTCGAAAAATCAAAGTTTCAAAACAGACGCCGCAAACTCGTAGTTCCAGTCCGATAATTCCGACAGCCGCCCAGAGGTACAAACAGACACAGTCACTAATTCGTGTAGGTTCGAATTTCCAATGCACGGATGGTCTGCGCACATCTGGACTCCTAACAAGGACCCACTGTGCACTGGAGCGCTGGAGGTTGTGCAACTATATCAAGCATACTGTTTCAATTCTCTGGCTCCTCTCTCTCTCTCTCTCTCCTCTCTCTCTCTCTCTCTCTCTCTCTCTCTCTCTCACTCTCACTGCTGGATACCCAGTTGGACCGTTTCCAGGCACTCCCAAATGTCGGCCAAGACCTTCTTCATCCGGAAGAGGAGTGAAGGAGGTGAATTAGTTGGCTTCCTCTATGGCAGGGTCCACTTCCTTTCACATCGCGCTTGATTTAAAATATAAGTGCTTCCCTCGCCTTCCTAAAGAACTGGGTCGGAAGAAATCTTTTCTTCTATTTAAATAAAGCAAAAACGTCTTGGAGTAAAAAGATTTGAAAAAAAAACAAACTATTTCAGGCTAAATGGAATATGAGGGTCAAAGACATATTTATCAAGTTAAGAAAGTATTTTTTTAATATTGCGAAATTCTCCTTACATCTAATCTAAAAGGAACGAAATTTAAACGATCGTACATATAAGAAGGGACGAGTATCGAGAATGATTTAAAGTGGATTCCCTGGAACTCTCGGATGCCGCTGACGTTGATTATAATTTTGTATTATTTTGTAATTATTTTACATCGATTATTCTCTCAAAAGATAAAAAAAAATTGTTATAAGAGATATTTATCTTTGATAACATGAATTTTTGAAGATTTGCATTATTTATTGAGGAATGGATAAATAAGATTAAAATTCCTAAACTGCCAAAGCTGAAGACGATAGTAGAATTTTATATCATGCTATGCTTAGAGATTTTTCATTATCTCGGAATAAAGATTATTTTTCATTTCAATATATGTTATACTGTTATACTTCGAACCCTAATACATTATTAGAACAATGTCCAAAGAAATACTAGGGTAGTCTCTCATCTAAAATGTTTAGTCAAAGGTTTTAGTAACATTTGAGATACCTTAAGTAGTAAATTAAAACCAGAGCATTTGGAATATTTATCTTCTTAAATAACAGTTTGTAATTTGAATTATTTTTCTGTTTACTAATTTATTTATCAGCACCGAGAACAGTAATTTTTTTGGTTTCTTTTAGGTCACACGAACTTCAAAAAATCAAATCTCTCCACAATTGTAATTATTTAAGTTCTTTTTTGTTAATTAGTTATTAAAAAAAAGTAATCGTGGAGAACAATTAAGTTCAAAAATTGACCGATAGGCGCTAATTGCCATTCTTATGAAAGGTTACGAAGTTACAGTCAGTGTTGTGGATGATTCCCAAACTATGAACAATTTCATGTCACTGCCTATTTAGTGCCGGCCTTTTTTCATCTTTTTTTTTGGATAAAAAATTTTCTGTGAACTGTCCTGTTACTTATAAAATGAAAAATATGACGTTTTTTTTTTTTTTGTTTTTGTGTTCAAATCTGATTGATTTTTATGTTATTTGTCATTCCAATGGTTGTCACTAATGACGATTTTCTTTCAAACTAGCTTAACATTATTCAAATATTTCCCAAAATTTGTTGCTTTCATTTTGTAAAATCAAGAAAAGATTATGAATACATAACGCTGTTTAAAAAGGTCTAAATGATAGATTAATAAAATTTTTTTGAAAATTGTCACTCGGAACGACGTCATTCCGTGGTCGAATGAAGAATCGATTCACACATCCATCAAGTGGGGATTTAGTAATTCAAAGAGTCAACTTAAATAATGGCAACACCTTCCAGTGAAATTTACCAACTTTTAACATCATTTTCATAGTCCTAGTTTTAGCAACAATAATTTAAATGAATAATGTTGAGTGCTAGAAACGAGGTTTGCCACATTGCACACTGCGGCCGCCAATGGACAAAAGTCTAAAATGCGATTATTTTTTGCAACTTGGTTTCCTTTACTAATGCTTTCATAGTGACCTCAATGATATGGAATTGTAGCTTTTAAACCCATATTACAAAAACACAGGATAGAAATCATGTTTGAACAATTGGCAGATCGCTTATCTGTCTCATCGATACAATTCCAATTTATGGGGCCCTTATTTAATGTTAAGTAAACATCAACGTCACTTGAAGTTTTAGTATGGCAGGCATCCAAGAAGGTGAGTAATACCCATTTTTTCATTAATACCTTTAAATAACATTTTTTCGTCAATATATTCATAACATTTAACAAAAAAAAAACTTCAAATCGACATATTTCAATTTCGACCCAAAGCATTCTTAGTTTTTGAAATATTTTGATTTAATAACAAATATACATCATGAATATATAAATCATTCCTGCTTTGAACTGCTTTGAATGGCTCTCTATTTATTTCAGGAAACACAGACCTGAAAATTGATGTAATTAATATCTTATATGTGTGTATATATTAATATTTAAGTATCTCCGGACCCTTTAATATCTGCAAGGAGTCAAGCCACTCAAATCCGAAGCACAACTTAGAGGACATTAAAAAATATCTTTTGGGCGATGACGAATATTCTATGGATTCACTTCAATCTCACCTACGTCACCTGATGAGAGTATGTCAACGAGCAGTGGCTCAATATAATTTTCAGATCTACCTTAATCAATTCATGTATTGTAAATTTTATTGTTGTGATATTAGTTATTATTTTGTAAGTCTAAAAAAACTTAATTTGTATTCAAAGATCTTTAATACATTGTTTTTTAATGATCAACTGAGAGTTTAAAAGCCCGTTTTAAAGAAATTGAAATATGTTGAATTGATGTTGTTTTTAAAATGTTATAAACATTTTATAAGTGTTTCCCGTCAAGAATGACTTTTGTCTACTTCGGCAGTAAGAGCGTCGCACTGTGAATTGGCATGTACTTTTGTGGTTATAAATTAAAATCCGTACATTAAATCAATAAAATTATTTTTGCCGAATAAAAAATTATTATAAATCAAAATGCCGATCCTTTTTGATATTGCATAAGCACTAGTAATGTAGTCCATTACATGCAATAGTTTCTTAATAGTCAGTTCATCTGGATTACCAATTCCTAGAATAAAAGTGAAAATTAGATGTTTAATTATGATTTACGTAATCTTCAAACTTCTAATCAATTCAAATATGACCGGGGAAAAAATTTCTGCTAGGAGTGAAAATATCATAGAAAATATAATTATCAATCGCACACTTCAATACAAGGTTTTTATCGATGAACATATAAAACTTCGATTATTAGTTACAATTATCTAACTGTAAGTTCTTTACTTGTGAAAGAGGGAGAATCCTCGACATGCGATAATAGTATTTATATATTATATTCGGTTAAATTTGGATGAATATTGCTTATATTTTTCTTATATAGAATAAAATAAAATCAAAATCAAGTGAATAAGCAGTAAATAATTTTTAAACATTCTATTTTTGTTTTTACAATCTATAAACCAAAAAAAAGAAGAAAGATAAGCTGTAATACATCCAGTTTTATACAGATCAAAGGCCTTAACAAAACAGTGTAATTAGTAATATCAATCGATTCGATAGCTAGGACAAGACAATCGATAACTTTGCTAGGAATCGAGATGGAAGAGTCGATGTTAGGAGTTGCCTGGGGCCGCTACTGCTCTGATTGTGGCTGTCAGCCCTGTCCGACCTCCTGTTAGTTAGAATTGGCTTTACTTCTAGTCTCTGGTGGAGTTGGAGATAATCTCAACCTGTTCTGGATTTATTGCGAGATATTAAAATTTATCATAAATATATTATCCGGGTCACGGATAAATTTATATATGTTTATAATTAATAATAATTTATTTGAAGACATGTTTAAATCAAAATACCCTTCATTAATCACAATATATTTCAGCCAAATCGTTTGTGTCTCATATTTTTATACAAAATATCAAATAGCACATGATAGACATTTTTATTTTGTCATAATTTTCTTTCCTAATTTTATTGATTCCATCTGGTTGGATTTCACTTTCTAGCCATAAAAGTTCATGCCAGTGTAGTAAACTTGTTTTCCGCCACTCAACACTGTACATTTAAATTCTTATTATTCTAAACTTTTTTTTATTCTTTTATTAATTGAAATTTACAACTGTATTAATAAAAATACATTTAGTAAATATGCTGTAAACAATGCAAAATAATGGCATGATTAGAACTTGTAGAGGAACTACCCATTGCTAGTACTCTAATAAATATTTACAAAAGAAGATCACGAGGCCATCTACTTTTCAGACGCCTCGGAGGATTGCCAGGAATAGAATGGGAAGCAAGTTGTGCTACAAGTGGATTTGGATGGGGAGTAAGTTTATTATAAAAGGATAGGTATCTGGTTCGTGTCAAATCGGCGACATATGGGATATTCAGGTCATTGTGGATGAATTCATTTGTGACAAAGTAAGGAGCATTAAGGATTTTTTCGAAGGATTTTGGATTGGAGTGATTGGATGCGGGAAGAATTCGATGGTTTAGTGGATTCCCATAACTCTATCCCGTAAGTCCAAATGGGTCTGATAATCGTCATATAGATGAGTCTCTTGTATTGAATCGGGAGATTTGAACGTTTGTCTAGTAAGTGTTGAAGCAGTCGAAATCGACGTGCAGCTTCTTGTCTTTTCAATCTTGTGTGAGGGTATTGTAAACTTAAAGTTGGAAACCTTCCTAGAACTATGAAAATAACTCAGTTAATTATTTGGTACAAATGGGTTCAATAGTTTTACCATTGCAAACTCTTGTATGGTGTTTGTGTGTGTTAGTATGGTGCTAACCATATATCCCTTAAGTTTTAAACTTCACCCTTGATAACAATCTATTTGAATTAAGTAAATTTTGTTATCAATATTTAGCTTTGTAAAACACCATCGGTCAATCTTTAAACTTCATTTCACATGTACCTATCCCTTTTTTAACAACAACTTATTTAAAAAAAAATAATTTTATTATTTCTAAACCTTCCTTGAACTATGAAGACTATTAAGTTAAACTTTGGTTCTGATTGGTTTAGTAGTTTTCGCGGTTTGTGATCACAAACGAAAAATGGCTTATCCTTTTATATAATAGTTACAAACTACACTGCACGTTTATCCGTGTTTTAACAACAATTTAATTAAACAAATTAATTTTACTATTGCCAAACCTTTCTTGAACTATTAAGACTATGTAGTTATAATTTGTTACAGATTGGTTTAGTAGTTTTCACGGTTAGTGATCACAAACAAAAAATGGCTGGTTCTTTTATAGTATACATAAATATATTTAAATGAAAAATTCAATTTTACAAATCCTTATTTAACATTATGAATATTCCTGGGTTTTCTCTTTAGTTTTTCTGTTTTTTTTTTTTTATTTTAATTTAAATTTCGAAACTTCAATCATATGATCAAATCAGTAACTTTTTTTTTTTTTTTTTTTTTTTTCACGTATAGGCCCCAAGGACCACGCGAATATTAAGGTTTAGGCTTCTTTGGGATTCTCGACTTTCTTTCCTCCCATCTTAGCTTCATTATTCCTGAAAGTCTCTCCCTTCTTTCCCTGGACCACATTGTACCCCTCTTTTTCTCTCTGCTAATTGTAGTGAGATTTTTTATTGTTTTTCGGAACAGCTATCCAAACAGTCGGTTTCTGACATTTTAAGGTTCTTTAATTCTTCTTGCATTTGCTTTGTATATCCACCTGCGCTTCTATAGCTTTAAATTTTATCGAATATCTCTTTATTTAGTCTTACCTTCTTCATCCTTTTCATATGTCCATAGAACATCCATAAAAAATAATAATTTTTTTTTATTTTTTATATTTTACATTCTAAGTCCTAAGCCTCGACACATGAATTATCCTTAATCTATGAATTAACCTTAATATCCTTAAGGACGAAAAAGCTAATTCTAATTGTGGATGGAGAGAGTGGCCAAGGATGTCCTTCGGCCTCGAAAAAACGTCAGATCCTGTCAGATCTGTAAAACAGTGTCCTTAAAAACAGTTTAAACAGCAATCCTTAAGGACGAAAAAGCTAATTCTAATTTTGTCCTTATAACTGTTTTACAGATCTGACAGGATCTGATGTTTTTTCGAGGCCGAAGGACATCCTCGGCCACTCTCTCCATCCACAATTAGAATTAGCTTTTTCGTCCTTAAGGATTGCTGTTTTAAAGGTTTTTTAAGTTATGCGAAGGATAACTTCCTCCATTGTTGTCCTCCAGGATACTGTTTTAAAATATTTAACGGTTTTTAAGATGGCGGACCTTAAAAGAAAATATTTGAAACTGTTTTAAGACGGCGGAAAGATATTCATTCGTTGTTAACCCATGTCAGTGCATTCATATATTCTTGAAGAATAAGTTTCGCATGGAGTTGAGAGCCAAAACCGATGTAAACATATTAGAATATAAATCAGTTTGAGTTGAGGTTATGAATATCATTTGAAGTATTGCTTGAGGTTACCGCGGACGTTGACGTGGCACAATACTGTGGGACAGGTTTGAATAAATAAACATATCGATTGCGAGTGTAACGAACCCTTCGGGACAGCAGACGATAAGAGCTTCCTCAAACGGAATCTCTGATGGGGCTCGTGATGCGAGAGCGAAACGTCCCTAATGCCATCAAGATGCCATTTTTGATTTTGGACGGCTGCAGCTGTGAGCAACAATCTCTACCATCACTGTAGTAGAAGTCATTCTGGGATTTATCATCAATTGAAAAAAGGGGGGAAAAATAAAAAAAAAATAAATTACATAACAACATTAGGAACGATATTTTTTTTAACAAATATTTTTTATTGATATATACAACTGAATCGTACATATATATCCAATGAATGTGTAAGGAAATGAAATCAGTAACATGACAATAACTGGTAAAGCTACCACCCATTGGTAGGACTTTAATGAAAGTTCTATATTAGAAGGTCTCGAAGCCATCTTCTTTTCAGGCGTCTCGGAGGATTACCAGGAATAGAATGCGAAGCAGGTTGAGTGACAAGTGGATTTTAATGGTTATGGAGCTTACTATGGAAGGATAGGTATCAGGATTGGGCTGAATCAGAAACATATCGCACATTTAAATCTCTGTGGATAAGCTTATTCTTGACAAATTAAGGAGCATTGAGGATTTTTCGAAGGATTTTGGATTTTAAGGATTGGATACGATAAGAATTAGAAGGTTTAGTTGAGCCCCAAAACTCAACTCTATATGTTCAAATAGGTTTGATAACTGTCATGTAAATGAGTCCTTTGTAGTAAATCGGGAGTTTTGAACGTCTGTCTAGTAAATGTTGAAGAAGTCGAAAACGACGAGCAGTTTCTTGACATTTTAGTCTTGTATGAGAATTCCAAGTAAAACGTTTGATCAAGTGGAGTCGTAGGTAGCGGATCTGTTCAATAAAATGGAACAATGATATATTATAAAGAATTAAAAAAGAAAGTTCATTGAAAATAGAGTTGAGCATTTCCCTACTTGTCGTAAAGAAGTAAATAATTCATAATTGTACATTTTTCAGTTGACTACTTTTGATAGTTTTCCAAAATCCTGCAATTAAAAAAACAAAAAACCACTTGCACCGAAACAGATACTTTAAGGCCATATTAAGAAGTACAACATACAAAATTAAAAACACTGCTTTTAAGTTTAATAGTTAACTCGTCTTGATAGAAATTCAGAAATTGGATTTACCCACTTTGATTTACGGCAACCACCGATTTATTATTTTTTTTTTTTCAAAAAATTATTGACAATCAGCGGATGTGCTGAAATCAGAAAAAAATAAAAATTGTCATGTTAAACTGTGAGGAGAGATTACCCAGTGGCACCCCTTCCTTGTCTTTGGTTTACTTTTATGTAAATAGGCCTCTCATCCAGTTTCTTTTCAGTCTCTTCCTGGTACACTCCGGCATGAGAGATGTGGCCATAATATTGATGAATCTGTTTAGGTGTCCCTCTGATTTTTTAAGAAACAGTCTGTAGTGTGTCTGTATGTCTTCGATGACTGTTGCTATTAGTAGTCTTGATGTCTTGGATAGAAAAGTTTGTTATCTTTTTATATGTGTCTGTTTGGCAGTGCCATAAATTTGTGATGCTTAGGTCCATTAATATTAACCATCGATTAAATTTTTACTTTTAATATATCATCAAGCATATTAAATTAATTCATTGAGTATATAAATAAGAAAAAATAAATGTTTAACATAAGTCAATACTTATATACACATGTATCATGTGTATGTATATAATTATTATAAGCTATTTATCAGTCTTCACAGTTTTACAACCTCAAAGGTGTTTTTAATATTTTCACACATTTCTATATTATTTTTTTAAAAGCATTCCATTTGTTTTTGTTTTTTTATTTATTTACAGTCCATTAATTTTAAAACAAATGCTAGCCTTTCATAAATTCTACTGAATAATAAATGAGAGCACTTTTGCTTTCCCCCCCCACCCCTCACCCCAGAACAGAGAGGACCTGGGCGAGGGGTGGCTGAGAGAGGTTGATGGGGTTATGGCATTCAATAGGAATGCGATGGTTCAATGGATTCCATCAACGAGCGTTTGTTCCGGCCGTGTTGAGAAAAAAGAATAACAGAAACATTAGCGATGACTGCTATGCAGATCGGCTCCCTTGTAATTCCTTCTCTGGGTTTCAAAATGTTGCCCATACATTCAGATTTCATAACTCATATCGGGAAATAACGATAGGAAACTTAAGCTAAATGATCGTGTAAATATATTAAGGGAGGTGTTAATAACAGAGAGTGACAGATATTAATACTGGGCTAACATTTAGAAGTTTTGTTGTTTAGTATATATATATATAAACAAGTATATAAAGTATGACTCTATTAATATAGGAAATCAAAAAGGAAAAAAAAATTATAATTTTTTTATAAATCATTAGAAGTTTAAATTTAAACTTTTCCAATATCCCTATTTTAAATTTTTTCCAATAGGAACGGAAAATCTAATGAGTCATAGAGAAATTCCCATGGCAAAATTTAACCTACCTGCCCCCTTCCCCATTCCATGATAGATATATTTCAGATATCTGTTAGATCACCTCAGGTGAGTATCAATGTTTGATTTCTTGTCTTATATTTTTGAAAACATTAGTATATAAAATCCATGTAACGCAATGCTAATGTGTTGAAAATTTTGTATGTTTTAGAATTAAAGATGAATGTTTAGCATTGGAAACTATTATGATAATAAAATAATTCCAATGGAATTGGCAATTAATTCATCAGCTTGAAAAAAATTATGTTAAGTGTAAGTGGTGTTAAGAATAGAAAATGAAATTAAAAAAAAAAAAAAAAAAAAAAAAAAGCTTGTAAAATATTCCTATCAATAGATCGTTCTGCACCAAGGCTACAAGAAATATATTTAAAAAAATGATATACTAATTATCTTAACTGTAATGCAGACATTCTATTACTAATAAATGAAGTAAAGACATACATGTTTTCTAGTTATTTATCAATATTTACATAAGGTCCCTAGGCCATCTTCTTTTCAGGCCCCTCGAAGAGTTAAGGGAATCGCGTGGGAAGTTGGAAGACAAGTGGATTCGAGTATGTATGAAGCTTTTTATGGAAGGGACGTATGGACAATTAAGATGTATATTTATACAAATAAATATGTATATTTGTGGCTTAATAAAGAGGCATTGAGGATTTTAGATGTTAAGAATCAGATACGAGATGTTTAGTGGAGCCACAAAGCTCTACTCCGTGTGTCCAAATAGGTCTAATTAGTGCCATGTAAATGAGACTTCTATAATTAATTGAAAGCTTTGAACGTTGTTCAAGTAAATGTTGGAGTAGTCTGTAACGACGGGCAGTTTTATAGGATTAATGAATTAATTGCCACTTCTATTGGAATAGTTTTATTGGGAAACATGTTTCGAATGCTTAACATTCATCTCCAGTTCTACAACATGCATCAGCACTATGTTACATGCATTAAGGTTTTCAGAAATGTAAGACAAGGATATTCAGCATTCGAAACTAGTTTTCAAATAAAATATATAAAATAAAAAATTATTTAAAAATATGTGCTTTTTTTTTTCTTATTTATTGAAATTTACAACTGTAGAAATATATAAATCTAGTAAATGTGTTGTTAACGATTACAATAACATGTCAAAACTTGAGAAGAACTACTTATCAGTAGCACTTCGATAACAATACCACACTAGAAGGTCTCTAGGCAATCTTCTTTTCAAACACCTCGGAGGGTTTTTGGAAATAGTATGAGAAGCAATTTAAGAGACTAGTGGGTTTGTGTGGTTATGGAGTTTAATATAAAACTCCATAATATGGGACATCGAGATCTTTATGGATAAGTTTATTTGTAACAAAAGTAAGGAGCATTGAGGATTTTTCGAAGGATTTTGAATTGTAAGGATCGGATACGAAAATATTCCAATAAAAAGAAATCATAATTAAGAAGGTTTTTTATTGAGCCCCAAAGCTTTACTACATATATCCAAATAGGTTTTTGTTAACAGTCATGTAAATAAGTCTTTGTCATAAAAATAAGTCTTTTGTAAATCGGAATTTTTGAACGTTGTATTGATTTTTTTATGCCATTATGAGTTACTCAAGTGAGTTTTTATCTTTATCGTACTTTATCGATCTTTATTCGTCTTACTGTAGGTGATCAAATAAAATTGTTTATTTGGAGACCAATTTTTGGTTTATATGCGTATATAAAAGTATATAAAAAAAAAGCTGCTCAACAATTTTGACCTCCATACAAGTATTAAGTAAATAAATGCCAACAGCTTTGTTATATAGAGCTATTATATAATTTAAAAATAGCAAGAAACCTGAATTATTTTTTGGATAATCCAATACGAGTGATTCTAATTGCTAGAGAGACCTGTTTCTATATAGCATGTTATTCTGCTTTGAATTATAAATTGAAATTTTAAAATCAATGATCCAGATGGAATAATTATTTCTTTTTTTTTAATCGTAAAAATATAAAAATAAGTAAAAATCAACCCCTTCAGCGTCTCCCCTATTTCCAGATAGGGAGATTCCATCTCATAAATGGCAGAATACGCTTTGACTAAAGACATTACGAAATGGAGCATAATCCGGAATGGATTCGACCGAATCCTTAACGAGCGATGGCCTAACAGGAAATGAGGGAGTTGTTTCCTTCGGACAAATGTATAATTTAGGGCGGGAATTTCCTTTAAGGGCAGTTAGCTATGCAAATGGGCACCGCGGAGGAATCCCAAACCACCGGCTCTTGGAAGAACTCCCAGATATCGATCTACTTTCTTGTTAGCTAAGAATTAGATCGATTAGTCGTTCGAGAATCGACTTGTTCGAAAGTTTTTCGACAAATCTGAGATGTTTATGAAGCGTTTCGAAGGTGTTAGTATCGCTCTAACGATCTATTTTATATTATATAATATGTTAAGGATCGTTAAAAAAAATATTTAAAGTTCGACTTCGTTGTTTTGAACATGGAAAAATATTCTAATAAAAATGTTAAAACATTTAATCATAATTAATTCAATATTCTCCTCACGTTTTTCAATCTAGCCTCCGGGGATTTATAACAAGGTGGTTCTACATAACGAATCTCGATTATGCAGTAAATAGAATCGTTTTGAAACACATAGTGATGACCTACGTACAACTGTTATTTTTAAATAAATCAAGTATTACTATTTTTTTTTTTTTTTCATTTACTGAAATTTACATCTGTTCAAAATAATATAAACCAAGTAAATTTGTTAATAGTGAATACAATATGTAAATAACTCACAGGTAGCACTAAAATGTCTCTAGGCCATCTTCTTTTCAGACGCCTTAGAAGATTATTGGGAATGGAGTGGGAAGCAAGTTAAGAGATTAGTGGATTTGAGTGGTTATGGAGCTTACTATGGAAGGACTGGCATTTGGTTTGGACTAAATTAGCAACATATGGAACATTAAGATCTTTGTGGATAAGTTTATTGGTCACAAAGTAAGGAGCATTGAGGATTTTTCGAAGAGTTTTGGATTGTAAGGATTGGATATAAGATGAATTGGATCGTTTAGTAGAGCCCCAAAATTCAACTCCCTACGTCAAAATAGTTCTAATCACAGTCATGATAATGAGTCTTTTGTAATTAATTGGGATCTTTGAACGTTTGTATAGTAAATGTTGTAGTTTGTAACGACGAGCAGTTTCTGGTTGTTTTAGTCTTGTATATGGATTGGATTTTGTCCACAGATGGAGTCCTAGGTAGCGGATCTGTTCAACAGGGATTAGTGGAATATCATTAAGTATTGGTTTTTTGATCCGCAATGCCACTTAAAAATATTTCATAAATATAAATTAGTAAACTTGTATCTGTAATTAAAACCTGTACGTAAAAACTTGAAGAAAATTCAACTAATTTTATTTTCATATTTTAATGCACACTTTCTTACTCGGAAGAAAAAAAAAAAGTTATATTTTTTATGGAAACCACATCTTTTCGATGTGTAAACGCATAAAAGCAGTTATTTCTTCTAAGTGAATTCCAATCCTTTATAAATGCCCTTAATTATGGAAAAAAAAAATGTTGATGTTGATCGTGAATTGGCCTAATCTGGCCAAAAGGATTATTTTTTACTCGGTATTTTTGTTTTATGTTTTGTACCCGGTTGTACTTGGTGTACTCGGTGGTTGTACTTTTATTTATGAAACTACAATTTTAGATATTCAGAAACCCTATAATAGTATGATAATAGATTGATAATAATAATGAAAAAAAAATAATACTTTTATTTTTTTTAACCTTTGAAACTAATTGGTACTGGATTGTTTAGAGATTAATTTATGTCTCTTTTTGTCCAATCTTGTGCAAATACATATAAGGTCGTAGTATGTTGGTTCGCTTTGTTGTTCAATATTTAACAAATATTGAAGTCAGTTAAAAAAAAAAAAAAAAAAAAAAAAAAAAAAAAAAAAAAATCAGCTTTTAGCTCCATCATTCCTTCTTATTACGACTTCAATTTATTTTCTCCTTAATTAAAATTCGTTGACGGGCAACAGTATTGGCCAATATCCCACTCAACCACCAGGGTTTTTTCTCCCGTTTAAGGTGTTCTTTTTTTTTTTTTTTTTTTTTTTTTTTTCTGTTTTTCCTACTTTATAAAGGTCTGTGTGTCTCAGGATGGTCTGACGTTGAGCTACCGTTGAAAGAACAGAATATACATCTTCTGCCTACAGCCGGACCCGAACTTGGATCCGAGAGTTAGGACTGAAAAGTACTACACACTGAGCTGCGACACATTTTTAAATATATAATCTGATTAAATTTTGGAACACGATTAGTGACTATTGTAATCTCCAAATTTTATAATAAGTATTTAATGTCCTGTTTTGATAGAAACCGATAAACAGATAAATATACAAAATGTAGAGGTAGTATTCAACACTGAATTGTCAACGAAGATCGTTCCATATCAAGCAAGATAATACTTCTTTCGAAATTTATGTTTGCAATATGACAAAAATAATCCTCGCTCCCCTTTCAGAGGAGATAGAAATTTTTCCAGCAAAGAGACAAAGATAATTGAAGCAGAGACCTGGAGAGCGCTCTGGACTCCAGCTGAGCGATGGCTTGCTGGAGGACGTTTGCATATCGTTACCGCGGACCCTCCTCTCCTGGGACGAGGGGAAAAATGGCCGGACCCTCTTTTGGGAAAACAATAGGATAGCATTGGTATTCCGGGAGGACAGTTGTCACGGGGGGGGGGGTGGAGGAGTCCTGATCCCATGGAGGAGGATCGGTCGGAACCGGTCAAAGTTGAATAAGGAACATGGAATACTATAGTACAATAACAAAACTTCTTTTAGACAGTTTTCCAGCGAACAAAAGTGAATGAAGAAGAACTTAGAAGTAAAAAACCCATTAAATGAATGATATTTTAACATGAAAAAATATCCTCAAAAGTAAAAAATAGGAGGAAAAGAAGAAGTCCAGGTAGGTTAAAAACGTGGGTTTTTTCCTATGTCTCATTTTTTCCCGTTCCTTTTGTAAATAATTTTTCTTTTTTTTTATATACATTTATTGAAATTTACAACTGTACAAAATACATACATCAAGTAAACGTATTGACAGCGATCACAACAACATGTCAAAACTTGAAAAGAACTACTCATCAGTAGCATTTTATTAAACATTCTACACTAGAAGGTCTCTAGGCCATCATCGTTTCAGATGTCTCGAAGGATTGTCAGGAATGGAGTGGGAAGCAAGTTGAGAAACTAAAGGATTTTAGTGGTTATGGAGCTTACTATGAAAGGATAGGTATCTGGTTTGGGCTAACTCAGCAACTTATGGAACATTAAGGTCTTTATGGATGTTTATTGGTGGCAAAGTAAGGGGAATTTAGGATTTTTAGAAGGATTTTGAATTGTAAGGATTGGATACGAGATGAAAAATGGTTTAGTAGAGACCAAAGCTCAACTCCGTACTTCCAAGGAGGTCTAATCACAGTCATGTAAATTAGTCTTTTGTAATGAATTGGGAGGTTTGATCGTTTGTCTAGTAAATGTTGAAGTAGTCTGTAACGACAAGAAGTTTCTTGTCGCTTTAGTCTTGTATGTGGATTCCAAGTTAGACGTTTGTCCAAGTGGAGTCCTAGGTAGCGCATCTGTTCAACAGGAATTAGTGGAATTTCGTTGTAGGATACTGTAGGACAGTAAGTCGTGGATTACGGTGAGATTGGTTTGGGTTTATTTTGGATTCTCCATTTTTAACACCATTTTTAAATGTTTAGGATAGGGGATTTGAATGTTTGGGAGGCAATGAAGGGATCATTGTTTACTGATAATAAACAAGCGTCATCGGCTTAAGTGGTGAGGACAGTGGTATGATGAGTTGGGATGTCAGCTACACACCGTGTAGAGGATGGGGCCTAGGATACTACCTTGAGGAACACCGACAGATTGGATAATGAGGGAAGAATAGAAAAATTTTATCACTGAGATAGGATCGGGTAATAAGGAAGTTTGTTTGACACCATTCTTGAAAGGTTTAGGATATGGGATTTGAATGTTTGGGAGGCAATAAAAGGATCATTGTTTACTGATAATAAAAACATGTGTCATCAGCTTAAGTGGTGAGGACAGTGGTAAGATGAGTTGGGATGTAAGCTACACACCATATAGAGGATGGGGCCTAGGATACTACCTTGAGGAACACCGACAGATTGGATAAAGAGGGAAGAATAGAAAAATTTTTATGACTGAGATAGGATCGGATAATAAGGAAGTTTGTTGGAAGTTGGAATTTGCGGACTTTGTAGAGCAGTCCCGGGCTGAATTAAGGTTTAAAATTCATCTTCAGACAACTTTGGAACTATTTCGAAACTACACAATCTAAACAAAATAATTATGTTTCTATGAATTAAAAAAACCTCTTTTGTCATTAGACTAATTGTATTCTGAATAATATAATTTTGAATTCGTGGGCAAAGAGGGAAGAACAGGAAACTTTATGGTTTACTTAGAAAGTCCTATCACTGAGATATGAACGGAAAACTAATTTTAAAAAATTAGGTTTTCGACTTTGATGGATATTTGTAGTAATATGGGATCAAAATATATTTATCTGGGGTAGAGTTGTTCTCTGGGGTCGGTAAGGATATATTATTTGTAGTTTTTATGGATTTTTTAAAAAATATTGTCGAACGTCATTTTAGTGTATCCGTTATTGTTGGCTACAGTGTATGTGGTTTAGATTTGTTTATTATAATTTTATTTATTTAATGGCTTGTTTGAAAGGCTGTAAATCATGCTATTAAAGACTGCGAGTTTGTGTTAGTGATCACATAGCATTATTGTGTATTATTACATGTGTTCAAATATAACACTAGGATTATCTCTCATAGTCGAAGGATTTGGTAACCTTATACAGCAATATACAAAAATATAATCTGAAACGAAAAATGCTGAAGTAAGCGAATATATTTTCCTGAGTATAGTTTGTTTGATAAGGAACATTTTAAATGGTCTCTGGACCAGGGAGGCAGAAACACAGCAGAGGATTTACACGGCGATAGAGAAGGAAGCTAACGAAGACAAATGAACACAACTCAGTGTGCGGTTGACAGAATTAAATTATTCTCGTTCATAAATTCAGTTACCATCAACGGATTTGAGCGGGACAATCATCACATCAACAGATTGAGAGCAAAAATATTAAGCCATAAAAAGAAATTTAAAAAATAAAATAAATTAATTACATTAACAATGAAAAGTCTTACTGTGGACTTCGCAAAGGAGCTCTAACATCCGTCTTCTGTCTCCTCATTCTTCTCATTCGATGTTGCCACGAATGATTGACCTGTTTTATTGGGAAGGTTATTTCTTAATAAAATGTTAATTAGATAAAATTATCTATTAAGTTAACTACACTAGGTATAACCCATAATTCTATGGAAATATGTCTGAACCAAATATTCTCTTTACTTTAATATTTTATGGGAGTTTACAGAATGAGATCTTTTGAACTTCTCATTTAAAAATTGGCACGCCCTCTTGAAATGTTAGTAACGATATCATTAACATTATTAATTACATCTATACTATTATATAATAGGACAAGCCATTTTGTGTTTGTGATCACTAACCGCGAAAACTACTGACCAATCTGAACCAAATTTTAATCACATCATCTCCATGGCTCAAGGAAGATTTAGCAATAATTAAAATTAAATATTTTCAATTATATTGCAGTAAAAAAGCGATAAATATGCGGTGCAAAGTAAAGTTTGGTAATCGACCGATAGATGGCGAGCACCTTTCGAGAGAGGTTACAAAGGTACAGCTTTATATATAGCTAGAAATTTATGATAAAATTTACTTATTTTCAATTTAATTGTTATTTGAAAATCTATAAATATGTAGAGCGATATTTGAATCCCAATACAGTTTAAAAATCGACTGATATTTGGCTAGCACCATTCTGCAACAGAGTTTGCAATGCAACTACTGAACTAAATTGTACGTAAATTGATCTCCATGGTACGTATACTTCACTTACAGAACACTTCACATATACTTAGGCATGTCCAGTGTACATGATTACAATAAAGCAACACAAAATATTTCAAGACTATTTTCATCTCAACAGAATTCTAAAAGACATCGTTAAAAGAAATATCCTTGATAACCTATACCGAAGAATAAAAAGAAAGTGAAATAGAGATCCTCCACAGAAATCGAAAGAAAGATTAAATAGATTTAGGAAGAAGTTGCGATGATAAGTACTCGACACCATTATTTCTTACAAATTTATAGTCTTACTTTTACGTATTCAGCACATTATATTAAAACTGAATAAAGGTTTGCATGAAAATATAAGTCTACTCAAAAATTTCCTCAAGTGTTTCACAACCATTATTCCTTACAATATGGACTTCACAGAACTTCAGAGCCTCTAGCCATTGTTGGTAAAATGGTGAAGAGGCAATATTTTTATTTAATCCAGGAAGAAAGGAAAGGCCTAAGCGAAGGATAAGGGCTAGCGCTGGAAGTTCCAGGCAACAAACTTTCTCCAGCAAAAGAAGTCCCACTTGGCGAGCACTCCTGCCCAATTGCCAGGAGCACAAGCTCTTAGGATGGCCTCCCACCCTAGTCTTTCCTGCAGAACCTCAAGGCTACCTCTAGTCGTGTTATTTTCGTTATACTGACTATTCATTTGATAGAATTTGATTAAGTAAATTAGATTCACTGTCTTTATTAATTATATACAGAGTGATTATCTCTTATGTGTAAACAAAAAAAAAAATTGGGTGAAACTAGATCAAAAATGCAGAAAAATGCCGCAGATCTCAGCTTTCTATTCTAATCCGTTGCAGATATACGATAAATTAAAACTTTTTTGAGGAAACCACGTTTTTCACCATAAAAGCTGTAATATTTCCATTTTGTTTAAATATTTTTCAAACTTTGACCATTTTTTCGAATTTAGCAATTAATTTACTATAAGAGCAGAGTACATGTAACCTTGAATTTTACAAACTTGGGATCTAAAGCACAGCTTGATCTTCTCTCCTGTAGGAAAGTTACAATGTCTTATATTACTTAAACGCTCACCGTTTTTTTCGAAAAAAACTATCCAGGAAACTGAAAATTTAAAAAAAAATCTAGCAGCTTTAATCAGCTTTCGAACGGTATATTAAAAGTAGTGGTTCTGTTTCGATTTCATGAAGAAATATACTTATAAAACCCAAAAAACATGGTGTTCTCATTTGGTATACAAATCAGTTACTTGTGTAAATAAAACATTATCACAATCCCTTAATTAAAATGTGCATTTTAAGCATAATAAACTCATCATTGGAATAATAAGCAAAGAAAAAAATATTTTTTAACAGAAAATTAAGGAAAACTGTCAATAAAGCGATACCAGAATAAAGGATCTTATGTTATTACATTTATTTATTTATTACTATTATTTAGGATTTATTTTATTAGATTTTTAATGTAAGGTTTATAACCCAATGATAATGGGCAAAGACCTCAATTTTGTCTCTAGCTTCTGAATGCAGATTGTGTTTTTACAGGGGAAGTATTTCTTCCTATCTATGTATATCGTTGGTTTATATATGTAAGTACCCCTGTTATCCTTTAGTAAAGCCAAAATAAAAAATAAGTTATGATTAAAAATCAGAAACTAGCAATGGATATTAAATATCAAAAACAGAGGACGAAAACAAAAATACAGTAATAATAAATAAACACTAAGAGTATTATTGAAGAAAACAGTTCAGTTTTTTGAATTCCATAAAATTTTAAATGCCTACACCTTATGATTGTAGAGGCTGTGGAATAGATTCCACGTTGGTAATAAAACTGAAGATCAGGGGCACGTAGCTAAAGTAAATTTACTGTCCTACCATGTCGTAAACTGTATACATATATCAAACTTACAATTGGCTCAGACATTGTGTTTACAGTGCAAAAACTATTGTTAAGTGACTTTAAAATAACAAAAAAAATAATTAAAATTAAAAAATATAATTCAACAATAATGGGGATATAGCATTATATAAATATTCAAAAAATCGTCTAACAATATGAAATATAATAGTGTTTTTTACAGTATTATGACGGCTAGCAGCATCTATCGGCAGGTTCAAGAACTAATGTTAATTAACAACAGAAATAGTCGAGCATTGAATTTTTACTAATCCTTAGAAGTAATAAAATTATTAAAAACCAAAACAATTTTTTTTTTTTTTTTTTTTTGAACTACAGTCTAAAAAAAAGTGGAATTTTAGGTTAGGATTTCAATCCCACTTAAAGAGCTATTCCACTTAAACAGGGTTCACTTATCCCGGTAATTAAGGATGCATGTACCACTAAAA